>CM038222.1:58482265-58837938 GCA_021442155.1 Cymbidium sinense
AAAATTTAAAAGATTTACATACATATCACATAATTCTTATATATTTATATATCTAATATTTTAACTTTGATATTTATTCATATAACACAAAAACATTTAAATATCACAAAAAAATATCACTAATACTATTTCTTCAAGTAAAATGCACTTTTCCATACATATATTTTAATATAATTGTGATAATTAAATATTATATAAATAAATATCAAAATTTAGATATTATATATAAAAAAATTAGTGAGATGTAATTTTTTTAAAAAAAATGTAAATAACTTCACAATGAGATTATCAAAGCGTTCAAAGAACTGAACAATTAGAAGTTTAACTAAAGTTATAAAAAAAAAAAAAAAACACGTCGAACTGTCTGATTCAATAAACACTGCAAAACTGGCCAAGTCAAAATCTAATTTGACTGATAAATGTGTTTGTCATATAAAGTTCAAATCTTGAACAAGAAGAAGATCTACTTGAAGCACTTAGCATCCAGAAGGGCCTCCCCTTCAAATGGCTCCTGATCCTCAATCATAGCATTGACTCTCTCCTTCTGAGCTTCATCAGTTATGTCTACGTTGGTCCATTCATAGAGCTCCATGTCGTAACATTCATCAAGAACAAATTGAGGGATCTCCTTCCCTCTGAAGAGCCACAGCCCTTTCACTTTAAATGGCGGCTCGGATCCAATCACGAGCATCTTTCCGAAGGCGTATTTGCGAGCGAGGTCCATTCGTTGCAGAAAACCGCTCACCTTGTTAAGGGTGACGAAGGAGACTGTGTTCTCGTCGTTGAACTTGTAGTTGCAGAACCACAGGGAGTAGCCCTCTGGGTCATACATGTCCCAGAAACCTGAAGAAACAATCAGTCAAAGACCAGATAACCTCTAACTGCAAAAGATCTAAATTTTAAAATAAAAGAATTACCTTTAATGGCGACTTCACGGAAGTTAGTCTTTGTATTGGAGTACAACCTTTTCCACTCATCTAGTATCATCTTACTGGGAGGTAACAGGTCCAGTGGATTTTTAGGCTTGGGCTTGGGTGCCTCCTCTTTCTCCTCTTCAACAGTTTCTTCTACTTTAGGCTTGGGCACTTCTTTCTTCGCCTCCTTCGCCATTGCCGGTTCCTTGGGCTGAGCAGCAGGTTTCTTGGATTGGATAGGGGGGATCGACTCTACCTGCTTTAATTCACCTAAAACTTTGTGGAAATTAGGCTGATTAACCAGAGTCCAGAGATATCGTTCGACATGAGGAAACTCTGATGTAAAATTCTTCGTCATGATCCGAGAAAATGCATAACCCAAGTTGCAGCACATGATGATGTCAGCTAATGTAATAGTGTGGCCAACCAGGTAAGTTTTGGTAGCAAGATGAGTATTCAAAGCTCCTAATGCCCTCTTCAAAGAGGCAATAGCATGTTCCTCAGACTGCAGAAATGATTAAATCGAGCTCAATCATTCAATTAGAACAATAGCAATTTCCACAAATTAAAGCAGAAGAAGATCCAAATGACCTGCGCATTATAAGGAACAAACCCTAATCTTGGGTAAAGCCAACGCGCAAGGTTGGGATCAATCTCAGTAGTTGCAAAGTCAATCCATTGCTCAATTTGAGCCTGCAAGCAAGCAGACAAATATTGAACGCATTCCTTCATAAAGAAAAATAAAAAATAAAGAACAACATAAACTTACATATTCTATCAGTGAAGAACCATAGAGAGGATTATCAGCTTTCAATTTAGTAACTGCATAATAATGAGGACATCAGTGCTAAACAATGGCATCACACACACACACACACACACATATGAGGCGAGCATACCATATCGAGCAATTGCATTGCTCTCAAAAACAGGTCCATCAGGTGTTTCCAGCACAGGAACCTGTATTTTACATAAAATCAAAATAAATTTGCAGGATGACGTTAAAATTTATGAAAAAAATCTCCTCGGATTAAAAAAAAAATTTGACCTTTCCCAATGGGTTCATTTTGAGAAATTCAGCAGTTTTATTTGAGACACCCATTTCAAAATTCTTAACAACTTCAATCTTTACATCACTGTATTCTGCAGCAATGAGGGCTTTGAAAGCATTTTTGTTTGGCAGGCCAGAATGCAAAACCTTTAAAATTTAACGCAGAAACAGTAAGAAACATCAGTAAGTTTGTAGCATTTTCAATTAAATGGTATTATTACATAATCAGTAAAATTCAATGTGAAAAAGAACATGAAGAGTTGCTACTGTGCAAAGTTATCTAAAAACACAACAATAATAAACTAAAACAATGACCTCATTGATTAAGCTTCCTTAGCTTTATTCAAATCATCACGCAAAGTTCAAGTATTAATTAAGGCAAAGATATGTGCTATCATTGAGCTTGTCTAGCTTAGCTCAGGTATGCCCAACTAGCCCTTTCTCCTAATAATTCTCTATCAAGACTTCTGATCGGTTCTCACCCTAGCATCAACACGTTGCGACATGGTGATCAGAGAAGGCAACTTCAAGAGCTTTTGATATTTTCTCTTCTGAATCAGCGATTTGTGATATTCAAAAAATTCACTTCACGCTTTCAAAGTTCACATATGGACTACAACAGCAGGGCCGCCATTTTTTTTCTTGAAACTAGCATCTAAAAGATTAAGATTCCAGAAACTCCATTTCTTTCCCAAAAATTTATATGATTCAGAATTTGTTGGACAACAGTGAGTATAGCCGTTAAAGAAATCTGACTAGTCCTCCACCTCTTGCAGCATCTAGAGACTAAGACATGTTTGGCATTACTTTTTTACTTCTATTTAAAAAGAAGTTAAAGAGAGGATAAACATGTTTGATTACTCGTTTTTTAAAGTTTTCAAAAAACAAAATAAGTTTCTTTTAAAAACACTCAAAACAAATTGTGTATGTTAAAAAATTTTCAAAATAATATTTATTTCCAACCCAATTCCTGATTCTCAAACACCTGCAGATTTCACCTCTTATGTCCGTATTGCTCGCATCTAAAATATGTGATCTAATAATTTGACCCAACTTCAATATTTCTCATGGTAGGTCTCAACAGTCCCTTGAAGATGCAGGCCTCCAGTGCAAGCTACGCATTGAGGATCATCCTCCTCCTCTAGCAGCTTCCGGCTGCATGCTCCGATGGCATGGTGAGCTCAAAGATCCGTCCTCTGTATAGTCCAGGGATAAGCAGACTTCTGCCGGTATGGAGAACAGTCCCCACTGACTCAAGTTTCTCCTCAGTTTTCACTCGGATCTTCCCGAATGGACAACAACATAACTAAAACTTGTTGCTTGCTAGAAAATCAATTGCGGTAGAATAAAACTTTACGCCTTAGTCTTGTTGAGAAATCCAGCACACGCACAGATATTTGAAGAGAGAACAAGAGACTCCAAGATTTTTATGTGGAAAAATATCAGAAAGAGGAGCGAAAAACTACGGGGCTTAGCCCAGTAAAAATATTTCATTATATATCTGCTTTGGAGTATAAAGTTTAAGTTTTTTTTGATACGGATTACAGTTGTATGTGAAAAGTCGATAAAATCCGGGAATCGAATAATGAAGCGATTATTAAAATGCTGATTGTTGGTATTTATCGGTGATAGTGAATAGCGTTCGGTGATGATCGAAGATTGTCAGTAGTGGCAAATTTAGTGATGACACCGGTGGCGTGATCGGTGGTCAGCGTCAGCGATATTAATTCTGCGGCAATTAAGGTGGACAGATAAAATATTTCATTATATAACTTTTAGTATAAAATTTAAATTTTTCAATAAAGTTGTATGTGAAAGTCGACAACAGAAATCCTGAATCGATAACAACTATCACGGCGATTGTATATGATTGTTGATGATCAGTGATAGTGAATAGCGATTGGTGATAATCAGCGATTATCCAGTAATAGCGGTAGCGGTGATAGCAGCCAATGTCAGTAATGGCAATGGCTCTAACAATGCTTACCAGCGGCGACAGCAGTAATCGGCAGCAATAACGGCAGAATAATACGGCGCTGCTGGCAAAAGTAGCAGCAGTGAAACCGATGGTGGGTGGTATCTTTAAGTACCTTCAAGCTCTACCTCTTCCTCCGCTTTTATCGAAGAAAAGGACTATTTATAAATAGCTTTTTGTATCATCAATATCAATAAAACGCCAATGATTCAATGTATTAGTATTTGAATGCTCAAATAAAGTCAAAATTAGGAGTTCTTGTTAGATCCATCAAAGGCCTTCGATTTGACTATAAACACTTCATATTTAGGAGTCGACTGATATCTCAAAATTTTCATATATTTTAAGCGCTTGATTTGGGTTAGTCTTGACTTAGAATCAGATTACTTTCAACATCAAGATTCATGCTTCGATAAGTGAAATTTTTAATGTCGTATCAAACTAAAATAGGTTTTGAATGCAAGCATATCAAACATGTTTTTACTGCATGTTAAAATGTAGGTAAAATAAAAAATAAATTGAAACAAAAAAATGTTCCGAAACGCATGCCATTATAATCGTGAAAAAAAATCCAAAATCCAATCCAGCGTATTCATTAAAAAGTGATTGATAAAAAAAAAAATTCAACCCTTTCTAACCCACTAGAAAAAGGATATTACTTTTTTAGAAAATAATACATAATACAAGACAATCGCTTCTTCCAAATAATAAAACCGAGTAAAATCAGAAGAAAGTAAAAGCAAAAAAGTGGTGGGGAATCCATTGCCGTCGCACAAAAGAAAACGCTCAGAAGAATGGATCAATATTCTACACAAATTGTTCAATACAGGCAGATACACTCACCAAAGCCATGACTGCTGCTTGTCCTCCTGAATCACGGCCCTGATAGATCACAGAACAAGAAAAAACGACAGAATCAGCGCAGAACGGAACAGTCTGTAAATACATAACGAAACAAGACTTCCAGAGAAAAAGTCACCTTTTTTATTTCTTGATGGGAAGAGAGAAGAAGCTTGTTATGGAGCCAGGGAGAAGCGCGAAGCCGCAATCTATCTGCCACCTCGCAAAACAGTTGACGGCCAACTTCTAGGGTACGAAGACTTCCTCACCGCCTATAGTTTCTTATTTATATAGCAAATTTTATATGAATTACCGAAAGTACCCTTACTTTTGCCTAGGTCTTCCAATGGCTATCTAAACAGAGACTGAAGGTTGAAAGGACATCGAGATTGTGAAAGGATCCGTTAGAATGTTGTTTGGATTACAGTCACATTGATTTATCACTTATAATTAAAAAAAAACTAAAATATATTAATCAAAAATTAAATTTTCTTGTCATGATAAATTATATAAATTTCAAATTTATTTTCAATTCAATGTGATAAAAAATTATTTAATTAATCAGATATTATATTTATTTGAAAATAAAATTTAAAATTTATTCTAATTAAATATTAATTAGAATTTTAAAACCTACTTTTACCCCTGTTAAATGGTATGTTTCTTAAGGCCTATTTAATTATTCATAAATAAAATATATAAAATTATATGTTATAATTTTTTTCTAAATTTTATAAGTAAACTTAAATTAGTATACTTGGAAAACAACATAGTTAAAATTAATATGTAATTTTATATAATAAAATAATGATCAGTAAATTATAAAATATGTAGCTTAAGTCAATAATTTAGAGAAATATTTTTTTCTTTTTAATTATCAGGCTTGATTCTTTTCACAGTAATAATTAGTTCCCTAGCTAATTTAATTAAAATAATAATTTTATACTTTTTTTATTTTTAAACTCTGAGCCTTTGCCATTAAGAATCTTTTCATTTATGTAAAAACTTAGAAAGTTATTAAGGGTTTGAAAATCAATGTTCTCTTACATGAAAATACTTAAATTAGCAATCTTATTATTTTTTAGGAGATATATTGACTTGAACGAAAGGCTAACTAATATGTTTCTGTTTGACAGTCAGTCTGTCATAGAGATCGACTGATTAGAGATATGAACTGATCTTAGAGCCCGTTTGGGATTGCTTCCTTTTTTGCGGCGTGGTTTATGTCGCGTCGCACACCCATTTGGGACCGCTTTCTTAGGATGAGATTTGGGATTTTAAGTCTCAACTGTCGCGAAGCTACGACGTGCTCCTGCCCGCGGTTTTATAAATTTTTTTCCTAAATTACCTCGCGGCCCGCGCTCCTTCCATGCTGAAGGACAGTTCTCTCGTGTCCTCGAAACATTTTTGCCGAAGAAATCCGAGGGTTTTTCTTGCGGAACCTGCTCACCGTTGCCCCGATCTCAACCGATCTCAGCCAATCTCACCGCCACCGATCTCAACCAACCTCGCCGCTGCCGATCTCAAGGTTATTAACAATAAGTTTCATCCTTGTTTGTGTGCAACAACAACAACAACAACAAGCCTTAATCCCATTAGGTGGGATCGGCTACATGAATCCTTCGTCTCCATTGTGTCCTATTATGTGTCAAATTCTCATTTAAATCAAGTATACTAAGATCATTTTTATACATCATAACCAAGTCTTTTAGGTCTACCTACCTTTCTTAACATAAGGCAAATCTAATGCATCTACTCTCCTGTCATCATGGACGACGCTTATGTGGCCAAACCATCAAAGGACTCTCACTAATCTTATCTACAAATGGAGCTACTCCAACTTTTTCCGAATATACTCATTTTGCATTCTATCTAAGAGTAAAGCCACTCATCCCTAAGCATCCTCATCTCAGAACTTAACTTATGCTTCTCTTTTTATTGGACATTCGCACCATAAGTCATTGCGTCTTACCACCATCTTATAAAATTTTCTCTTAAGTTTAAGTAGAACTTTTCTATCACATAATAGGATGCATTTCCTCCACATCCAACTTGAATTATACTAATAACATCTCCATCTATTTCACCATCATTTTGAACAATAGAGCCTAAATATAAACGCCACTCTTATTAATGACTTGTTCACCTAATGTCACAACACTACCACTAGAACATCTACAACTAAAATTACACTCCATATATTTAGTTTTAGATCTACTTAAACGAAAATCTTTAGACTCTAGAGTTAACCTCAAAATTCAAGTTTCTTGGACTCCTCTCAGTCTTATCAACAAGAAGAATGTCATCAAAAGCATACACCAAGGTACATCTTCTTGTAAATGCCGTAAGAATATTCATAACTAAAGTAAAAAAAAAGAGGGCTTAAAGTTGATCCTTGATGTAATCCAACCAAATAGAAAATATTTTGTCAATCCTCCTTGTGTTTGGACACAAATGCTTAGTATACATATCCTTAATGACTTGAATATAACCAATATTAACTCTTTTCTCGTTTAGAACTCTCCAAAAACATCTCTTGAAACATTATCATAAGCTTTCTCTAAATCATAAATATCATATGTAAATCCTCCTTACTTTCTCTATGCTTCTCAAACCCTTAACAAATAACATCCATAGTAGATCTACGGCATGAAACCAAACTGATTGTGAGAAACTTACGTATCGTATCGTATGCTCAATTACTCTCTCATAATTTTAATGTATGAACTTAATTTCTCCATAATTTGCACACTCTTGTGCATCACCTTTATTCTTAAATATAGGAACCAACAAACTCTTTCTCCACTCATCTAACATCTTTATAGTCTTTAAAATGACATTAAAAAGATTTGTAAGCCAAGAACTTCCTTGATCTCCTAAACATTTCCACACTTATATTGGAATATCATCGTCCTACACTTTTCCACATTTCATTTTCTTTCTAACTTATTCTAATAGGACGATAAAATGAAATTCTCTATTTTTATTTAGTATTAAGATTGCTAAAATCAATCTTTTCGGATCCTTCATTAAAAGTTTATCAAAATCTCATCCACCTATTTTCAATATCCTTTTCTAAAAAAAAATTTTATTATTTTCATTCTTAATACACCTCACTATATGTATTTACTTCTCCTATCTCTGGTTATTAACTTATACATATATCTTTCACCTTCTTTGGTATCTAATTTATTGTATAAATCACTAAAACTAAATTTTTTTGTAATATATTACTTTCTTAGAATCTCTGGTCATTTTATATCTTTCCCAATTCTCCAGTTTTACATCTAAACCAACTTTTATAAAATACTTCTTATTTTTTATCTTCTTCGCTCGACTCCATCACCAACTATTCTTATTAAAAGTTTTTCTTTTGATTCTCAAATCTTTAGCAACTTCTTTCTTCTAATGTTCTTCATGACATCATTCTAAACTCTTGTAGCTTGTAAAAATATTTTTATTTATGTTCTTTAAGTGTCCTTTATCTAATTTTAGGATAATAATTTGGTTTATTTTTTCTCTTACATTCATCTTAAAATATAAAACTAACAATCGATTTTTGACTTAGATTTTCACTTGGAATCTGATCTTTATAATCTAAACGATCTATTTTCTTATAAAAAATAATCAATCTTACTAGATCCATTTTTATAAGTAATAATATGTTCATCTCTTTCTTAAATAAAGTACAAAATTACATAAAACAAAATCTAATATAGTCCTCTACCTTTCATTAGTCATCCAACCACTGAATCTTTAAAATCTTCTACCACTCTACCAACGTGTTCATTTAAATCTCTCCATTAAATATTTTTTCTTTGAGTATCTTTTGTATTAATCCTCTAATTCATTCAAAATTTTCTTTTAAACTGCAAACTGAGGAGCATAGACACTTATAATTGATAATCTTGGTATCAACAATAATCTTTAAAATTTATAATTATCTCCTATTAATGTTTATAACATTATCCTTGAAACTTTTATCTTTAATCACACCTACACCATTTCTAGTTTACTTTTACTCGAATACCAAAGTTTAAAACCTAAACTATCAATCGCTTCGCTTTCTCCCCAACTCATTTAGTTTCTTGAACACATAAAATATTTATCTTTCTATGAACCATAATCTATTAATTCCATTAATTTACCAGAGTACCTATATTAATATCCTAACCTAATTCTAGTTTCATGGGACTTAACTTCTTTACATCCATAATGTGAGAACCCTTGCTTATTTGCCACCGTCTAGACATTTATTGTATTGTCATGGCGTTGCTTCAGGGGCTCAGATTAACATAAATGATTTAAAGGATTCATGTCATGATTATTTTGACAAGTTTTATCGGCCTCGACTACCTAACGCAACCCTCCACTTTTCACATCCGGACTTGGGACCGGCAATGGTAGTGTTAAATGGGTGACAATTTCGTGCAATGTAAAAAAGGATTGATCTTTGCCAACCTCGCCACACTAAGTGACTCTTTTGTGTAATGTAAAAAATGAGCTTGTGTGCAAAGCATTGGATATATGATCCTTGCTTAAAGTGTAGTGAGCATCTGTCCGAAAGTGTAGTGAGCATGTATAAAATTTATGAATAAGTTTTATGTCTTGCCAATGTAAAAAATGAGCTTGTGTGCAAAACATTGAATCTCTTAATATAATTTAGTGGACTTATATCTATATATGAAAATCAGTTATCTTATTTTTCTGTATTTTGTTTCATAACATTCAACACATAAAGATATTTTATTCTTCTAGACAAATTTCAGTGACACTGACAACTTTTCAAACCTGCGGTAAATTTCTTTAAATAACTCGGTTGTCCCAAATGGACGCTTAGTGATGGTGAAAACAACATGTGACAATGCTTCAAGAGGGTGAGGGAAATCTTTTCCTGAAGGGGATGCTAGAAATATATAGAACTTAAGAAAGATGCATTACCATAAACACTTGTTGTAAGGACCAAACTAGTTTGATCTAAAAGACCAAGCGGTCAGGATGCTGACCTGCCGAACTCCCTCTTGTTTGCGAACACCAAGCTGAAGCCCCTCTTCCCTCATGTGAATCAATTCGAGTTGCCATTCTTCTTCAACGTCGCAAATCAAATTGCATAAATCTCGCGATTCTTAGCCATTTTTGCTCTCGCGAGCTAGGGTATTACGCGTCGTCTTTTTCTCAGTCACCGCCATCTTCCACCCCTTTTCAGCAAACTGTAGCTGCTAAATTCATCTCTTTATCTTGGTCTCCTCCTTACAACCGCCGACACACTCCTCTCTACTTCTTCCTTCTCCAACTAACAACAATGATCTTCTTCTTTCTTTTGCTCTTTTTTTTTTTCATTGATCCCTCTTTATTGGTAATTTCATTCGTTAATGTGAAGTTTTATTAATGTAAATTAGACATTTTTATAATTAATTGTAATTTTGTTATCTTTCAATGATAAATCAAGATGTTATGTTTATTTATTCGCTCATGTATTTAGTTTGTGCATATATTACTAAAACTTAGTAATTTCTTTTATATTTCAGAATGTATGATACAGAGAAAATTCATGATTAGTTTAAGGTTGCGTAAATCGCTTATAATGATTATATTCATCTAATTATAGATTTGTTCCAAATGCCTCTAATTAAGATTTAATGTAATTAAGTTTAGGAAGGTTAGGCCTTGTGTTAATTTGTATTTATCTCATATTATAATTTATAGATATTAATTAGGGTATTTTTGTGTAGGTTTTTCTAGTTGATTTTTCACCTGGGGGTAATTAGGCGGGATCTGAATTAAGACTGAAACTTTTTATTACACAATACCTATGCATTTACATATCTAACAACTAAAGTTAAATATTTACTTATCTAACACTTTCCTATGCTCAAAAAGATGCATTTCACATTTAAAAAATGCGTGAAGATGATAATTTTGATGTCACATTAAAGATTGGAGTATTATATATATATATATGTAAAAATTAAAGTTTAGGTATTAGATATGTAAATACATAAGAATTGTTTGATATGTATGTAAATTCCATGGCTATCGAACTTGAAAAAAAAAAGTTAAAAATTTTATCCAAGACTCTCATGATTTAAGATAAGATGAAATTGAGCTCCACACATTATAACACCATAATGTAGGGTGCAAAACGAAGTTACAATTTACTCATGACTCAATTAGAGCTTTATGCTTTCGTTTAATTAATCGAGCAGCGACACTTTTGTAAATACCGATTGTTAAATGAATACGAGCAGTTATTGAGTTTAGTTATGTTTGTGAGCGATTATCATTTAAAGCTCATGAGCTCGTTAAGAGCTTCGATAATGGCTAGATTAAGGCTCGATAATGCCGATTAAGCTCATTAAGCTTGTCATGATATTGTATAAAGGCTCGATTAAGGCTCGTTTATTTCATTAAACATAAAACTCGATAACTGTCGAGCCACACTCGAAGCTAGAACACAATTTTTTTAAAGCGAGCTCGAGCTCGAACACCATCCTAAAGCTGTAATCGAGCTCGGAGCTCGGCTCAAATCTTAACGAGCTTGAACTTGAACAGGGCTCTGCTTGGTTCGGTTCGGTTCGGTTCGTTTGCAGCCCTACCATAATGCCATCAACCAAATGTCACCACTTATATATTTCTATGAATATTTAAACAATTACTTAGACATGCAATCAATAGCATGTGATAAGCAAAGGTTGAAACTAGTATCATGTGTGTTAATGGAGAATAGGATGCAGATAAGTATTCAATAAAGGACTTGCTAACATAATAACTCATGATCTTGTTCAAATAAATAAAAAAAAACTCCAGCTCTGAATTTTGTAGGAGATTAATTCCATATAAATATAATATATATTAAAGAAGCATGTGTTCAAATACACCAAGTAAGACTTTAGTAACAACACAGGTCTGTTTAGAAACCTGGAGCGCCTGGAATGTCAATCCATGTCAGCTGCAATTCAATTTCACCAGTCTCTACATTTCTCAGCCTGAGCACCATGTCTTGTATTACTTTGCCATCTTTCCAGAGAATTGGGCTCTCACCAGCAAGGCAGTTTTGTCTGCATGGCTTCACTGTTGTGATTATGGTGCCATTGGGGAACTCAGTCAAGCCCATCTTTACTGCTTCAATGAATAATGTAATCTCAAATTCTGCATCACCCATTTTGTCATCTCGGCTAAATGTGTCCTTATCATATACTTGCTGGTTTAGACACATATAAGAAAATAAGAGCTGAATTAGTTTAGTAACAAGTGAGGCCTCATTTAATGTCCAGGCTCCAGCACAATGGTCTCAGTAACTTCACTGATGAGAAACATTTGTGTTTTAATATTGATTGAGAATATCAAACTTGGTCATACAGTTTTCATTGAATACTGAAACAGCAATATTAACTGTTTTAGAACTAAAATTCTATACAAGTTCTAACTCAATTAATAGGCCTATTCACATAGTTGTAACTAGAGGTGTAAATGAGCAAAGCTCAAGAACCAGCAAGCTCAAGCTTGACTTGTCAGCCTGAAAAGTGGTTTAAACTCGAGTTTGAACTCATAGAATAAGCTCGAGCTCGACTCATATATTTATTCTTAAGCTTGAGAATTCAACTTGACTCAACTCATGAGAAAAACAATGATTGCAGAGGGAGTTCCTGGAGCAACAATCGTCAAACTAGGGCCGAGCAATTTCCATGGGAGCTCTCTAGGATGGGAATGGATAGTCAAAGTACAAAAAAGATACAAAAATAAACTCCAAATAGCTGTCAATCCTGCATAGGCTATCATAATAAATACAATTTAAAAACCTTTCAAGTTCAAAAAAAAAAAGGGAAGCATGGCAG
Source organism: Cymbidium sinense (assembly GCA_021442155.1). Taxonomy (NCBI): domain Eukaryota; kingdom Viridiplantae; phylum Streptophyta; class Magnoliopsida; order Asparagales; family Orchidaceae; genus Cymbidium; species Cymbidium sinense. The sequence goes on from CM038222.1 coordinate 58,494,881, forward strand.
CCTTAAGCAAACAGCGTGACAACCTATTTAAGAGTAAAGTGATAGTTTTTCTTTCCCTATATGTATATGTATGTATATGTATGTATGTATGAATGCATAAATGTATATCAAGCTTGAGCTTGAGGCTCAATAAACTTGGCTCATGAGCTTATAAATGAGTGAGTTTGCTCGGCTCTTATGGCTAAACCCCGAACATTTTCTGCTTCCTTCTCGTATAATATCCGAGAAAGTTTGTTACTTAGTTGTGTCTTGGAGATGAGTTCCTATATTATTTCCTTTATGCCTCAAAGCAATTTATGATCTTTCAAAATAGCACTTAAAGGTCTCACTTGAGTCGTACTGAACTTTTTTATCGTCAGAAAAAAAATTTCAAACAAGAACTATGGCGTCCCGTAAGAATATAAGAAAAAGAAGCTTTCTAATGATTGTTAGAGTGGCGGACAGTTCCTAGTATTTCAAGATACAGAACATGCCTGCAAATATTGTCACATCTTTACCACTCTATATTAATCAACCAAGCATTTTGCCAGGCGTCCCATGGTTTACATATTACTCATACTCGTGTCTCTGTCATGCATCCAAATGAGTGAATAAACTTTGGCCTTGCCATGTCTATTATTCGTACCATAACACTTAATTTTTAACTTTAAATAGGTCTTAATTGTTTCAGGTGATGTTAATTGATTTTGAAGGTTTCAACCCCTTTGTGACTTGCTGTTCTCGAGCATGTTATTACTTGCAGAACAGATGAAACCATTAACGGTAGAAAAGCAAACCCCAATATGCATAGAAGCGCATGCCAGGATGCAAATTGTCTACCTTAGGTGTTAACACTATTTTGCGCAAGTATTATTGTGCAGAATATATCGTGTTATTTTTGTTCTATAGCTTATTCTTCCTAATCCTTCCTCATTGACTTTATTCATCTGTCTTATTGGTGAATCTTCTATCAATCATTAAATATGTGCAAAAATACTGAAGTTTATTCCTCATCACCTTATCTTCAATAGGTGCTACTCTAATCATCTTTGTAAAATTACCATTTCTTAATCTACTCTTTCGTGTTTTAAAATGCATTTTATAATTTTCATTTTTACTACACTTGGCTTGGCAAAATTCGACTCTTTATTGTCAATACCCAAATTCATAAAACATAATTAGCCAAATTACAACAACAACAACAACAACAAGCCTTAATCCCACTAGGGGGAATTACATGAATCCTTCGCCATTGTGTCCTATTATGTGTCAAATTCTCATTTAATTCAAGTATACTAAGATCATATTTTATACATCTTAACCAAGTCTTTTTAGGTCTACCTCTACCTTTCTTAACATAAAGAATCTAATGCATCTACACTCTAATTAGGTCATCGACGATTATGTGGCCAAACCATCTAAGGCGACTCTCCCTAATCTTATCTACCAGCTACTCCAACTTTTTTTCCCAACATACTCATTTTGCATTCTATCTCTAAGAGTAAAGCCACTCATCCAGTATCCCTCATCTCGTAATACTTAGTCTTATGCTTCTCTTTTATTGGCATTCACATATAAGTTGCGTCTTACCACCATCTTATAAAATTTTCCCTTAAGTTTAAGTGGAACTTTTCTATCACATAATAGGCCGATGCATTCCTCCACTTCAACCATCCAACTTAAATTCTACTAACATCATCTATTTCACCATCATTTTGAACAATAGAACCTAAATATCAATCACCACTTATTAATGACTTGATCACCTAAAGTCACTACCACTAAAACTTCTACAACTAAAATTACACTCCATATATTCGCTTTAGATCTACTTAAACTAAAACCTTTAGACTCTAAAGTTGACCTCCATAATTCAAGTTTATGTTGGACTCCCCCTCTAGTCTTATCAACAAGAAGAATGTCATTAGCAAAAAGCATACACCAAGGTACATCTTCTTGTAAATGCCTCATAAGAACATCCATAACTAAAGTAAAAAAGATAAGGGCTTAATGTTGATCCTTGATGTAATCCAACTAAAATAGGAAAATATTTTGTCAATCCTCCTTGTGTTTGAACACAAATAACAGCTCTAGTATACATATCCTTAATGACTTGAATATAACCAATATTAACTCCTTTCTGATCTAGAACTAGAACATCTCTTGAGACTTTATCATAAGCTTTCTCATCAATAAATATCATATGTAGATCTTACTTTCTATGCTTCTCCATCAAACCTCTTAACAAATGTATAGCATCCAGTAGATCTACCCGCATGAAACCAAACATTGTGAGAAACTGTATCACATCGTAACCTATGCTCAATTACTCTCTCCCATAATTTTAATGTATGGCACATTAACTTAATTCTCTATAATTTGCACACTCTAGTGCATCACCTTTATTCTTAAATATAGGAACCAACAAACTCTTTCTCACCACTCATCGACATCTTTTAGTCTTTAAAATAACATTAAAAGATTTGTAAGCAAGAAATTCCTTGATCTCCTAAACATTTCCACACTTATTGGAATATTATCCGTCCTCTGCTTTCATTTCATTTTCTTTAAAGCTTCACTAACTTCAGATTTATTAATACGACGATAAAATAATTAGCCAAATTACAGTTTCATAAAAATATCTTAAGAATTCATGTTATCATCTTATATGATACTCAAGAGATTTTTTCCATTTACGATCATATCTGCCAATATATCAACATTTTGAATGAGGACCAGCAAAAGTAAATATAGCCTTCTTAATCAGTTGCATGAATTCATGAAATGTATTGCATACATATACGTGCGTAGGGTATCCATTATCTTCATTGGGTTCAACTTTGGCAGCGGTTCTTCATGTCTAGGTCAAAAAATACAAACTGTTCCTTTAGACCTAGAATGCAACGATTGATTGTCAACAAGTTCTTAACAATTTTAAAGCAAGCCAAATAAAATGACTAAATAATCAACCTTCAATGTTGATTATGTTTGAATTTTGGCAATAAATAAGGATTTCATCAACAAAACAGGATTTTGAAGATAAATTCTATGATGCATGTTTGAATTTTGGCAATAAATAGGTACTACTGTAATTATGTTTATGAAAATGTTGATTATGAAGAAAATGGTGACATTTAACCACTTCAAAAGCGTTCTAGCCCATTCAACAAAAAAATAATCATCGGTTATTAATAGTAGTGGAGAAGAAGAATAAAATAACAGATCTCACAAAAACAACAAAAAAAAAATGATATGGTGATGAAGATGATGATGATATGCACAAGAACATCTTAACATTAGTGCCATTCATCTTGAAACTCAAGTTGTCAGAGAGAATTTGTAGTAGATCAGTTATAAGAAGAGTGTGATGAACATACTAGTTTAATTGGTACAAGAGGCTCTGAAACAGAAAGGGTTAAGTCTTCATTCCATTCTGGATTGACAGTGTTCTTCTTTACGCTGGTTTTTAGTTTCTGAAATAAAAAATGGCGAATGAGACTATCTGCAGTTGAACCAAAAAATTACAAGGAAAAACCATTATAGATATCATGATCAACAACTAATGCTGCATAAAAATTGTGTACAAGAAGGGATCAGTTTGATATAAAACTAGCTATGCTCTTATTGCATATCGGAATAGGAATCATTTCTGATCATGAAAAATCCTGGCTAACAGGCAAGTTCAATAACTTAGAGCTGCAGCCAGTTGACATATTGACACATATATTTTCAATAAATTTAGAGAATATTCAATACATTTTAATCATAAATTACACAAATTCATTTGTATCCATTTAAGCATATATGCTTTTTTTTTTTGGTTCCATCGCTATCGAAACTAGATTTCCCGAAACAAATTGAGAAAAGAATATTGCTACATTCTCATAAAAAAAAAAAAATCACAGGGATTAATTCCTTAGGTGAATCAATTAGATGAGAAGATTGTGATGAGTGTTTTTATTAATCCTGGTTTTGATTTTTTTTTTTTTAAGTAGACAAAAAATCAAATAGAAACCAGAAAAGGAAGTGGGAGATGGAGGGAAAAACCTGACGACCCATGCGGAGGACAATGTAGGGATCGCTGCCACTAGTATCTCGAACGGCGAGGTTGACTCCCCTAATTATCCGAATCCTCAGAAGCCCTAAAAGAGATTCCATTACTTTTCTGCCACTGTCCAACCTACGGTTCCTTCACCGATGATCGGTGAACCTGTTTCTCGTCACCCTAATTCTCTATCTCAGAATCTTCTCCTGTTTTCCTTGTCTGGTTCAATCTGGGGGATACGACAAGCACCTTGTGTGCAACTGTTTGATGGAGGAGAAAGCCCGAGGACCGGACGAGATCAACGGCCACCGCCGGGGAATTCGCCGGTTTCTCCTCGCGAACCATTGCCCGATATAACTGAAGCTCAATCAACCTCGCCCGTGTATGCTCAATCCACCCATCACCACCCTGAATCATTTTGCTGTGAAGTAAACATATTAATTTTAAAAACTAACTGGAATTTATTTACATTTTTTTTTTTTTTATAAATTTTAATTTACATTTTAATTTTTTAAAAAATAAATTTTAAAATAAATGTAAGTAAATTTCATTTAATATCTACATAAATATCATAGAAGTTTTAATTTCACATCAAAAATATTATTATCTAATTTTTTATTAAACTAAAATATATCTTTTTATATTGAGAAAAAATATAATATATGTGAATATCAAATTTTAGATATTAATTTTATAAATGTAGAAAAATTATATGATATATTTGTAAATTTTCTTTAAAATACTTACTTTTAAATAAAATATTTCATAGATTTTTTTTTTTTTTTTTTTTTGCTCTGTTTGAAAATCTTCTAAATAAAATATGTATAAACTCCTTCGGAGAGATGCAAAAAGTCTTATTAAAATATAAATAAAGATCTAAAGCTACTTTTGCATTCCTATTACAAAGCTTAGTTAAATACAAAATAATATCAAATTCATAAGGTGTCTAAATCAATTCAATTTGAGGTAAGTCCATTAGGCTAACCTAAAACAGTCATCTCATGAGAGAGTGTGATTTCTATCTTTAACTGTTGATGATTATAATACTTATTTTAGACACAAAAATTGAATATTTTCAAAAAAATTTTAAGTATCTTTTTTACTTATGATATATTTGAGATAAATTTCTACTTACTTTCTTTTTGAAAGATCAAAACACGTTTATTCTAACTTTTGACATTTTTTTAGAAAGTTTTATGGTGAAAAGTTATTTTTGAGACCGATAGATTAGTGTTATTAAAATGTTTTTTGAATTTTTCAAAATAAAATATTTGTATCTCACTTAACAAAACTATTTTTATAGCTTTCTCAAGCCTTTTCAAAACTACTCCAAATGACTTAGTTCATTAAAAATAATTCAAATATCCTCTTAAATTTTGTAATTAAGCATTTAAATTCTTAGTTTGGATCATTTAAACTCCAATTTAGATGATGCTATTATTATTGAAATGCACTCTATCAATCACAAATTTAGAGTTTAGATGATATACTAGCAATCAATTACTAAAGTTCTTGTAATCATTTTTCTTGATGCATTATCTTCAATGGCAAAACTAAGTTAAGCTCAAAGTGAGCAATTATTTAACATAAAATTTGAAATTTCACACATAGATTAAAAAATTTAGTATTTTTTTTCTATATAGTAAATTATTTTTTCTAATCCTTAAAAAGTAAATTATTAGATTGAAGGGCTTCATAAATAACTATAGCATATATATAAAATAATAAAAGAAAATATACAGACTTGAGAAACTACTCTAATATGTATACATATATAGTGACTTGGTGTAGAAGGAGATGTGCCTTTAGATGATGCGGTCTCCATCGTGGAATAACTCGCCTGATCTTGAATATGAGACGAGTTCACTAATTGAGTCTATGCTCACCCACTTGACACATTGGGTGAGTTAGCCAATTAGGTTGAGTAAGTAGGTTTCGCGAGTTCCTTTCAAGAAACTATCCTTGAAGGTGTTGTTGACCTTCATATATGTGTTATAAGTCGAATAAAGCTCACAAAATTCGAATTGACAGTTTGATATTCGACCAAACGAAATATGCGTCGTTGAAAATGACGAAATGACCTCCGATCTGACGATAATATAAATATTATAAAATCCCGATCAATGATTAAGCGCCAAACTATTAATGTGTCGGCGTGTATATATGTCGAATTCGGCGACGATGTCCGACGACCCGTTAAATAAATTGATCATGTTGTTAGCTCTGAAATATAGAAACCTATCAAATGAGACTATTCACGCTCAATTCAGACGAGTTTGTGTGAACGTCGAGCGGTCAAAAACAATAATGAATATTTTTGAATTGAAAACTTCCATTCGACTGAACAAACGGCCTGTGAAATACACCGCCATTGCGTCCATAATCGAAATTATCTAGAATACGTCCACTTTGGGGTTGTTACACTTAAAATTTCGTCAAGATTAGCATGTATTTCAAGGTAAATTTACCTGATTATCTTTTTATTACACCTAGTCAATATCTCGGGACTTGTAACCGCCCTCATCTACAATCAGTCAGCCGTCCATAACAATTGGAAGCTGCCACGTATGACCTTCTCATGTGCAGTTGTACCCCTCTATTTCCCGCTCCTCCCCAAAATCTTTTTCTTTTGGCCAGAAACAAGTTCCCTATCCGACGCACGCAGCCGAGCAGACCGCTCCGGCTCATCCCTCCCCCCTCTCTCTCTCTCTCGCTGCCATCAATGGCTGCCGTAGCTCCCAAAACTCCCTTCCGGCGAAGTACGCAAGCTCGGTCTTTGGAGGCTTATCAAGAAGTCCGCATTGATGCGATCGAGTGCAATGAATGTCATTCTGGCGACAACGCCGAGAAGCTCATTCTCTGCGATGGATGCGATCTAGGGTTTCACCTCTTCTGCCTCCGCCCTATCCTTGTCTGCCGCCATATGGCTTGTGGTTCTGCCCTTCTTGCTCTTCTAAGAAGAAGCCCAAGCCATTTCCCCTAATCCAGACCAAAATCGTCGATTTCTTTCGGATACAGAGATTGCCAACGGGGTTTGAGAAGCTAGAGAGTCGGAAATGGAAGAAGAGGCATGGAGGTGGCGGCGAAAAAGAAAAGGAAGCTGCTGACTTACATCCCAAGTGAGAATCCAGAAAGGAGAATGGAACAAATGGCTGCTCTTGCCACGACATTGACGGCAAATGGAGCCGTCTTCAGCGACAATCTTACCTATTGTCCCCGAATGGCCCCGAGGTCGGCTAATCATGCTGAACTCGAGCACGGAGGAGTGCAGGTTCTGTCGAGGGAGGATGCTGAAGCATTGAATTCGTGTAAAAGAATGATGGAAAGAGGAGAATGTCCTCCTCTCTTGGTTGCTTTTGATCCTCGTGAAGGGCTCACTGTAGAAGCAGATAGATTCATCAAAGATCTAATAATAATCACTAAATATGTTGGTGACGTTGATTTCTTAGAGAACAGGGAGCACGATGTTGGAAACAGCATGATGACTCTGCTGTCAGCCAAAAATCCTTCCAAAAGTCTGGTAATTTTCCCCTACAAACACAACAACATCGCTCGGTTCATTAATGACATCAACAATTACATACAGGATGGAAAGAAGAAGCAGAATCTAAAATGTGTGAGGTGTTTGAAGACTCTGGTATACTTAGTAGAACTGGCAAGTTAGAAGATCATGATTGTAGTATCAGATATTGGCCAGTTATCTTTGTAGAAGAAGGCCAAATAGACTCGTATTTCGATGCATTACGATGGATGATGTCGGGAATTTTGAATTTGTGGGGCTTCAAGAACAAATAAAAGTGTCGTCGAACTTAAATTAAACTTAAATGAAGATGATAAATTGAAGCTAAACCTACATATACAAAAATTCTAAAAGCCTTTAAAAAAGTATGAGCTTACATGGGGATGGGGACTTGATAGCTTATTAATGAGTATAAATGAAATTTGCAATGAACTGCATTACATTCTACATCAGGTAGTTGAAAAGAATCAAAGAACTTGAACGAGATTAATAATGGACTTGCAAATTCGTCAACAAACATAAACTAAGTCCCATTGAAGTTTGAGAATTCAATGAATTTAGAACTAGATGCAAAATAAATAAATATTATTTTAACATATTAAACAATAATTAATCAAAACGTTATGCTACCAGATTCGCAACACATCGTATAAGCGAACAGAAGATATTAATTAAAGATTTAATTAAACTCATGCACATATTATAAAGCATGATTAAAACTCAAATTTAATACCTCAAAAGTGTGTAAGCATCCTTAAATATATCCACATGGTCTCCGACACTATGCTTTGAATCACTTAACTTTATGTCGAGGATCTTGCCTTGGTTGATTCCGGTTGGTCTGGATTTGGGTCGAGTTAAAAATAATGATGTTGTTATAACTGCTTTGAAAATCTCGAAAAGGTAATTCTCATTTTGGCGGTATAACGCACATCACCTATATCATTGATGATAACTTAGTTGATCGAAGATATCAACTTGAGGGGTAATCATTATTATCAAAATATTTAAGATATTTATATTCAATATCCTCAAATCTAAAATTCTCAAAATATAAATCTAGGTATGATCCTCTATTATTAAATAGATAGAGTTGATAAGATCTAAAATAATAAATTAAATAATTTAAATACTCGCATGAGCCCCAACACTATGCTGATGCTTAAACTTAGTGTTTGAGGATGCTGCGTGGGTTGATTCCTGATTGGATCTACGAATTAAGTCGAGGTTAACAATGATGTTGTTATAGCTTTCTTTGCACGAGAAAATCTCGTTAATTTGTCATTTAGTATATATAATCATCACTTATATCCCCGATGATAACTTAGTTGATCGAATATATAATATCGAGGGGTAATCATTATTATCAAAATATTTAGATATTTATATTCAATATCCTCAAATCCAAAATTCTTAAAATATAAATCTAGGTGCGATCCTCACATTATTAAATTGATAGAGTAAAGCAAGATCTAAAATAATAAATTAAATGATTTAAATACCGCGTGGAGCCTCAGCATTATCTTTGAATCTTTAGCTTAGTGTCGAGAATCTTGCTTTGCGGGTTGTTTCCGGTTTAGTCTTAGTAATTGGGTTAACAAAACCTAAAAATATTATAAGAATTTCAAGTTATTAAAATATTTGATAATTATGTCATGTGATAGTAGATCGATCCTCTTAAGAGCTTAATAGTTACAGATCTAAAATTCTCAAATATATTTGATTCAATCAATTAACCCCGATGATGTCTGTGTTGAATGAAGATTTCAATCGGAAGGGATACTTATCATAAAAATATATTTCTAACCTCAAATTGAATTAATCAAACTCAAGTATCAATGCAAATATAAAATTAAATAAATCACCAAATTATAAATGCCTAAGTGAAATTCAATATTAAAAACTTAAAGCTAAAAATCCAATTCACGTTCCACAATTATTTATCGGAGGTGACAAATTAAGAAAATTCTAGCTCACAAAGGAGCCAAAGTCAAATCAAGTACATAACTATGTTTACTCTCAAACAATCTCATGTCAGTAAGGACGTGACCCGTGTCCTCTGACTGCGTGGTTTGGCCAGTAGGCTCCACACATGATGCAGTTACGACCAGAGTCCTCTGATTGGGTGGTTGCCACCAAATGGAACCATTATATTACAGTCACGACTGTAGCCCGTATGCTCCCCAATGGCTCTCTCTTTTTAGTTGTGAACCATAGGGTATACTTGATTGGAAAAAAACCCTCTGTTAGCTAAGGTAGACTTAAGCTTGTCTCCTTAGATAAACACCACCCCCTGTCTACAAGGATTTCTTGGATGACTCAACCCATGGGTGCTGATAGGGATCCTTTGGTCAGGTTGAGTCGACTACCTCTTCTAATTAAGTAGACTAGGGATTGTGACAGCCCGGGATGACAGAACCATGGGATCTAGATTAGGTGTATCATCGTTCCCCCAACCATCCACTTTAAGTTAAATATAATGAATTTCATAAATTCTAAATTACGAAACTACATCTTCTTATATACTTTACTAGCGATCTAACGAGCCTTAATCGAAAGTTCTCTCATTGAGGGCAATTAATTATAAGAGCTTGCTTTATAGAAACCCGAACCCATCTAATGTCCTCACAAAACGAGTAAATCTCGGGTGGTGTCTTATCTACTATTTCATCTGCCTTATGAAAATTACACCGACACTTTAAATCAAACTCTCTTCATCGAGAAGTCGGCAGCCAGATTTCTGGCGACTCCATTGGGGACAGGTTTCTCTTTCTATCTTTAGCTAGTCGAATTTAAGCTATGGTAATAGCGGAGTATAATAAAAATTGAAATAAAAAAAGAAAGAATCAATTACCAATGAAACTGAATTTAAGCTAATGACTAATCTGCTTGTTCTTTATATATATGGATCTTCAGAACACACCGTTCATCATGCAGCTAGGTTGCGGAGTAAACATCTGCCTAGCTAATGCTGCAATCAATATTGAGATGTTGGAGCTATCATTCAATTAGTCTTTGTATACAAAAGATTGAGTCATGCTGAGACGCCACTCATGAAAAGAAATGTCACTGGGCAGAAAGTTTCAATTATACATGTGAATGCGACCACTCTGTCAGTTGAACCTTTCGCATTAAGAAGACATGATGTTGAAGCCTCCTATTCTAGAGGAAAACTAATTAGAAGGTAGAGGAGAAGAATGAATGCTGACTTGCGAGCTCATCAACTCTCACTTTGGCTATCTGTTACACAAGCAACCTTACAATCAGAAGCAATTATTCTTACCCCATAATAAATTTAAAAATTCTTAGATGGGTAAAACGGAATAGCTCTACTGGTGATGTTAAACAGTATTTTTGGGACTTAACAACATTTAGCTCCAACCCTTCAGAAGAAATAACCTGAAACTCTATCTGCTCAAGTACATAGAGTCTTAAAGGTGGTAAAAGAAAGTGTCTTATGAATAAAAGATATCAAAAGCCAATTACCAGAGAAGCCAAGAATGCTCCACTACAGAAACTACCATCAGTGGTAGTAAGAACTCAAAATCATTCTAAACAAGTTTTGCACGGTGAGCATCGGAGCATGACACTTGGACAACACATTTAGGAATCCGCTACCGAAAGGTCCCGGTAGAAAAAAAAAATTTAGAGAGCGAAGCCTCGAGAGGAAGTCCTACACGATTAATATCGGGCGTGATGCTTGAACCGCATGTTCGATAATCCACTACCGAAAGGTCACAGTTAAAAAATAATAATAAATATGGAGGTCGAAGGTTCAAGAAGAAGTGGCGACGCTACCCAGAGATTTCACCCTTGTTTTGTGAGGACTTTAGATCTAGTTTTAGGTTTCCTATAGGCGCAAACCCCTATAGTTAATTACCCCTCTCAATGCTTAGAGAGAACTTTTGATTAAGGCTAGTCGTTAGATCGCTTAGCGCATAGCATATAGTAGCAACATGTGGAGGTTCAGAATTTAGAATTTATGAAATTCATTATATTTAACTTAAAGTGGATGGTTGGGGGAACGATGATGCGCCTGATCTAGATCCTATGGTTCCGTCATCCCGGGTTGTCGCGATCCCTAATCTACTTAGTCAGAGGAGGTAGTCGACCTAATCTGACCAAAGGATCCCTATCAGCAGCCATGGGTTGCGTCGTCCAAGAAATCCTTGTAGACCTAGAGTGATGTTTGTCTAAGGAGACAAGCTTAAGCCTACCTTAGCTAACAAATGACTTTTTGCCCAATCAAGTATACCATATGGTTCACAACTCAAAAGATAAAGCCATTGGGGAGCATACGGGCTACAATCATGACCGTAATATAATGGTTCCATTTAGCGGCAACCACCCGATCAGAGGACTCTGGTCGTAACTGCATCATGTGTGGAGCCTGCTGGCCAAACCACGCAGTCAGATGACACGTGTCACATCCTTATTGGCATGAGATTGTTTGAGAGTAAACATAGTTATATACTTGATTTGACTTTGGCTCATTTGTGAGCTAGAATTTTCTTAATTTGTCACCTCCTACAAACAATTGCGGAAGGTGAATTGGATTTTTAGCTTTAAGTTTTAAATATTGAATTTCACTTAGGCATTTATAATTTGGTGATTTATTTAATTTTATATTTGCATTAATACTTGAGTTTGATTAATTCAATTTGAGGTTGGAAGCACATTTTTATGATAAGTATCCCCTCCGATTGAAATCTTCATTCAACACAGCCATCATCGGTGTGGTTAATTAATTGAATCAAATATATTTGAGAATTTTGATCCTTTCATTTGCTTAGCTCTCAGAGGATCTCACCATCACATGATAATTAGCTCGATATTTTACTAAGTTGAAATTCTTATAATATATTTTTAAGTTTTGTTAACCCTGACTCATCTAAGAAACATCAACCGCAACACATTCTCGACACTAAGTTTAAGCATTTAGCATAGCGTAGGGGCCCATGCGGGTATTTAAATCATTTAATTTATTATTTTAGATCTTATCAACTATATCAATTTAATAATAGAGGATCATACTTAGATTTATATTTTGAGAATTTTGGATCTGAGGATATTGAATATAAATATCTTAAATATTTTGATAATAATGATTACCCCTCCTTGATATCTTCGATCAACCAAGTTATCATTGGGGATATAGGTGATGGTCGTTATACTGCTAAATGATAGAATTAGCTTCTCAGAGATTTTCTCGGAGAAAGCTATAACATCATTAGGTTTTGTTAACACCCATCTAGATCCAATCAACCCAGAAGATCCTCGACACTAAGTTTAAGCATTCAGCATAGTGTTAGGGCTCATTCGGATATTTAAATCATTTAATTTATTATTTTAGATCTTGTCGACTCTATCAATTTAATAATAGAGGATCAGACCTAGATTTATATTTTATTTTGGATTTGAGGATATTGAATATAAATATCTTCAATATTTTGATAATAATGATTACCCCTCCAGTTGATATCTTCGATCAACTAAGTTATCATCGGGGATATAGGTGATGATCGTTATACTGCCAAATGATAGAATTAGATTCTCAGAGATTTTCTCATGCGGAGAAATCTATAACATCATCATTAGGTTTTGTTAACCTCTGTACCCAAAGAATCCTCGCATCTCACAAGTTTAAGCATTCTGACAATCCATACTGTATTTAAAAATATTTGCACACTTTTGAGGTATTAAATTTGAGTTTTAATCATGCTTTATAATGTGTGCAAGAGTTTAATTAAATGCTTAATTAACGTCTTTTGTTCGCTTGTACGATGTGTTATGAATCCGGTGGCGTGATGTTTTGATTATTGTTCAATATGTTAAAATAATATTTATTTATTTTGCATCTAGTTCTAAATTCATTGAATTCTCAAACTTCAATGGGACTTAGCTTATGGTTGTTGACGAATTTGCAAGTCCATCATTAATCTCGTTCAAGTTCTTTGATTCTTTTCAACTACTTGATGCAGAATGTAACGCAGTTCATTCCAAGTTTCATTTATACTCATTAATAAGCTATCGAGTCCCCATCCCCATATAAGCTCATACTTATTTAAAGGCTTCTATAATTTTTGTATATGTAGGTTTAGCTTCAATTTATCATCTTCATTTAAGTTTAATTTAAGCTCGACAATACTTTTATTTGTTCTTATTTAGATCTTCCATCAATTCAATTCACCTCCACATCATCCCCATACGGCGACGGAGTCTATTTGGCCTTCCCGTTAGCTCTCGAGATAATCGGTTAGTTGCCTACTACTCGATCTTCTAACATACCCTCTCGAAAGCATAATGTCTTCAAACACCTCACACACTTTCCATCATGTATGTAATTGTTGATGCCATTGATGAACCGAGCGATGTTGTTGTGTTTGTAGGGGCAAATTACGAGACTTTTTGAAGGATTTTTGGCCGATAGGCTAACAGCAGAGTCATCATGTTGTTTCCATCATCGTGCTCCCTGTTCTCTAAGAAATCAACGTCACCAACATATTCAATGATTATTTTTGATGACGAGGTGTCCTCCACTCACTCCTTTGTGGTGTGTGACTAATTTCGCTGCCTAGAACCCCGAGCCTGCCGACCCCATTTCTTTTCACCCACGTGAGGTAGATCTTTGATGAAGCTATCTGCTTTTACAGTGAACCCTTCACGAGGATCAAAAGCAACCAAGAGAGGAGGACATTCTCCTCTTTTCATCATTCTTTTACACGAATTCAATGCTTCAGTATCCTCCCTCGACAGAACCTGCATTCCTCCGTGCTCGAGTTCAGCACGATTAGCCGACCTCGAGACCATTCGGGGACAATAGGTAAGATTGTCACTGAAGACAGCTGCAGTTATCGTCAATGCCGTGGCAAGAGAAGCCATTTGTTCCATTCTCCTTTCTGGATTCTCACTTGGGATGTAAGGCAGCAGCTTCCTTTTCTTTTTCGCCACCACCTCCATGCCTCTTCTTCTGTTTCTGACTCTCTAGCTTCTCGAACCTCGTTGGCAATCTTTGCATCCGAAAGAAATCGACAATTTTGGTCTGGATTAGGGGAAATGGCTTGGGCTTCTTCTTAGAAGAGCAAGAAGGGCAGAACCACGAGCCAAAGGGCACGCAGGCGAGGATAGGGTGGAGGCAGAAGAGGTGAAACCCTAGATCGCATCCATCGCAGAGAATGAGCTTCTCGGCGCTGTCGCCAGAATGGCACTCATTGCACTCGATCGCATCAATGCGGACATCTTGATAAGCCTCCAAAGACAGAGCTTGCGTCCTTCGCCGGAAGGGAGTTTTGGGAGCTACGGCGGCCATTGATGGTAGCGAGAGAGAGAGAGAGAGGGGGAAGGAGGAGCTGGAGCGGTCTGCTTGGCTGTGTGCATCGGATAGGGAACTTGTTTCTTCGGCCAGGAGAAAAGAAATTTATTATTATTATTATTATTATTATTATTTTTTTTTTTTTTGGGTAAAAGAGGAGCGGGAAATAGAGCGGTGCAGCTACACATGAGAAGGCCATACGTGTACAAGTTCCGAGGTATTGACTATGTGTAATAAATAGAAAATTATATAGATTTATCTCGAAATATTTGCTAATCTTAATAAAATTTTAAGCGTAATAACTTTAATCAAATTGGATGTCTATTCTAGATAATTTTGACATTTTGGGTGATAAGTACATTTTATAATCGAGATTTAGTTGGCTGCTCATCAAATCGGCCACTTTCGCTAAAAATGTGCATTATTGCTGGCGACATTCGAGCAAGCTCGTCTAAATTAAGCATGAATAGTCTCATTTGATAGGTTTCATTTCTAACATGATCAATTTCTACGAGATCGTTCGACATCGCGCAACCTCAGATATGCGCCGTTCATTAATAGCTCGGCCGCTAATCGATTGATCGTTAGATTTTGCAATATTTATATTCTAATCGATTCGACATTCGACGCAGCAGTCCGCTTGCCGTCGGATCATTTCACCATTTTCGGTGACGTCGCATTTTGAGCCCCTTTAATCACATCTGTCGTCAATTCAACTTATGAGCTTTACTCGACTTATAACACATATATGGAGGTCAACAGGTGACTCCTAGACATTGAGTAGATAGTGATTCAATGTGGGGCGAGCTTTGTGCTTAGCTATGTCAATAGAATTGTCAACTAACTTACACTGATGCATGGCTATGAGTTGCTAGATAGCATACAACATGTAAGAGATTGTTATCTTGTTCAAAAGCGTGATTCTCTTTTTCTTAGTGGCATCTTTGTCAGACTTCTGATTGATCTTTGTGTGCTACCGACTCTGTCCTATTAAAAACTTGTATATATTTCAACAGAAGACATGATCAGTCAGGTAAGCTCTCTCTTAGTTTATTTATGTCGTTTAATTATAAATAAAATTTTTATGTTTGATGACATAAATTTTATTTTTTTTTGTTGTAAATAATTGTTGCAATTTGATATTTATTTTATGATTCTTCAGTTATCTAATCATGGGAATATTAACTTAATTTATAAACAAATATGTGTTATAGGTTGTCAAAAGCATCCACTGATATTGTCTATAATCTTATGTGTTTTGAGAGATGTTTGTCCTCCTCGCACGATCTTTACTAATATATTTAAAACTTATGAGGGTCTCGATACCTTTTTCATATATAAGTTAGAAAAATTCTCTTATATATATATATATATATATATATATATATATATATATATATATATATATTTGTGAAATCATATTTACTTTATTTAATATATTATTTTTATTTTTATTAAATATTGAATAAATTTATTCATTTATATAGTGATGGTGGTGGTGACAAGTGAGATAATGATCGGGGCAATCATAGTGAACGCAGGCTGTAGCCATAGTGATCGAGCTAATGATAGTTAGTGATAGTACTTTTAAAAATACTCAAAACACTCAAAAGTATATTTTTAAAACAATAAAGATGGATATAGGGGGTGGTAGTGATGACGGCAATAACCGATTGTGGGCAAATGGTAGTTAAGCAAGCGTCGATGATGGCGGGCGTAGTGACAGCACGGCGACAAATTGGCGTGGAACAAGCAGTGTATTTGAAATTTATTCTAATAAGATTAAGAGTGCGTTTGGCACGGCGGTGCGATATCGCGCCACACCATAATTCTGTTTGAGGTGCTGCGTTTTTTCTACATTTTGAAGAATCTGTGGTGAGAAAGCTATGTTTTTCAACCTTACTTGGCTCTATATGGTGGTGGTCAGAAAGCTAAAATTTGACATTTTGGAAAAAACAAATTGTAGGCCCACCACAGCTTCTTAATCAGTAGATTCTTCCGCAACATCTTCACCACAACTTTTTTAGACAGCTGCAGCATCCCAAACATACCATAATTCTAATTTTATTGAAAATAAACTAAATAATAAATCTAAAATACTTCAAAATTCACAAATATTTTTTTTAAAGGTAAAATATCTAAAAATTCAAATCATGCATTCCATTTATAATGTTTTAAGAATACTTGCAACTAAACATCCCTAAGCGCATGCATTATGTTCAGAGATGTGATTCTTTTTTCTAATCTCTCTTATAATTGACATTTGTGTGGCACTGATTCTGTTCAATATTTCTCTTTAATAAAGCCTCATAAGTCTCTATTTATCAAATTTTATGGACAACAGAAGATATATTCAGTTTGGCTTTCTGTCTTAGTTAATATAATAAATAATATTTTTTTTATAACTGATGAGATAAGGTTTTCTGTAAATAATTGTTGCAACTTGTCTTTTATTTTATTATTTTATTAATTTTTTAATCAGGGGAATATTCCCTTAAATTATAAACTATTATTTGCTATTTATTGTCAAAGAATTCATTGCAATAAATTAATCAGTTTTGATTAAAATCAGTTTAATTCACTAATTATTAATTACATTATTTGAAGAAATGTAAATATTCATAAAAAATAATTTCAGTCTATATGCTTGACTATTTATTTGATAAATACTAACATACTTATACCTTAAATTATATACATAATTTTTAAAATAAATACACACGATTTAATGAATTGATATGAGAGCATCTAATAAAATCATCATCAGATAAGTAATTATATTATCATTAAATGAACAATTTATCAAATTCTTAGCAATCTTATTATTGAATAACAAATAGTCATATCCACAAATTTTATCAATTATCAATATTTAAATTTTTTCATTTGTATGTCAAATTAAAATAATGGTGAAATCGATGAGAGGATGTTATTAGCAGAATTCAAGTTGGATGGTTCAAGTGAAGGAATGCATCTAGCCTATTATGTGATAGAAAAGTACTGGTACTTAGACTTAAGAAATTTTTTTATAAAATGGTCGTAAGGCCTGCGATGATTTATGATGCAGAATGTTGGCCAGTAAACGAGAAGCGTAAAATTAAGTCAAGTGTTGCAGAGATGAGGATGCTCAGGTGGAGAATAGAATTAGTACCACACAAATACGAAATGAATATATTCGTGAACAGGTTGGAGTAGCTCTAGTGACAGATAAGATTAGAGAGAGTCGCCTTAGATAGTTTGGTCATATAAAAT
Organism: Cymbidium sinense; assembly: GCA_021442155.1. Classification (NCBI taxonomy): domain Eukaryota; kingdom Viridiplantae; phylum Streptophyta; class Magnoliopsida; order Asparagales; family Orchidaceae; genus Cymbidium; species Cymbidium sinense. The sequence continues at coordinate 58,512,989 of CM038222.1, forward strand.
GCCGGTTGCTTGATGAACCAATTAGGAGAGAAGATGTATTAGATTCGTCTTATGTTAAGGAAGATAAAGGTAGAGCTAAAAAAGACTTTGTTAGAATGTATAGAAATTGATCTTAGTTTATTAGAATTAAACTAAAACTTGAAACTTAATAGGACACAATGGAAAAGAAGAATTCATCGTTGTTACGTAGACTTAAGAAATTTTTTATAAAATGGTCTGCAATGATTTATGTGCGAATGTTGGCAGAAAGCGTAAAATTAAGTAAGTGTTAGATGAGGATGCTATAGTGGTAATAGGTATTGAATAGAATTAGTTAATAAATGAATATATTCATGAAAAGGTTGGAGTAGCTCAGTGAGATAAGATTAGAGAGAAGCCTTAGATGGTTTTCATATATATAAAACATGCTTGATGAACCAATTAGGAGAGAAGATGTATTAGATTCGTCTTATGTTAAGGACGATAAAGGTAGAGCTAAAAAGACTTTGTTAGAATGTATAGAAATTGATCTTAGTTTATTAGAATTAAACTAAAACTTGAAACTTAATAGGACACAATGGAAAAGAAGAATTCATGTAGGCGACCTCACATAATGAGATAAAGGCTTGTTGTTGTTGTTGTATGTCGAATTGCTTAAATAAACAGATATAAATGAAATTTATATAAAAGTATAATGAAGTTGTTCGTTAAGAGCACTATTGAGAGACCTATTTCATAGATAATTTCTTCCTGAGATTTTTTTTCTTTGATGTAAGACTAAGATTAAATATTCTCAGGTGATATTACTATTATAATCACATTTTAAATTCCCATTCTAATAAAAATAGAAATATGAAGTCAACCACCATAATATAGCAAAACATGGAGAACACTTTGACATTTAACTATTACACAATTCGTGCCCTCCACTTCCTCTTCTAAGTCAACATTCTCCCTCTCAAATAGTCCACAAACCTTCTCCAGTACTCAGAAACACAACTAATTCTGGCAGACCAACCTTGTCTTGAAAACTCAGCAGCAGAAAATGGAAGAAGTTCTCTTCCACATTGAAGCCTTCAGTTCCATCGCTCTCGATAATGAGAAGCATATCTCAGTAGATCACCAAACTCTAAACCAACCAGCACTGAACAATCCTGATCTCAGTCAGAATCAAAAATCTCATCACATCAAACCAAAGCACACCAGCTTCAGCCTTCCAGCTTCTTCTTCTTCCACGCCACTATGGAGCTCCAGAAAACATAAGAACCAGACTCAGAAATCTCATCCTTCCAGTTCCAGTTCCATCATGTCCCTTTCCCATCGCTTTTCTGCAGAGCTTTCTCAGCCTGCAAAGCTCCACACTCTCCAGCTTCGCAGAAGCAAGTCTTGTGGGGATGGAAGATCATCTTCTCCTGATGATTTCGATATCATGTCGAAAAAGCCCGCCATTGATCAGCAGCAGAACGGCATTCATGTTCTCTATAATTACTCTAGCAACAGCAGCTCTGATGACACAGACTTAGAGCCCAATCCGTCAGAAGACGAAAGCTTTAAATGCGGTGCACTGTGTTTGTTCTTACCTGGCATCTACAAGAAGAAATCAGCACTACAAACACAGACTGAAGCTAACAATACAAACCTGGAAGCTGTAGATAGAAGAAGCAGTGTTTCAAAAGTAGCTTCATTTGAGAAATTTGAGTGCGGTTCATGGACTTCTACAGCAAATGTAGATCATGATGAGAGTGGACCGTTATCATACTTCGATCTGCCATTGGAGCTCATCAGGTACACTGCAAATGAGAGCTGCTCGCCTGTGAAAGCAGCATTTGTGTTTGACAAAGATCTGAAGGGGGTTTTAAAGAAGAACTGTGATTCTAGATTGGGATCAAGGAAGTCTTGTGAGTCTAATACCAGGCATGTGAAGTTCTCAACTTCTTCTCCTACTTCATATCCTACTTCACCAAGTTCATCTCCTTGTATCACTCCAAGGCTGATGAAGGCAAGGGATGAGTTCAATGCTCTCGTTCAAGCCACAAGTGGGTGAAATTTCTAACTTAGTTCGTCGTTGCTGTTACTGTTAGAGGCCTGTTGTGTGTGAGAGGTTTTGTTTCTAGTACCCCCACCCAATCAAGTGCCAATGAATTTAGTTTACTACATTTTTAACATTTGAATGAAAGTTTGTCACTTAGTTTGGCACACTGTTGGGTTGTTGGAATATGCCAAGAGTATAGTTTTTCTTTGTTTTTTGTTTGATATCAATATTAGAGATTTTTTTTTTCTCTATTGGTGTAATTAAGTGTCTTCTTCAAGGCCAGAGCATAGAGATATCAGAACAACAAACTGCATAATTTACTTCTATAGCACAACAGAGTGCAAAACATATCCAAGACATCAAATCATAATACCATCCAAATCTCTCCTCTTTAAAATCATCCATTAATTTGAGCACGCAGTAATCGAGGGCCAAATTATTTTCTCATTGGACCTCTGCTAGAAAGATCTCTCCTTCTTGTTGTTTTGTTTCTTCTATCGGGTTTCATGCAGGCTGTCAAAAAAGCTCTTTATTCACAACAACTTTCTTTACTCGTTGTTCCAAAGCGAGTAACACGAATAAATATTTCAAGCTCGATTTAGAAACGAGCCGAACATGACCAATCCTTCGTTCGATCGTGTTCGACTCGATTATGCTCGAAATAAAAAATTATGTTATATATAATATATAAAAACACATATATACATCATAGTTGCAAGCATGACTTAGTGGTTAAAGCTTTTGTTATGCAAAAGATTGACCCAGATTTGAATCCTCCCTTTTACAGATTTTTCGGATTATTACATTTCGAACAATTTGAGCCGAACATGAACACTGGAATTTTGAGCTATTTCGAACACGAGCCAAACACGAATAATACAACTTTCAAACGAGCCGAACACGAACAAGGATTTAGCTCGTTCAAGCTTAGCTCGTTTACACCCCTAGTTTCATGTATATTTTTTTTTCTCAACCTTATGTAAAAGCCTCTAAAGACCTCTTCTTGATAGAATTCAAAAAGCTTCTAGCGCGCGCACACACACACATATATATATATATATATACTCACAGTAATATATATAATTATCTCTACTACTGCTCTCTCATACTTCTAACATATAGATCAATTCATTTCTTCTCTTTGCAAACTCTCAGAATGGTCATGCCCCATAGCATTCTTTTGGTCTTCCATAACAAGCCACATTAAGCCATCTTTGCCAAGCACCCAACGAAAAATCTTTTCGCTTCTAAGCATGCTTGAATAAAAGAGAAAGAAGTGTGATTCATTCTAATGCCATTGATTGATCCTCTTATATAATACCTATAATAATCTGATCTTTTGACATTATAAGATTTACATATTTATTTTGTGTTATCAATTTTCTGTGAGCTTTGAAGTTGATTCTATGTCTGAATTAATCAGAGATTTTTCATAGTTTTGATTTAGATAAAATTTTGACATGTCAAAATTTATCTTATTGTATTTAATTAATTTATCCGATGTGTTTTATGTCTGATTTATACACCATTTCTTATTAGATTTATCTTTTTAAAGAAATTGATATATCTTTGTAAAAGTGAGTTTATTTTTGAAATTGTCTGAAATCTATTTTATAAATCATTTTTATAAAAAAAGTTTTGAACTTGTTTTAGCATTTAATGACTATTTTTCATGATTTTTGGAATTATGGATTTTAAGATTTGAATGGGTTTATATTAATAAATTTAATAAGAATAAAATAATTTTAAATTGATTTTGTAATTTATGATTGTTGATGCACAAATATTAATTTATCTGCAAATATTTATTTTTAACGGTATCTATTAATATTTACAAATTTCCATAACATTTTTTATGATATTTTATATACTAAAATTGATGATATATCAAAGTATATGTGCAAAAAGAGAAATATATATATATATATATAGGCGGCTGGATAACTGTATTTTATGTGCATTCAAGTGAAGTTATAAATGTCTGTGCACTTATATAATTATTTAGTTGTATATTTTATATATCTGAATAGATATAAATAAAGTAAAAGTATAAGTGAAGATACTAAGGGGATATAAAAATGAAAGTGAAGGTATAAGAAACGGAGGCAAAACTACAAATATTTTGAATAAAATATAAATTATTATTTAAATATTATTTTATTATATTTTGATTATCATATTGTTTACAATATTATTTGACACATGCCTACTATTGACATTAATTCTTATATTAACACTATACTTGATAGATATAACATATGACTATTAAAATACCTATTTTATTTCACTTAAAGCATATTTTATTGTTTATAAGATAGCATTTTGATAAATATCTATTATTTCTCTTCCGTGTGCTAAAAATTATAGTAAATTTCAAGCTGAATTGTGATTGTTCACTTTTGTTTTAGATAAGGTAAAGCTCATGTTGAATATAAGCTAAGAAAAATGTAATAGATGATTAATTTTAGGTTATATATTTGCAAAGGTGTAATAGCATATTTGTGGAGATTAAATAAAATAATGATATGTAACAATTTTAGAAGTTATGCAAAAGTGGTAGATTACATAATTGCAAAGATTAGGCATACAAATTGAAGAGATTTTGAATACATTAGATTATTGTCACTCTATATCTCAATAACAATATTAATTTAATTCAAATTAAATCAAGAAAATATGCAAATTCAATGGCAGTTTATTAATTTTAAATATTAAAATAAAATTTTTATGATAGGTAGAGCAAATCAAGAGAAGTAAATTACCAATTCTTTAATTTTAAAGCTTTGAAGAATTATTGATGAATTATTTAAATTCAAGCAAAAAGATAAAGAGTTCCTCTAACATTCCATCCTTCTATTTAAAATTTAAACTTTGAGCAAGATTGAATTTTATACTTATTAAAAATTAGTAATTTTTTTCTCCTATTTTAATGAAGATGAAGATGATGCTTCATTAGCATTATCATGTAATAAAACTTAAAGAAAATTTGGTCTCTTAATTATCAAACTATTTCTATAACACAATAGTAAAGTTAATTACATTTGACATCATCCAACCCTAAACCCTAAACTCTATTGCGATGATGATACTGTAAGGGGTCTCCTGCGGAAAAATAACTCGACGCCAAAATGATAACATAATTCTGCCAAACAGACCAAGAAAATATAACACAACAGTAAAGTTAATTACATTTGACATCATCCAACCCTAAACCCTAAACTAATTACAATTTGTAAACCAAAGAACATCAAACGATTGCGATTACACAAATCAGAATAGATTGACCAGTAAAAGGCGAATAATTGAAAACCCCTATATAGTGGAAAGCACCTTAACATATTGGTTGAGAGCTTTGGCTATCAGTCAAAAGATCTTGGGTTCAAATCCTTGCATATGCGCTGTGTGTGTGAGTTTACGATTAAATTCCTTAAATGTCCCAAAAAAAAAAACCCTATATAGATATGAAGTTAGAAAAAATTATGAAAATAAATATTGTGATTACAGGAACAGATATGAAGTTAGAATTTGCTGATGTCAGAGCATCTATACCACCACCATAGGCTTCAGCGAAAATAAGTGAGGTAAAGCAAGTGAAAGCTTCATCTCAAAGCACCAGTTTTAAACATCCATGATGCTCCGCAAGAAATGCAAAGCTCATTCATAACCTGCCACCATAAATGAATAATAATGTCACATAGCTGTTTTGTCTTTCGAAAGAACTTCTACCATTAGAAATTTAACAAAATAAAAATGAGACTTTGCATACTAGCAAGTTCATGAATTTGCATAATATTAAGCACAAGCAAAAAAAATATAAGAGATTTAAAAAAAAAAAAAAAAAGTTTCAACTTACCTGACCATACTCAGCATCAGAAACATCTCTTTTCAGGCGAAGCTGAGCAGCTATTTTTATTTCCTGCTTCTTGACCCTTACATAACGTCCCTTGGCAATGAAATATGCAATGACAACATTCCTGGCAGAATATATATATATATATATATAGTGACGGAAATCAAACCACAGAAACTTTACTGAAACAATGAAGCTCTGCTCAGAACAAGAAACTATTCTAAACCTTAATTGATCCAGCGCTGGTTTCCCCAAAGACTTCAACACATATAAGCCATGAACTTTGAAAGCAATTTGATCTGCAACATTCTCAATCTCCGTTAAGCTAGCATTTGACTTCCCCTGTAATTCTTGAACGATTGAATTAAGGCTGCAACATAGACATAAATAACTCAATGTCAGCTTTTATTGTTTGCAACTAGGAGCATTCTCGAAGGTTCCGAGTAAAATCCTATATATCATTCTTTGAACACATGGCAGAAGAAATGTAATGATTATTTCATATAACATACTACAACTGTGATGTCAAATCCCAGTACTTATACAAATGAAAAAAATCCTTTTACTTGAAACTTTAAAAGTAAAAGGACCAATACTTTTCTTAACAAAGTTATGCTAATCATTGACCAATATATGAGAACATCAACAAAATTCACAATAAGATTGGCCTAAATGATTAACGAGTTTAATAGAGTGAATATAATTTAATATTAGTTTTATTCCAAATCGCATTCTTCCTCCTGTCTTTTAATATCAATGTCACATGTATAATTAAGTTTAAACTTCATAATGAAAACATTATATATATATATATGGTTACATAATTCCAAATACATGGTACATCTAAATACCTGAGAACCTTGTGAAGTTGTAGAAGTTCTAAAATAGCCTTGGCAAGAGTTTCTTGGTCCTTAGTTGGTATGGTTGCAACTACAGAGGAATCAAGGGCTTTGGATGATGTGCCCAGATTGATAGAGCTCCTTGACAATGAAGCAATGCTTCTTCCACCACCAGGCAAAGATTCCAAGATTTCCTTCTCACGAATAGACCAAGCATGCTCTTGCTCTTTCACAATTTCAGGATATTGTTTAATAAATGACAAATCGGTATCTTCTTTAAATTTCCAGTCTTTAAGCGAAGGTCTTTCAATAGCCAATGGTTTTAGCAAACCTTTTCTTAGATCGTCAGGCTTTACCACCTTCAGTTTGCTATCAGGGACAGCATGTTTTTTACTAAATTGAAGAAGGAAGTAATCCCTATACATAGCTGCAAGTCCATCATACAACAAAGAACTTTTAGAAACCCATAGTCCTTGTACCAAATCTGCATGATGCTGAAGCAGTCTAAAAACATCATCCACAGAATCATTAGGTGCAAGATACAACAGAGCAACAAAACGATTCACTTGAGGACCCTGCAATAGAAGAAAAACAAGCCATAAAACTATTAAACCAGAAATGGAAAACACATGCAGAACACATCTGCATTGTTCAGACTCATTCATTCATTAATCTTTTATCAAACTTAAGCTGAGTTTGAAAATGGCTCGAATTTAAAAGTCTTGTTCAAACTTGTTTATTAAATTTCTTCGTTGAGTTCAAGCTGAAATCAAGCCTAACTATACATAAGATGCTGACAATTTAAATAAAGACTTATTAATAACAATATATGTCTTGTCAAATTTGATAATAATTCAACTAGGCATTGTTTTTGGTGTTTTATCAATAAAAAGTTAGATTTTTTTTAAAATTAATGATTTGTTCACTATTTCATAATCAAATTTTAATTAATTAAAAATAATCTTCATTTTTTTAATCTATCCCATCTAGTTTTTGTTTAATATTTTATTTTCAAAAATTGATATAAAATAAAATAAAATTTAAACTATTTGCCTAATTATTTTCTCTATAATTTCATCATATTTATTCTTCTATAATATAAATTGCTTTTGATGTGCATAGAATATGAGAAAACTAATATAATAACTAAGAATTAGTTAAACAATAATTAAATCATCATTAAATAAGTATTTTATCAAGCTGATAATAAGCTACTTATTAAACAATAATGGATAAATTTACAAATATAATGTAAAAATGTGTTAATGTCAAGATTTTTCATTTGTATGTACTGCTTTAAAAATTGTGTCCAAACTCATTTAATTATTTAAATAGATGCATATAAACGAGAATTACATGAATGATTACTGAGATATTCATCGAATGTACTAGTTTTTAACTACACTATTTTTCCCTTAAATGCAGCACTCTGGGCATTTCCTCAATAAGAAGTTGGCAGCCAGGGATAATATATCCCTGTTGAATTTGCCTAGTTTAGAATAATGTTAAGAATTCCATCAATGCATTTTTTTTTATGCTCATCAATGATTGTTCAACAAGATCAATAAATATGTTAAAAAGTACAAGCTTTTAAATCGAACAAAGTTTAATGGAAAATTCAAAAAATAATCATTCATGTGCTGTGTACAAAAGATTAAAAAGCATTGGATCATTTCACAATTTTATTCCATGGTCAATTTACCTCAATTCCTTGGGATAACTAAGTGAAAGAAATGTTGGGGACTTGGAGTCAATCTCAAAACATAGATGTGTTAAACATACATATATATATATATATATATAGATATCTGGATTAACAAACCAAACCTTAGAAAGCCATTGCTTTAGACGGTCTTCCAAAGGCAGTGTGAGCAAGTACCTAAAGACCATTTAAAACAACAATAAGACATTGCAACTAAAATTTGTTAATTATTCAATGAATTTCAAGTTATTATCAAAGAACCAAAATAGAAAAACTACAACTTGGTCATAAATGAGGTTTAAAATTAAAGATGAAATAATAATGAAATATATTGATAACAAGAAAATGACAATATAAAACAATTCAATGAAACTGAAAAAGCAGGGTCTCAATTCTATTTAGACAAGTGCACATCATAGTATTAAATGGGTATAGGCTTTATTTAACCTATACGAGATGAAAATTTTGAAAGGTGAATAGTTCTTAACCTTCCAAGATAAATTATAAAGAGCCAAATTAGAATTCTACAATTGAACCGCAGTTAATGTATGATAAAATTGTTAGTTGCATTACTGATAAACCTTCCAAGATATAAGGAGAGATGGTGCAATGATGAGGTATAAAATATTATTAAATATAATAAATGTGGTTTTTAAGTGAAGCCAAACAAAACACTACTGAAAATTGCAATAGTTACAAAGAAGATATAAAAGTCTTGTGAGGAGGGTAATAAGCAAAGAAAAAGTTACAAATTTTTATGATTTATCAAGTAGGTAAGGTATTAAGGAATGAGAAAATGAAATATATAAAATACAGCAAAAGATAAAATATATTAAGAAATTGGTGAAGTAAAATATATTAGAAGAGAAGGTGATAGGATCTTTATTAAAGATGAAAAAATATGAAAAGAAAAAAAAATGAAATTATTATTGAGAGAAAATTATCCTAGAATAGTCCCTGGACCATACAAAATAGATCCAAAAATGCTTAGACGCCCATAAGAGAAAATTATCCTAGAATACAAAAGTGATTACTTCATAGAAGAACCATGACGTGCAAGTCTCGTATATAAGAGAAAGCTAGCATTATAAATGGAAAACTTGACTTGGTCAAAATAAGACGTTCATATCTAATAGGATGTCTCTCTTGCTCAAATATTAAATAAAAACCAAATCAAACTATTAAGGGCCCACCAACTTCCTCAAATTTGATATGTGGGCTTCGAAAATTTGTGCCCGACTTCTCGATGAGGAGAATTTAGATTGGAATCGAGTCAAACTTTCAGGAGACAAATAAATTTATAGATAAGACACTACCCAGAGATTTCTCCCTCTTGTTGTGATGACTTTAAATCTGGTTTTAGGCTTTTATAAGTGTAAGCACTTATAGTTAATTACTCCTCTCAATGATAAAAGAAAACTTTTGATTAGACTAGCCATTAAGTTACTAATTACTTAGCATATAGTAACAACAAATAGAGTTTAAACTTTAAGAAATTCATCATTGTTAATTTGAAGCATATAGTTAGTGACAATGACATGCCTGATCAAGATTTTATGGTTTTGTCTCCCCATCGTAGTCTATCTTACTTAGAAAAATAGTTGATTTAGACTAAATGATCTTATCGTGTCATGGGTTCAAGTTCAAGATAATCTTGTAAACATGAGTTAACATTTGTCTAAGGAGACAATTTTAAGTCTATCATAGATATAGCATAGAGCTTTGTGCCCTATGTTTCGCAACTCAAGAGAGTTGAGTCATTGGTGAACATATGAGTCATAACCGTGACAATAATTTAATAGTGTCGTCAATGACAACCCACGAACTGAGGACATGAGACACGTCCTTACTGGCATGAGATTTATTAAGAGTGAACATAGTAATGCAATTGATTTGATATTGGCTCATATGTGAGCTAGAATTTTCTTAAATTATCAAGCCCAAATAAATAATTGTGAATCTATGGATGAATTTTAACCTTAAATTTTAAATTTAATATCTTTTGCATTCTTCACATTTTTGTTAAATTTGAACATATATCATTTTGATATTGAATTTCAAATATAACTTGATGATGATATCATCTCATATTGTATATTTAGACCTTATTCAGTCATTGTGATTTTAAAATAAAAAAAATTTACAAAGTCATTTTAATATCAGTGATCAAAATTTTAAAATTTAATGATTTACTTTTACATCAGGTAGATAGATTTGTACTAAAATTTATCAATCATTTTTTTTATCTCTCAAAATGATTTTTTTTTACTTCTTATTTAAATAATATTAAATTGATCCCAAATATTGTTCACTTATAAATGGAGATATTATCATGTTATTTATTTAGTTCCTGTACATGAAATTTTACAACTTTGTTACATTATTGAAATTTCATATATTATTTCTATAAAAAAAAAATCTTCATTATTTTTTCAACAGAATTTTCTTTAATTTTAAGCCCTTATAATTTCAAATTTTCAAAATACTATTTTAAATGATATTCTCTCTTGAGGTTATCTTGATCTTTCATACTCTTTTAACAATCTGAAATTTTTAAAACTAATGATTTCAAAAGTCATGAGAATTAAGAATAAACATGTATTTACATATCAAAATAATTTTTTATTTTATTATTAGTCTTTTTCAAAAATTTATATTTTTAGTGTTTTGATGGTAAGTAAATTGTCACATCAGAGGTGAAAATAAGTTTTTTGTTGTTGAAAACATTATGTTTAACATAGTCAAATAAATTTTAAAATTAAATTTTTTATACCTTAATGTGATACAAAAAATAAAAAAAAATTTTTATTTTATTTTTTGATATTATTAGTCACTTTTCAAAAATTTTAATTTTAATGATCTTTACAAATATGTATCTGATTAGTCATATGGCCATAAATATTTTTCTCATTTATATAAAGAAAGCTATAATTCTCTTTTCTTGTGATGATTAAAATTTAAATTTATGAAATTAAATTTTTCTTCTAAAGGAAAAACAAAATTAATATTAAAACAAATCTTTTATTATTATTTTTAAAACAGAGAAAAATTATTTAGAGAAAGTCTTATAGATAGTTAAATAAATTTTTCTCTTTTTTAACTAGAATTAATAAAAGATATATCTTTATAATATATTTTCAGATTTTACAAAAAAAAACCACAAGAAACTATTTTTATAATTAAGATCTCTTCATTCTAATAAGAGGTATTTATAGCCATTACTATCTTCAAAGAAAAATTCAAATATAAAATGGTACACGTTAATGTGAATTAATCGCCCATTATTTTACAATCCAGATTTAAGCTATTATTTTATGTGGATTCAATTACAACATGTAATCTTTATTTTGTTAAAATTTGAATGGAGTTCTGAAGAAAATAAAATTTCACATAAATAAAAGATGAAATCATAAAATGGCTTGTTCAATAATTTATTCTTTTGATTTTCTTGTTTTGCTTGAGATCTTGTAAATGACCAGCTCTAATTTAAGATCTTCATGATGACATCAACTCTCCCGAGCTCAATTGAAACAAATAGAGTTGAAATCTATTATCTTACTATTGTGAGGCTAAAGTCTATTTACCATGTGTTAATGGAGCTTATTCTTTGAACTAAAAAAGATCGAAGTTAGATTAATGGGTCCTTGCATGATATTATAATTGACTTAAGAGCTTCAATGCTGTTATATCTTTAAAGTTAATTAACAAGTGGAGGTTTTAATTCCTTATATGATATCTCTTCAATATTTATAATGGATGAGGGCTAGACAATCAAAATTTATAATTCTATTTTTCTTGAGAATTTTAAATGGACCAAGCTCGTGCTAATTTCTTTATATCCAGTAGTTTGATATTTCTTAATTAATCAATCATGCCTTATTTTATATTCTTTTTTTGTTTGATTATGATTTGATTTAAGCATATTGTAATTCTTATAAATATTGTTTCTTATATGGAGCTTTGAAAATCTTTTAGAAATGAGAATCTTTGATCGAAATAATAAATGAGTTTGTTACATTATATTGGTGTATTTTAGATTTATCTGATGGTGATTTTTTTTGTAGTTCTGATATAATGAATTATGGCAAAATTGGTATAAATGTAAATCTTTCCAAACTTTACCTCTTAACATCCCAGAAATTTCTAAAATGATCTTACTTATGTGTCCATCATTTGTGGTAAAAGAGAAAATTTTAATTTAATTTTAATAATTTCCATATCTTTTTCAAAATATAGAGAAACTTAACATCTTTGAAACATTGATGGTTAAAGGGACCGTAATTGCATATTATTTTAAAATAATTTGGAAATATAAAAGCATCATTTTTTTGACAAGGTAAGAAATAGATTTTTAGAATATATTATATAACAAAAATATCATCATCTCGAATTTTAGTAATCTAAAATTTTGATAGTCTTCCAGGCTTATATAAGTAAAAGATTGTATATATAAACCTTGTTTGATAGTTTAGCTTTTTAAATTAAACATAGCTATTTTTTTGAATATCTCGTTTTAATAAGAAGGTCGATAAAATCTATCATATGATGATCCTTTCCAAAATAACTACACTGCATGTAGCTTCATGATAGAATTCTAAGAGAAGATCGATGAATCATTGTTTTCCTTTTATATAAATATTCTTTAATCAAAATGTTTGAAAGTTATTGGTTTAAAGTGTTCAAGATAAATTAGGTACATTATAATCATCTAATTATTGATCTAATTCTAAAGAGAAATCATTTTTATTTAGCAAACATAGTATTCTCAATTCCAGCTTAAAATAGAACAAAAGAGTATTGTAAAATTCAACCCATTTTGTGCCTTGACTTAATTTTATTTAATTAATGAATTTTGTAAGAGATAGTATAAATGCCAAAGGATTGAATTACTGATAAAACTCTATTCATAAGTGGAATATCATTGTTTAACTTCATTTAACTTTTCACTAAAAATATAAGATGATTCTCAAAAATTCCACTATCCCATTCGAGCATCACACATAAAATTAAAAAAATCAAAAGTAAGGATTGGTCGTGATAGAACTTTAATTTGCTCAAAGGCCTTTTGCATTTAGTCAACAAAATTTATCTAATTTTAGTATCATGAGTTCTAATGATCAAAATTTTTAATAAATCTCAGATAAAAATGACATACCTAACTTAAACTTTAAATGATAGATCTAAAATTGCTTTATAAGGATCTTTAAGTCAGTGGATATAATAAAGTAAAAGATTACCGATGCAAAAGAAACACTTTTAAAATTAATGTATAATTTATTTAAGTCAAAACTTTGTTGTTGTAGATGTTCATTTTCACTTGGTAAAATCAAATATTATACACAAAATTTACCTTATATGGTTTACATATTCATTAATCTCATAAATAAGATTTGAAAGCGGCATGACAAAATTCATAAAGTCCATCGGGATCTTAAAAGTTGTCTTCTTTCTCTCCATTAAGATGATATCCACTTTTAGATCAATCTTTGAAAAAAATTTGCTTTTGATTAAATCTAACATATCATCTAATCGGGAATAAGAAACCATATTTGATAGTAATTTTATTTATTGATCATTTCAACTTTGATACATGTTTAATATTTCTTTGGAATTAATATCTGAAACCAGCTAAGACTCTCTTGAATAAAACTTTCTTTAATAATTTCTTGTCTTTTAATCTCAACTTGAGTTCATCCTATAATGTATTAGAAGTCAGATAAAACTCAATAGCGTGTTGAATGTCTCGAGAGGTATTTCATCAGAATATCGTTAAAATCAAAAACAAACCACAACTATTAGTCTAAGTATGACTTTTATATATGTAATATATATGAAGAAAGAAATCAAAAATTCTTTCATAAAAGCTCCAAAACCTATTATTTTATCTTTGGGTCAAAGGAAGAGTAGGTGTTTTAAATAAGAATCGAAATGTTAATATTAGCAATCTAGATTTTCATGATAATTAATTGAAGTTTGGCATTTTCTTGATAAAACATGTTGAGTCGGTTGTTTTGTGTGTATGGAGGATGTTTTTTTACTTTATTGGTAGAGTTTAATAGTCTTATTATTATGTTTAAAACATGTATTTCTCTAGTGAATAACATTATATCATATAATGAGCAAGTCTAGAGAATATGATGTTTTAGGAGAACATCACACCAAATTTGATCAGATCTATTTTAATAGAACTAAACCGTGATGGGAAGAGATGTATGATTTACTAACAAATACTTGGTGAGGTTGATTTTAGGTTGGCTGGATTTTGTGTTGAATGACATTCAAGCTCCCATTTATCTTGATACATTTCTTTTCATTACACAAAACATACACGCTAAAATGTTCTTCTCTTAATCTATCTCATTTTTTTTTTATAGACAATCACATTAACATCATCTAATTCATTCTTCATCGAGATAATGAGTCATAAACTTCTAGATTATCATCTATTGGATTTTCAACTTCTAAAATAAGATTTGCTTTACATTGATTTTGCATGACCATTTATGACATTTAAAACATATTACTTCTAATGTTCTTAGCTTCCTTGATTGAAATTTTAGGCATTGATGATAGGATGAATCTTTAGTTTTAGAGAGAGTGATTTCTTTTGTTGCCAATAATGCGTAATGAAATCTTTCTAAGATTGTATTGAATAATTAACTTCATTTCTAATGTTTTGTCCAATAATTTATTGGTTAATTGCCAACATTATCGCAATGTCTTAAACTAGATCTTCAAAGTAAAATATTAGTTCTGAGATAATTACTCTCAGTTAATAATTAACTATCAGCTCTTATCATGATTTCTGATAGTACTTTGCTTTTTAACATTTCTTTCATTTCTATCCAAGTGTTTGTCCTTCCTAATCTTTGTTCTTTTTCTAAAGTATTTGTCAAAATAAATTTTAGCATGCTTATATTTTTTTAATTTTATATCATCCATTTTATATATCAAAGAGTCATCTATTTGAACTAATCGAGAAATTTATTTGGGTCATGTATACCATCATAAGTTAACTCTCTTCTTGAGATGGATCATTGAGTCTTATAATCTTAAAATAATTTTTCTCCCCTATCACCATTTTAAGAATTGATGCTTTCTAAGTGGTTGATTTTCTACATGGTTTGGATATGAATCTTCTTCATCATCTATTGGCATTTGGCAAGTATTGAGTTGATTTTCTATTATTTTGTAGATCTATAAGAGTTTCATTTTGTTGTTTAAGTTCTTTATTTGATTACTTTTACTTTCTTTCTTTTGAGTTTTTAATTCATTATCTTGGATCCTAAGATCAATATTCAATCAAATTTTCAACTTGATCTTGAGAGATAGATTTTGGTCTGAGATTTTTTTTTAAAGAAAAAAAGATATATGAAAAGAAATCAATGAAAAAAAGAAAAAATTTTAAAAAAAAAAACAAGTATATAATTGTCTGATGAAGTGAAATATTAATAGAGAACTTCCGGGTGAGGAGGGGCAATACCATTTAAATCTCAAGCTCTCAGACGGTTTAGGTTTTTTTTGACAAAGTTCTTACTTTAAAATCACTTGGGTTTAACACACTTATATTATGCATGCATATTTTTTATTTTTTAATGCAATGAAAAAAAAAATGCCCAAGTTTATCAAGACTCTTTTTTTTTTATTAAGAAAACAAATTATCATAAGTTAATTAAAGAAACTTCTAAAATTAACCATAAACAATAACAAAGATAATAAAGCAAAAATTAGATTTTAATTTACACTAATTGGGTTGTTTTAGTGAAGAACTACCTCACTAAGGTGCTCTCTTAATTTTTTTTTCTTTTTTTTTTTTTTTTGGGGGGAGGTGCACGTTCACAATTGAAAATGGCTAATATATAATAGCTTACCAATTAAAATTTTATCTATCACCATAAGCAAGCGATATATATCTTTCCAAGCTAAACTATCATATAAAGAAAATTAATTAACCTCAAGTCCAAGAAAAACTCACAAGTTTAAAAAAGTCCGACACTTGATGCTCCCTTGTTGAAAAACTTTTGACCAAATTTGCTCCTTCCACCGCTCATAAATTTGATGGGTGGGCTCTTTCTTTTGATGAGATTGAGAGAATGAAATTGGAGGTGAAGGAAGAGGATATGTTAAATAGCTCATGAGGATTCAAGTTTGCTGTTCTCAAAGAATAACTCAAAATTTTGTAATTGAAATCTCT
The DNA here is from genome assembly GCA_021442155.1 of Cymbidium sinense. Lineage (NCBI taxonomy): Eukaryota > Viridiplantae > Streptophyta > Magnoliopsida > Asparagales > Orchidaceae > Cymbidium > Cymbidium sinense. The sequence continues at coordinate 58,529,585 of CM038222.1, forward strand.
TTCATTCTAGTAAGAGTGGTATTTATTTATAGTCATTACAAACATCTTTCAAAGAATTCAAACATAGGGAAAATGTATTGTATATTAATGTGAAGATTAAATTCGCCGTTATTTTATTAGATTCAAATACCTCCTTATGTTTGAATTTTAAATGCAAAATTTCAAACATGGGTTTCTAGAAAATTAAAATTTACATAAATAAAAGATGAAATCATAAAATGGGCTACAATGAAATTTTCTTTCTTGAATTTTCTTGACTTTAGATCTTGTAAATGGACCTTGAACTTTAATTTCTGGATCATCATGATGTTCTACATCAGTTAGAGAGAGAAATCTCTCTACTTTAGAGAGAGAGAGAGGGTGAGAGTTGTTTTTTGTAAGGATGGAGGTTGAATTATTGAAGGTTTGAGTGTTGTGAGTTAGTCTGATTTGGAGGGTGATTAGCTTGGGGTTTCAAACAAAACAAGAGCTGTAAAAAATGGGAGGCGATGAAAGGATGAAGGAGAGTAGCGGAGGGACTCGATTGGGACGCTTCTACATGCAAGCTTAGAAGTTAGTTGACCCAGTTGAGGTGTAGTTGCAGGTGTCATAGGAATGGGAGGGGCTCATGCTTAGGAGTTTGGAGATTGCAAAGGCTGAAAAGTGCTCAACGTGATGAGGAACGACTACTAAAGTGAGGAGCTGAGGCAATGAGTGTGTATAATTGTGAGGGTCAGCACAAGCAAACGACGAGCTAGAGTTGGTCACAATCGAAAGGGAGCAGACGAGGTGTTTAGTGGGTTTTGTAGGAATGGAAAGAGGCAACTCGAGAGGCGAGATTGGAAGAGTAGCTTGTGTGAGTGATGGAGAGAGGGTGAGGACTCGTGTGTGTTGGTCGGCGAGTTAAGGTGAGGCTAGACAGCAGCGACAGTGTCAAGTGAGAGGGGTTGGGTGCGGGTTACATGGGGGAAGAGCGGGCCGTTGGGTTAAGGAGAGGCTGACAATCTTGCAGGAAATGAGAGAGAGAAAAGTATTGCATTAATTAGAATCTCGAGGAGAAGAAAAAACAGTAGGAGTGGGAAAACAAAATTCTTTTTGATTTTTTATTTTCGTGTGACATGTGACAGTTCATGGTTTGCTCATTTTTGTATTGGATAAACTTTTTTAAAATTCTTATCGAATAATTTGGGCAGTGGGAGTACGGGGCAACCGAAGTTTGATGAATCACACATGACAAGCAGTGAGGAGGTACAGGACAACCAAAGTTTCACAAATCACATGTGACGAGCAGAATCACATGTGATAAGAGCAGTAAGCTGTAGGGGGCGGGGGAAGGCCGGCGGGGTGGTGAAGGTATGTTAATAAAATTCAAATTAATATTAGTAGATTATGTTAAATATTATGAATCTCATATCTTAACATAAATCAATATCTAATTAATATAAATTTATTCTCATTTTTATTTAACTTACTTTGAATACAAACTAAATTATATGTATAACAGTGTTAATAATAATAATAATACAGCATAATTTTATATCTTGAAATTATATATACATATAATCATTTTTTGTTAATTTTTTTATCATTTTCAAATTTTTGGTGCATTTACAAGTTACACAACATTGTCTTGGAAAGCATACAAATTTTAGTAAATTTTCTCATGCGACAACCTCAAATCATGACATGAATTCCTGCCCCAAGTCCGGATGGAAAAGAGGGTGGATGAATGACCAAAATGATAAAATTTATTCAAAATTTCAATCACATTATTTAATCCTTTAAATTATTGTGTTAATGCTTTGCTCCCTAGTTTACATCTGGTACTGAATACACGAAAATGCAACGTAATTTAAAAAAAAAAGGATAAATAAGCGCGATTCCAAATACGCGGACGATGCAAAGAAGTTAGTCCCTAAACTAATGTTAAAGATCTGAATATTGACTGCGGATAAATCTAATTGAATTACTGATATTACTGCTCATAAAAATATTTTACGGTTCAAAACTGAATAAGTTGAAACGCTGAGATCGATACTTTTAAACCTCAGATATTCAAAAGGGTTAGAACCTGTGAAAAGGTAGATGATTATAACGTCATACAATTAGTAAAATATTTTGAGATAAAATTATACTTTTAAAAATATCATTTGCTCAAGACATCAACGTTAAGGTGTATTTTACGCCCCCAACAGTCAAGCAAGTATAAGCTCAAAATAAAAATTTTAGAACAACAATATGGATGATACAAAGATACCCTCAATAAAAGATTTATCGAGGAGGATTTGAAACATATTTAGAGCCTAGTGTGCCTGGCCTGGCTACATTCGGAAATGACTAATAAGCGAGACTATATTGATTTCGCTCTAAATGATTTCCTTAGAATAATACTTTATTTAAAAAGTATTTTAAATATTATTACTATAAAAACGATCTAAGAAAAAACACAATTCGATTATTTTTAACAGAAGTTAGAAATCGCTAGATCAGAAAGATTGTAGTCATTCAAATGAAGTTTTAAGTGATCCAACACCATTATTGCTTGGATTTTAAGATAAAAGATCAGTAATAAAATAAATCAAATTATCGTCCTAAGATTTGATTTGATCACTCAAGAACACAAATAAAAATATTTTTAAGAAAGTTACAGTAATTAAGACTTGCTCATAAAAAAGTTAATATTATGTAAAAAAAAGTAATCAGTTTAAATTCTAAATCATAAAAATGGCTCTGAGAACTGCCGTTAAAAAACTTCTTAATAAAAAATAATACAATGAGCACAAGAAGATAAAAGAAATAAAAAACATTATTATAAAATTTAGTTTGGATAAAAAACTGAGAATTGGGAGATATAAAGTCGACCTAGAATTCTTAAAAAAGAATATACGACGAAAAGATTTAAATTTTTAAACATGATTTATAACAAATTGATACCAAAAAAGAAAGACAGATGATAAGCTAACCAAAGTGATGTAAGTAGAAGAAAGTTATTCCAGTCAAATTATACAGATAAAAAAGTACATTACGATAATAAATGCTTTTCAAAAAAAGATATTGAAAAATAGTAGAGAGATATTTGATAAACTTTCACCAATGATCCGAACGATCGATTGATTTTAAGAAACCTTAATACTCTAAATAAAAAATAGAATTTTATTTTTATCGTCCGGATTAATAAATCTGGAAGCTAGAGTAAGTTAAAAGAAAATGCAAGTGAAAAACCCGACGATATTCCAATATATGGAAACGCTTAGAGATCAAGGAATTTCGCTTACAACCTTTTTAATGCTATTTTAAAAGACTAAAAGATGTCGACGAGTGGAAAGAAAGAGTTTGTTGTCCTTATATTTAAGAATAATGGTGATGCACAAGAGTGTGCAAATTATAGAATTAAGTTAACGTCACATTAAAACATTACGGAGAGAATCGAGACAAAGTTTACCACGCGATACAAAAAAGTTTCAATCAATTATCTCTATGCCGTAGATCTACTATGGATGCTATACATTTGTTAAAGAGGTATTTATGGAGAAGCATGAGAAAAGGAGGATTTACATATAGATATTTATTGATTTGGGAGAAAGCTTATGATAAAGTTTCAAGAGATGTTTTCTTGAGAGTTCTGTGAACATATAATGGAATTAATATCGCCATATCAACGATACGATTACTGGGAATAAGCATTACTGTGTCCAAACACAAGGAGGATTGACAAAATATTTTCCCATTTCAATCTGGATTACATCAAGATCAACTTTAAGCCCTAATCTTTTAGTTTTGGGTTATGATGTTCTTACTGTACATTTATAGAAAGATGTACCTGGTGTATGCTAACATTCTTCAGCATGATAAGAGAGGGAGTCCAAGAAAACTTGAATTATGGAGGTCAACATTGAGGTCTAAAGCGTTTTGTTAAGGATCTAAACTCAATGTATGGGAGTGTAATTTAGTTATAGAAGTTCATAAGGGTTTTACACATTGTAACAAGTCATTAATAAGAGTGATTTATCTGTATTATTTAGGCTCTTGTTCAAAAAATGATGGTGAAACAGATTGAGATGCGTTACAAGAGAATTCAAGTTGGATGGTCAAGGCTGGAGGAATGCATCCTGCCTCACGGGTGTGATAGAAAAGTTTCACCCACTTAAAAAAATTCTTATAAATTATAAGACCTGAACGACCATATGCGCGTAATATCAAACAAAAAAGAAAGCTAAGCTGGGAGACCTGTGGATGAGTGGCTTTACCTTAGATAAAATGCTAAATGAGTATGTTCTGGAAAAAAAAGTAGGGAAAATTCCCGATGCGTATAAGATTGAGAGAGTCGCCTGATGGTCTGCACATAAAGCATTTGTCCGACATAACCCGCCAGAGCAGTGATTTACAAAAAAGATGGCCTTTAAAGAAAAGACATTCTCAAAAGTAATAAAAAAAAATGAATCATCAAAGAAGACACATAATACTAATAATGAAACTGAGACAATTTGGACCTACCAATGGAGGCAGGCTGTTGCTGTCATAAACCCGCAATATGATTTTCGGTTTTGAGGAATTTAACATTCATGTATAACACACCATTCATCTTGAGCACAAGGACTTAAACATCGACTAGATGATTTTAGCTCACATTACACGATATCGCATCAATCGATCGAGATGATTTTAGCTCACATTACACGATATCGCATCAATAGCTCGCAGAATTTGCGATCGCCGATCAAATCCATTGCCAAACAGCATCACTAGTAAATTTCATGTGACAGATCAACAATCCATTTCACAAAAAGACGGTGTTTGATGATATATCTCAATCTTAATCCCCAATATTTATTAAAGCTCATCTTTAATCGTCGATACATGATGATACTTCTATCCATCTAGAATTGCCTCTAGACGCATCAAGATGATTTATTTTATGATTGGACAACACCTTGAGTGATTTTGCTCGCAAATTGAGGTATTTCAAACTCAATTTCTGCGATGTCACATCCGTTGTCGATCAATCTCACCATAAATAATCGACCTGCCTTATGGAGTTTATACAAAGGTCAACATAATAATACCCTGATAATGATATCCCTTGACATCCCTATCCCTAATGATGCAGTTTATAATTCACCAAATCTTCAGCTGCTATTCAGCCAGAGTTGATCAAATAACTTAGTATATTAGCTTTGGTTACTTTGATATGACGATATCAAACCAAACATGCAATAACATTGGGCATCTATATTTAAAAAAATGTGTAACCTTTAAATATCAGAACTGACATAGTGTAATAAACAAAAAGAAATATGACTTTAGCCCAAGTTACAACTTCATGCATACGAGCTCGACAAAAATGGAGAAAAAACATGTCAGTAAGCTGCTGAAACAATACTAGGAATATGAATCAAATGCTAGAGCACAATGGTGGGAAAAAAACAATCATGTATTAGTTGTAACAACAAAATAGTTTAAGGTTCTACTGAAGTACCAATGCATAAAAAAGTCAGATAAATTGAAAAGCTGAATCTCAAAGAATCTCAAAGAATTGATGAATGCATGGAAAAGAGGTCTTCACTGAAATTAAAGCCAGATGCTGACTCGAAGTTATATACCTTATTAAAGGGACTGTAGTTTTCCTCATTCTTGACGAGCCATGGGAGTGGAGATACTCAGACCTTCATAGAACAATCAGAATACTATAATTAAGGCAATACCCGGAAATAACACCCCAATTATAAATAAATAGCGCACATTAAGCATGATAATGCCGACTCCACATATTATGAATCTATTAGCAAAGGTAACTTACGGCTTCATTGCTAATGCTGTATTCATCCCTTCAGTAAGCGTCTGTTCCCCAATACATGCATGAAGCTGGACTATCGCTGGCATGATACTCTAGCAAAACCCAAGGCTGCATGTTTGATAAAGAGCATAAATTACAGCTCAATCTTGAAATAAAAATGCAAATAAACCAAAATATTGAAACAAATAAAGATGTGACGGAGATATGATGCTGCTGAAAAGAGGAAAAATGAATAGAATAAAGGATCCGCATACACAACTTTGAACAGTCTGCGTCAAGAAAGAACAGTCATAATTGGCCTCACCAATAATTTCATTTATCAAATCAACAAAAAAATTAATAACCAATGCTTCAAATACAATCTATGAATGTCTATTTATAGAAATAAGGTCAGAAAGATAAGATTAAATAATTTGAAATTAAATATAATCATATATTTAACTAAATCCAATCCTAAACAATTCGAATTTAAATATAAAATTAATAAAAAAATTCATTCTCATTTGAGATTAAAAATTCATGAAATAAGCCCATAAATAATAATTAAATAAAACAAATTAAAATAAATTCTAAAATAACCCAAATCAATTTTTGCATCATCAATTCCCTTAGGCGTGATATAACTCTTCTCTTAAAGAATTAAATACTGCAGACACAGTGGACGGGGAGTTGAAACTGGCTAACAGAGCGAACGAAGATCTCCGAAATAACCTCTATACAAAATATTAGCTAGCTTGGGCTAAAGAAGACTCAAAAGAGCTTGAAACTACGCAAGATACTTAGGTTCAGACCGACATATCAGATAATGATCTCCAAGGTGGTATCATAATATTATCCGGAGGTATGGTCCCAATATGACACAATAGGGCTGTAATAAAGCCCAACATTGCAGTGGGTAAGTAGCACCTCTGGAGATAGCATGAACTACATGTGAACAATCTCAAACATAGGAAAAACGAGAATGGCTCATTGGTAATGGTGAAGGAAATGGAGGATACTGTTCAAATATGGGTGGAAATTAGGATTCGAGAAATGGCACTAGGATATTTTGGGCTCTCAATGAGGTCATGGTGGTAATGATGATGTAGATAGAGGCAGGATTGATGGTGGAACATGTAAGGAGATTTCAGGTTGTGACTTGAAAAGGCTTGAGGGTGCAGTTAGGGAGACTATTTTGATGGTTTTGATATGGTGACTTAGTGGTTTGAGCAATAATTTTGCTGAGGGTCTGTTCTGACCGTGGGTGGGATTTAAGATTCGAGAAATGGTGTTATGATATTTTGGGTGCTCAAACGAGATTGGAGGCCTTGGTGATGACGTAGATAGGGGTAGGATTGATGGTAGAATATGTAGAGTAATTACAGGTTGTAAAGTGAGAAGGTTTTTTGAGGGTGGTGGGGTCATGAAGCTATTTCGATGGTTTTGGTTTTGTGATGTGGTGCCTAAACAGTAATTTTGCCAATGATTTGTATTGTGGGCAGATGGGACATAATGAAAGCACAAATCTACTCTATAAGTAGTAACCTACCTATTTCTTTGTTAAGAAAATCCCAGGATTCTCATGAGGGTGGGTCATAAATTTGTGTGAGTAACATAAATAATAATATTTTAAAAGTTATAATAATTATTATAAAAAACATTACAGTAAAATGAACCATAATAAAAGACAGAAGGGCAATGCCATTTGTATGTCACAATTTGCATGCAAATTGCATGAAGCAGGTGCGGGTCAATGATTTTGCGGACGAGACGCATAGGTGACTAGCACATGCAGTGGCATGTAGAGGAGGAGCAGCAGAGATAGATTAATAGAGAAGTTAAGGGATGCGAACACTAATGAAAGTTGTTGCTGAGTATGGTGATAGCAAATATGGGAGAGTTGAATGTTGATCAAAGTAGATTTTGGCTTCCACAACTGAGATAGTGAAATAAAATGGTAAGCGTCGGCAATGGGAACATTATAAGATTATGTAGATGATGGGTTTTAATATAGGATTAGGCAAGTGGGTGTGAACTATTAGCATGTGAGATAAGACATGATTACTACGGGCTTAGCACAATTTTATAACAAGTAAATGATGGGAGTATAGAAGGGTTACTTAATCAGAATTGCCAAAAAAAACTGCGTTAGGTAAAATAAAAAAAATATCTTCGAGTACAAGCTCAATTGGCATGCCTAGCCTGAAGATTGGTAAAAATCTAAGAGTGATAATAAAATTCTCTTTACAGCATCATCTAGGGAATAAGATATAAAACCACCTATCTGCTAGTACGTTCTTAGAAGGCTCTCATCTGAATCAAAAGGATACAATGAATTATGACCATGTCTTCACAATTAAGAGAGAGGAACACCCAAAATACAAGGATCAATATCCACATTAATTATAAGAGATGTAGATGGTGAAGACAAAGGAATAGTAGAGGCTATTAACTCAATGTGGCTTCTAAAAAATCAATTGGTCCTAGAATTAGAGAAAAAATATCCATGGATGAAAGAGTAGCAATCATTAAAGGACTATGATTACCAAAAAAAACAGATCCCAATGAATATAAAATTGATTGATTGAATTATGAAAATATAACCTAGGAAAAGCTAGCCAAATGAGGGTGATAAGAAGTTCCTTGGAGGTATCAAATTAAGGAGCAACTTCAACAACCACATCAGGTAACAGCTGACATAATATGCATGATAATAAAAGAGCAAAGGATAATGTTATAAGTATTAATAGATGTGGAGATAGAATTATAGCTTTAAAGAATATTGTTGATACTAAGATTATCAATGTTATAAGTGTCATGCTCCTCAGTAGGTTTGGAGGTAAGCTCAAAAGAAAATTTTTGGAATGAATTAGAGGGATTAATACAAAGAATCTCTTGAAGAAAAGAAAGTATTTATTGGGGAGATTTAAATGGAGCGTGTTGGTAGAGTGGTAGAAGATTTTAAAAGTATTTAATTTGGAGAGAAGGTAGGAGACTATATTAGATTTTCAAATTTTACGATTAGAATATAATACTCTATTTAAGAAAAGAGATGAACATATTATTACTTATAAAATGGATCTAAGAAAACACGATTGATCATTTTTGATAAGAAAAATAGATCGTTTAGATTGTAAAGATCAGTAATGTCATTCTAGTGAAATTTTAAGCATCAACATCGAATTATTTTTTTAGATTTTAAGAAAAAGGTTGTAAGAGAAAAAATAAATTATATTCCAGATTGGGGACACTTAAATAACACAAATAAAAATATTTTAAGAAGCTACAAGAAATTTGGGATGTTCATATAAATTAGAGTTTGGGATGTTCATATAAGCTAACGCATGAAAAAAAATATCGTGAAATTTAAGTAAAAGATGGCGAATCAAAAGAAAAATTTCTTTTAATAAGAATTGGTGTGATGTGAGCAAAAGAAAAGATAAGAATAAGCAAGATTATAAAACTTTAGATGTAAAACTGAGAATTGGGAAAGATATAAACTACCGTAGAGATTCTAAGAACGCAATATATGACGAAAAATTTAATTTTTTAGTGATTTATACATATAGAAGGTGAAAAATGTATGATAAGTTAAATTAAACCAAAGAGATAGAGAAGTAAAGGCATATAAGGAGGGGTATTATGAAAATAATAAAAGATTTTTTTTAGAAAAGATATTGAAAATAGGTGGATGATGTATTTTAATAAACTTTTAATGAAGGATCCGAAAGTACGATTTTAGAACCTTAATACCCTAAACAAAAATAGAATTTCATTTTATCGTCAGTATTAGTAATCAAGTTAGTGAAGCTTTAAAGAAAATGAAATGTGGAAAAGCAATGGGACCGGATAATATTCCAATAGAATGTGGAAATGTTTAGGAGATCAAGGAATTTCTTGGCTTACAAATCTTTTAATGTTATTTTAAAGACAAAAGATGTCGATGAGTGGAGAAAGAGTTTGTTGTTCTATATTTAAGAATAAAGGTGATGCACAAGAATGAGCAAATTATAGAGGAATTAAGTTAATGTGTCATACATTAAAATTATGGGAGAGAGTAATTGAGCAGCATGATGTGTGATACGTAAGTTTCTCACAATCTTTGGTTTCATGCGGATAGATCTACTATGGATGCTATACATTTGTTAAGAGATTTGATGGAGAAGCATAGAAAAATAAGAAGGATCTACATATGATATTTATTGATTTGAGAAAACTTATGATAAAGTCTCAAGAGATGTTCTTTGGAGAGTTCTGTAACGTAGAAGTTAATATTGGTTATATTCATAAGGATATGTATAGAGTCAAGCATTTGTGTCCAAACACAAGGAGGATTGACAAAATATTTTTCTATTTCAAATTGGATTACATCAAGGATCAACATTAAGCCCTTATCTTTTACTTTAGTTATGGATGTTCTTACAAGGCATTTACAAGAAGATGTACCTTGGTGTATGCTTTTCGATGACATTCTTCTTAATAAGACTAGAGAGAGAGTCCAAAAGAACTTGAATTATGGAGGTCAACTTTAGAGTCTAAAGGTTTTCGTTTAAGTGGATATAAAATAATATATGGAGTTAGTTGTAGAAATTTTAAATTTTTGTTGTAATTTTGTTTGATCAAGTCATTAATAAGAGTGAGCGATTGATATTTAGCTCATTGTTCAAAATGATGGTGAAATAGATGGAGATGTTATTAGAATTCAAGTTGGATGGTTGAAGTGGAGGAATGCATCCGCCTATTATGTGATAGAAAAGTTTCACTTATCTTAAAAATTTTATAAGATGGTAAGACCAATGACTATGAATGTTGGCCAATAAAAGAGAAACATAAGACTAAGTTAAGTGCTACAGAGATGAGGATGCTCGGGTGGATGAGTGGCTTTACCCTTAGAGATAGAATGGCTTTACCCCTAAATAAAGATTAAGAATTCCAAAGTTTAAATCACATGAAGGATAAGGTTAATAAAATAGTTCCTAGATAATTAGACCTTCAATTGAGCAACAACAACAACAAGCCTTTATCCCGCTGTGGGGTCGGCTACATAAATCATTCTTCTCCATTGTGTCCTATTAAATATCAAATTCTTCTTATAAATCATAATATCAATTAATTCCAATAGACTTACATTCCAAGTTTATATCCTAATTTTAATTTCACGGACTAACTTCTTTGCCCGCATTCGTCCAAAATGTGAGACCCCTTGTTAATTTAACACTGCGCCCAGAAGTCAAAGCAACAGCCCTTGTACACTTTTCAATGTATTCAAGTCATACTGCATGGCGCTTCCAACGAACACCCTAGATTTAACACAATGTATTAAACAATTCATGTCCATAGTTTTTTGACCAATTTTACACTAGTTGTCGACTACCTACGTAACTCTCCACTTTTCTCATCCGGGACTTAGGACCCTAGCAAAGTCAGTGTTAAGTAGGCCTTCTATTGAGCATTCAATAAAACCATAGCTTGTTTTACCATTTATAAAGCACATTTTTTCTTTTCAACCCAATAAACCTTCACAATGAACTGGTCATCGGATCTACCTAAATTTGTATATTGAATTCCATATTTTTTATGATTACTTTGTCAACACTAAATTCTTTTCCATCATATTTACTACTATAAGGCCTTGGGAGAGAGTGATCCAAGAGACTAGGGAAACAATTCACAACCACACTTTATCATATCACTTGCAATGTATTTTATTAGGAGTATTCAAGCATTCTACTCAACCATTTGTTTTTCAAATAGCTAATATCTTTTTCTTGCAAAAAACATTGCAGAAACTTAAGTATATAATTTTATCATATAATAATATTACTGGCCATCAAGCAGAATGACAATGTTTCAACTGTGTAGCATGCATAAAGATAAGCTTCTAACTAGTTGATAAAAGGGTTGGCTGATAGGATGTGGAGTGGACCTGCTCAACCACTCATTATTTACCATGGTTTCTTGTTGAAGATGTTGATCAAATATAAAAAAAATTCACAATGGAGACAACAAGAACATAAAGTGTAGAGGTATATATGGTTCCATTGCTACAAGTTGATCCTCTCACCTCATCAATGTTGATGTGCTCATTAGCCTCCTTTTTATCATCTTGCATGACCTTTCCCTAGACAAGTTGGAACAGAAATGTTAACAAATGATAGTAGCATCATATAAGAAGTAAAACTTTCATCCAAATGAGTCACCTATTGAAATTTAAGTAGCATATATTGGTGCATTTCAATGAAAAAATCTTTTTAAATAATATTAAAGGGTAAGATAATGCCAAATAATTGCAAAAAGAAAATTTTAATGCCATTTTTTAAAGAATGAATAGGAAGGCATGCTTGTCGTAGTTATAGAAATCAAATTTACAAGCCATAAATAATGATATAAGAGTGAGCAAGAAAATATAGGCTTAAAAAAACGCATTAATATCGAAGACTTAATTTTCATTAATGCTAGAACATTACAAATGGGCGTAACTTTTTGTACCAAGGAAAATAATGTAAAATATGCAAATCAATTATCTATCATGAAAAGGCAAATAGTCAATATACATAAGCATTAACTTACTGTCCAACGTAACAAAAGTGTGACAAAATATAATAAAGTTGTTAAAGAAATGCATGATGGATCATTAACAACAATAAAAAATAATTGAGTAACTAAAGAGTTTCTAATCACAATAAAGATTACATTAAAGATCAACATTGAGTCAGCGGATTAGTAGAAAAATGTTGAGTGCATGAAATATGATTTTGGTAGACATAAAACTGAAACTTATTAACAAATATTGTTGGAAGATAAATGTGACAGTACCTTGATATTTTATATAAAGTAATCGGAGTGCAAATGAGGCTATAAAATTTGAATTAAAATTAGATGATTATAATAGATCATTGTTTGAGTATTTTGCAATGAGAGGATATTATAAAGACTTGAATGCAAATATTGTAACTTACATTATCAAATACGAGAATATCAGTGCTGGCTGTAAAGAAGTAATTGATAACCAAATCAACTGCGGTAGAAATGAGTATGTTAAAATGCATGTGTTGTAAAATCACAAAAGATGAAGTGAGAAATAACAATAATAGAGAGACTGTAGAGCACTATTTAATATAAAAATGTGTAAATTAGATTTGGGGGTTTTAGACATAAAAAAGAGAGAAGAATGTAGCAATAAGGGGGATCTCTGAGTATTAAAGAAATGAAATATGTGTAAGTAACATAGGTAGATCTTGAGAAAAAATAATCATGCAAATTAGAGTATGTGGTTAGAGTGCACACCCAATAAATGGAGAAATAATAATGCCAGGCCCAAAAAATTAGAATAAGATCAATGATGATGAATATCATATGAATATAAATTGTTTAAGTTTAAAAAAAAAAAGAAAAAAGCGTCCCATAAATACCAACCTAAAGGATTACATCCCTACCCATGGCATTCCTATAAAATGAAAAATAGGCTACCAAGTAAATTTAATAATCCTATCCCAAAAGTTAAGACAAAGCTACAACGAACAAGTTTCTTTCCATATTAAAGTGCAATTCCATAATAAAGGTACAAAACAATTTGGTTTATTTTAAAAACATAAATATAATAAACACTTTACAAGCATTATTTATATGTTTACATGCTCACATAAATGACCATTCCTATTCTCTACAAACAGAAAAGTAAAACAATATGGTGAATTTGGCATGCTATAAAGACGGCAACATGTGAAGCCCTTATATAAAGGTTCTGAAGTCCATACAAATGCATGCTATACACTAAAATTTTTAAGACATACATATTGTACACTTCACTAATACGTAATTACTTTCCACATCATTCATAAGGCGGACATTGAATTGATGATTACCTGAATTAAAGGAAAACAGCTCACCATCTATCCATGGCTTTACCATGGCCTCGTCATTCTCTATCACTCCTTATAAAACTATGACAATATTGCTCCCAAACCGACCTTGGAAGAGTGGAAATGCGGAGAAATCGTATAGGCCAGTTTTAAATTGTAATAATTTGTATCCTTTAAAGTTTAACTCAGTGCATCAATATATCACTTATTAATACTGCTTTCTATAATCTGTTGACAAGATAGACTTAAGCATGCAGAAGGTTTACACACTGCATCCTAATTTCACTACTATAATTTTGCAAATAAAGGCCCAATCAAAATGCATTGTTCTACTTTCCCACTCATGCAAATTAAGGTAGGTTTTGCTTGGTCAAAATGCATAAATTTAGGGTTCTTGAAACACTGAAAAAAAACTCTTGAACCAAACTTTTTAAAATAAATACAAAAGTATTATAAGAACTCACCAAACACAAAAGAATGTTTAATCTACTTTAAGCATGTTTGTTCCTATTTATCAAACAATCACCTAGAAACTCATGGGAAATTTGATTAGTTTCACAAACAAAGCATCTATCCAACTGAGGTTGAACAAAATGAACAGGCCTTGCTTAGAACACTTGGATAATATAAGACAACAATCATTTTGTCAATAGTTATAAAGTTAGATATTTGACTTCTACTTTTCAGATTTTGATGTTTTGAAGAAACAGAAATTGGCAAGCCTTATATAAGCCCACAATAGCCTCATAACGTTTTCAGTTGGTAGACTTGATCCAAAAGACCGAAGTAAAACAATTTGGAAGAACTCATTCATTTTTGTCTTCCTTGAATGATGCTTGTCTATTATATTGTCCTTATATCCGGAGATTAAGTTGTGAGAACTTTTTTTTGTCCTATGAAAGTCCACAACATGAGAGTTTATTATTGTATAGATGAAAATCAAATATAAAATCTTAGTAACAATTTCTAAGGCCCTTACCAATCGAACTAGTTGGTATCCATATATGAAAATTGAAACGGTTTGAATGGACAAATTTTCTCATTCTCACTCCTTTTGCTAGGCAAATTCAAAGATCATTTTCAATAATAGAATTTCCATTTCATGAAATAATTTAAAGATGAACCTCATTTATGCATGCTTTTTTTGTTCAATGCTACAAAATCTCAATTAAACAAGAAAATTGATTCCCTTTACGAGGCAATTTTTTAAAATAAATACAATTTTTTAAAGATTGTGTTGCAATTCAATTTGTTTTAATAGTTTTGATTTCTTGCAACAATGATAAATATGATATGTTCAACTCCAAAATTTATATATCATTAATAAATACTTTCCTTTTAAGAATATTGTAATGAAAGTTTATAACCATTCGAAATGAGGAGGGTAAGGCAAAGGACTCTATCTTCTCTTCGCATCAATTTTTTAACATAGTATCAAGACTCGGCCCTGCTAAAGAAAAATGATTAAAGGGTACAAGAAGGCCCTAAATAAGTCAAGTAAAGATAAGGAGAATGTTGGATCCTCCACATCCTTACCAAGCCTCGCAACAAGTCTTAAAGGAACTTCCATAAAACATTTACATCTTCATCTTCAAATTATTTCCTACAAATTAAATGGTAAGAAGTTCTTTCAATTTCTATTCAATTAATTGTAAGGAGAAGAGGGGAAAATTGGATACCTTAATGGCATCATTACGCAATATGAGCCAAACGATCCTCCTATCTCAACTTGGAATACTAATGCCTTATTAAAGCTTTGGGTTATTAACTCTTATGGAAAAGCACATTGGATCCTTATACTTAACTCAAATATTAAATGAGCTCGAGTTCGAGCTTGATGAAGTTCAACTTGTCAACTTGTGAGCTAGTCAATTAGAATAAATACATAAATCTTAAATATCATTTCTCCTCACTATAAGTTAATCTTCAGCCAATTTAGCACAAGTTTTGCAAAGCCAAACCATTGATCCCATTGAGGCCTTCTCAAGTGAGCTCTTGCGCAACTTCCTCGTTGATGGCCTTGTTGATGCCTCTCCAATGAGCTCCTAGTGCAGCTACCTTCCAACTAGTCCTATTAATTCCCACTCTAACAAGCTGCAATCGCAACTTTCTTAGTGCTAGTTAAGCTGTTGTCTTCTCCAACAAGCTCTCGTCACAACTTGCCCACAATCGATCCCTTCCCCAATAAGCTCCAATTGCACCTTCATTAATCCATCTCTAGCACTCCTATCTTGACATCATCATTTCATTATTATCAAGGTTTGACAAATTTGGAGGAAAAAATCGAGCTTAAGATCGTGAGTTGAGTTCAAATCATGAGCTAATAAGAAGAGCCATGTTCGAGCTCAATATATGAGCTCGATTTCAAATTCAAGCCTATTGCTAGATAGGAAAGGTAAGCTAGCTACGACTCAAGCTCAACACCACTCATTTACATCCTTATTTTACAGGTGAAAATCAACGTGTAAACTACAAGAAAAGGCTCGAGATCTCAAATAAGGCAACTTGATTGTCAACAAATACCTTACAAGTCCAATCAAAATGTGGCAAGAATTGGACATTTTCAAACCCAATGCCTGATGTAGGGGGTGTTGTGAAATATATTAGTGTAGAGAATTTATGATTTCCTTGTTAGACTCAACAAAGATTGTAATAAAGTTTAAGGATACTTGAAATTTGAGCAATAACCCAAATGAAAAAAGCATTTGTTGAAGTTTGAAGAGAAGAATTATGACGAAAACATGCACAAAAGTACCAAGGGCTCCTTCCAAACTAATGTATCGACTCTTTCTAATAAAAGTTTAAAGTTCAGGGAACTATTCATCTGAATGATTTAGGACATGTAAAGAAGGTAATATGTTGCTTGATGTTGGTAAAAAATATCAAACATACAAAAGAGACTTGTTGGAAACTATATGTCAAACCAACACACTATAACAACTCAATCTAAAAGCCAACACCCTCGTGACTAACAAACAAAAATAAAAGCATAAATCTAAAAGAAAAAGACAACAGATGAGACCTTTTAACATTCTCTACAAATTTCTCACTCCTAAGAAAGCAACAAGTAACTCTCTAATTAACCAAATAATAATAATTTTCTAATCGCTTTAACATGCATAAGAGAAAATTAATATTAGAACATTGATTCAAGAGCTTCAAATCACATGGCAAGTTGTGTTCCTTGTTTAAAATTATGCAATAAAAAATCCTCCTTAGTGCTTGTTTGTTTGGAAAAAATCTTAATGAGGTTTACACCACATTGGTGTTATGTGAGGCGTGCCTCAAGATTCACCACACTTCAATTTTTGTGAGGTGTGCACTTTTAGATCTAGGTTTAAAAAAATCAAATACAAAATTTAATTATCAAAAAAATACACATGTAACCAATCTTGGAATGAATTTAACCAAATGTTTCTCCTCTTGTGCTTTCTCTGCTCTGCATGCATAACACTATCCATAGCTACCACCATCATTACTTGTGATGTTCTGATTTTAATATTGGATAATTGGAGTGGAGAGAAAATTTTATTATATTAATTTTATTTTGAATTGTTATGTCATTCATTCTTACTTTAATATTTGCATAATACTTCTTACTTCACGATATGATGTTAAGATATAAATATATCAGCTGATATTTTGCATGATTTCTTATTTCATGCTACATTAAGATGTTAATGTGTTACATTTTAACACATAGAAAGGTGAGGGTATTAATATATAGCTTTTTATTTTATACTTTGACATGTGTGCAACTTCTTTGTTTAAGTAATTTGTTGATTTTGAGGTTTAAACCTCAAAACATCTTGAAGCTTACACCTAGCATCACTGACAAAAAATACATCAATACATGTTTATGCAATTTTAAACTTTGGTTGTGCTTATTTTCTTCATACACTCCTACATCTAGTCATATGAAAATTAAAATTATTAATGGATTCTTATCTCTTATTGCTGGAACAAGAGAGTTAAAAGTTCAATCTAGACATCTCCTAAAATCCATCGTTCATTTCATAAACCTCTCTTCCAATCTCACATCCATAAGTCAGATCCCTAGAGACTATAAAAATAGAATAGGTTTCTCACCAAACCATTGTGAGTTTAGGACCGGATCTCAAGGAAGAGGATTGGTAATGCTAGTAAAAGCTTGATGGACTCAACTCCTTTAATGGAGAACTCGAAAAGACAAACCCTCACCATGAATAGAAAAATATCTACTCATACAAGGAAAGACCAAGTCAATTTTGTGGCATTTTAGGTTAGGTGTACCTAGTTTCTATAATTAAAATTTTATTTCCTTCCCTATTTGAAAATAAAGATGTCTTTTAAGAGGAATAAGTCAACTTGCTAAAAAAATAAAAGAATTGTCTTTAAGTCTTTCTCTTTAGTGTTAAGTGACATTTGGTGCTCCTCAAGATCCAATAAGCTTTACTCCAAATGTTGTTTCATTATTATCAATGATGATCATACTCGTTTGTGATAGTTTTACTTACTGAAGGATAAATATGATGTCAAAAAAACTTTAAAACTTCTTTAATCTGGTTTAAACTCAATACTCTACCAATATTAAAATCATTTTAATATGAGCACAAAGTGATTTAACCAAATTCTAAAAGATTATCTAAATCAAAATAACATTATTAGTCAAAGCTCTCATTCTAATACTTCATAATAATATAACATAGCTAAAAGACAAACTAACACTATTTAGAAGTCATTAGATTCATCATGTTCACCACACACTAATATCAATTTTGTATTGGGTGATGCCATTATTATTGCATGTCATTATAAATTGAAATGCCCATTAATATCCCTCACTTTCAAACTGCCATCAAAGTGTTTTCCAAATGCTTTCACAATACTCGAATCATCTCAAATCTCCCACTTAAAGTCTTTGGGTGTAAGTCCTTGTCTACAATCATGAACATGTTGTGTGGCATAAATTCTAGAATTTTTTAGAAAAGGGGAATCTCAGAAAATTGAAACTTTTATAGATGCAGATTGGGTTGATTCTATTATAGATAGAAATCTCCATCTAAATAATATTCATATGTATGGACAATCTTGTGACTTGGAGAAGCAACAAAGTAAAATATTGTTGCTAGAAGTAGTCTTGAAGCTGAACTCCAATCTCAAGCAAAAGAAATTATTTGATTGATTTGGCTTGTCACTTCTTTAAGAACCTCAAGTTACTGTTAATAATCCTATGTGTAGTCTTGAAGCTGAACTCCAATCTCAAGCAAAAGAAATTATTTGATTGATTTGGCTTGTCACTTCTTGAAGAACCTCAAGTTACTGTTAATAATCCTATGAATATATATTATGAAAATCTAGTTTTCATCAATCTAGTTCATAATCCAATACATCATGACTGAACTAAGCATGAGGCGTAGATCAGCACTATATTCAGAAAAAAAATGAAAATGAGACAATGTATTCCTCAATCCTTGTATATATTCTTCTGAATAAATTGTAGATATCTTGATCAAAAGATTGAACCATTATTTAAAAAAGATTAATAAAATGGGATTGCTTGATATGTACTATCCACCATGTGACGGAATCTTGGAAGTCCTAATGGCAAGTATAAATTAAAAAGATGATGAATGAGTGGAGAAAGATAGGTTCCTACATTTAAGAATAAAAGTGTTGCACAATAGTGTGCAAATTATAGAGGAATTAAGCTAATGTGTCACACATTAAAATTATGGGAGAGAGTAATTTAGCACAGGTTACGATGTGATACAAAAGTTTCTCAAAATCAATTTGTTTCATGCCAAATAGATCTACTATAGATGCTATATATTTGTTGAGAGCTTTGATGGAGAAGTATAGAGAAAGAAAGAAGAATCTACATATAATATTTGTTGATTTAGAGAAAGCATATGATAAATTTCAAGAGAAGAGCTTTCAAGAGTTCTAGAAAAAAAAAGAATTAATATTAGTTATATTCAAGTCATTAAGGATGTATACACTAGACCTATTACTTGTGTTCAAATACAAGGAGAATTGACAAAATATTTTTCTATTTCAGTTGGATTATATCAAAGGATCGGCTTTAAGCCCATATCTTTTTGCTTTAGTTATGGATGTTCTTGCTAGGCTTTTAAAGGAGAATGTTCCTTGGCGTATGCTTGTATGCTTTTTTCTAATTACATTCTTCTTATTGATATGACTAGAGAGAGAGAGTCTGAAAGAAACTTGAATTATGGAGATCAACCTTATAGTCTAAATATTTTCATTTGAGTAGATCTAAAACTAAATATATCGAATATAATTTTAGTTATAGAATTTCTAGTGGTGGGATTGTGACATTGAGTGATTAAGTCATTAAAAAGAGTGAGTGTTTTAGATATATCGGGTCTATTGTTCAAAATGATGGTGAAATAGATGGGGATATTATTAGTAGAATTCAAGTTAGATGATTGAATTGAAGGAATGCATCTAGCTTGCTCTGTGATAAAAAGTACCGCTTAGACTTAAGGAAAAATTTTATAAGATGGTGGTAAGACTTGCAATGATTTATGATGCAAATATTGGCCAAATATTAGCCAGTAAAAAAGGAGCATAAAATTAAGTTAACTGTGAGATGAGGATGCTCAGGTGGATGAGTGGCTTTATTCTTAAGAGATAAAATGTGAAATGAATATATTCATTAAAAGGTTGGAGTAGCTCCAGTGACAAATAAGATTAGAGAAAGTCGCCTTTAGATGATTTGGTCACATAAAGAGTGAACAGTCGGATGACCCAGTTAGGAGAGTAGATGTATTAGATTCGCCTTATGTTACGAAAGATAGAGATAGACCTAAAAAGATTTGGTTATGATGTATACAAAATGACTTTAATTTATTAGAATTAAATGAGAATTTGACACTTGATAGGACACAATAGAGACGAAGGATTCATGTAGCCGACCCCACAACGGGATAAAGGCTTGTTGTTGTTGCTGCTTATTTCAAGCAAATTTGCCCGTCATTGATGGAAGCCTTGTAATTGTGCATCTACTATGCATAAAAGGAAGAAACTGTCAGCTATCATAGATGGAAACCTGTTGTGTCCGCCTAGTACAAATGGATCGGAGAACTTGTCACCTGGTGTCCACCGTCCCATACATGAAAAAGGATATTGTTGTCATTAGGCTTACCATTATATGCTAAGTCCTTATGATAAGGAGAATGAGTTCAATTAATATAAATCATGCATCAATTCCTATGATTCTTGTCTTGATTGTATGTTGCTATTCAGTTTGTTTTGGTAGAATTTAATTCCATGCAACTGTAGTAAATCTGGCATATTCCTCTCCAAGAATCATATATCTTTACTGCATACTTCCTTCCATAAGAATAACGTAATCAAAGTTAATAAAGACACTACCATTCAGCTGGGGTAAGGAAGAGGAATAAAAATATATTTCCTAATTTTCTGCCTTCTCTTCCCTTCTATTTTTCAGCAATACGTACTCATTCAAGGACTGAAGTTAGTAGAGTCAGAGATCACTAGCACATTAGATCATACAACCACATAGGGATATAAGCATCTAAATAGTGTTAACCACTGATAGAAAATTTGTAGAAACGATAGATTTTGAGATATTCTACCACCTTTTACCTTATTATTGGGTACCTTCAGAGATTCCTTTAAATTTCCAACCGGCTTTAAATTTGATTCTAGCTGATGATCATCTTGTTTCGCCTGCTCAACTCCATCTACATGAGTCAATGATGGCCGAAACTGGACTATTGCATGCAAAGGATTCACATAAAACTGCAAAACAAAGCCAGAGAAAATTAAAACATCCTTATAACTCAAAAATATTTAAGTTGTCATTAAAAATTCAAAAAAAGATAATTAAAATAAATCATCAAAGTTTCAAACGTAAAATTTTGAACACGCCATAATAACACCATCAACGGCTTCAAATATAAAAAAAAAAATTATAAGCAATTGTCCTGCATTCGCTGAGAGCTCTCCCCCCACAAATAATATAATTCCACAATTGTTTTTCAGATAAAATACATCCCACTGAAGTAATACTCAATTTGCAATGACAAGGACCAGCAAGCCAGGTCCATTGTAAATAAGAATAAATCTCAAAATAGTCCTCCACCTATCGATGTGTGGCCAATTTAATCACCATTTTGGATTAATTTTACATAGTCCAAAAACTAAGCACTGAGACTATAAATTGGACTGACACTAATGATAAGGTGACTATTTTTGAGTTCAATTGACCGTAATTCACATAAGCAATCTGCCATATGAACCTGAGTTAAAAAGCAATCTGCCAAATGAACCTGAGTTAAATAATGGAAACCAGCAGCAATACATGTAATCTACAAGTTCGTTTATGCCTTTTGATTTCATAGTAGAATCCTAGGTGTCATTCATAGATCCAACAAAACATTAAATTTACAAGAACAAATGCTTCTCAGCACAAGGCAGGACAACAAAGTCACATGAATTTAGAAAATAACGGAAGAAAAAGTGCAATCTCGCATATGGATCGATATAACAGACATACCAATAAATATGCGTAAAAAAAGAACAAGTCCCACGTGACTAGCTAAGGCATAGCTGTTACAATCAGAATATGACATTACACTCACATTAGACAACTACTTAAGGCACGTTTTGTAATTTCTCGATTTTACATAATAAATAAAGGCAGCGCTGGCTTTTTCAAAGTCAATATGCTGATTTTTTTACTGAAAGAATCATCAGTTCTATCAGAAAATATAATTGAGGTCAAACTTTCAAAATGCACATTTGATTTAAAATAAAGCATTTGCCTAAAGATTTCTCCCACAATTTATAAGAACTTTAGATTTGGTATCAAGTTTTTGCTTAGGCACAAGCACCTATAGTTTATTATCCCTATAAATGATGAGAAAAAACTTTTAATTAAGGCTAATCGCTTAAGTGTTCAATGTTTAGTGTCTAGTGGTAGTAATTAGATTTTAAAATAAAAATATATATCATCCTAAATTTAAAGTGGATAGTATGGAAAATGGTGATGAATGTGAACAAGATCTCATAGTTTCGTTGTCTCGAATTATCATGGTCTTTGATTTACTTAGAAAAGCTAATAAAATCAACATGACCGAAGAATCTATGTCCACAGCCATGGGATGCTTCGTTTAAGGGCCTATAGACTTAGAGTGGGTGTTTATCTAAAGAGATGATTTCAAGTCGATATTAACTAAAATAATTTTTTGTGTTCTATCAAATATATCTTATGATTCACAACTTAAGGGGACTTTGTCATTGGGGAACATAAAAATTGATATAGTGATCGCAATATAGTAGTGTCATTGAAAAGCAAATCATTTAATCAAATGATTTTGATCGTAACTAACCACTACTTTTTATGGTATCATTTTACAACAAAACTAAGAGAACAAAGAACACAATCCACATTGATATTAACATGAGATCATTTGAGTGTGACCATAAATATACATTTGATATGACTTAGGCTCTTTGTGAGTTTTGGTTAATCATAAATTCATCACTCTCAATAAATTTTTCCAAAGAGTAGATGAATTTTATGTTAAACTTTAGGTGATA
The DNA here is from genome assembly GCA_021442155.1 of Cymbidium sinense. Taxonomy (NCBI): domain Eukaryota; kingdom Viridiplantae; phylum Streptophyta; class Magnoliopsida; order Asparagales; family Orchidaceae; genus Cymbidium; species Cymbidium sinense. Next base: position 58,552,772 of record CM038222.1, read on the forward strand.
GAATATCACTTAAATGCTCTTAGATTTTGGTTATCTTTCTTGATATACATTACTTTTATCTATATTTAAAATCGACATGCTTTATATTGACTTGAAAATAAAAACCCCACTGATTGATATTTTGTTATCAATAAGATAGATCATCATTGGGGTGGTTGATTTATTTCTTAGTCATCTTAAACTCGTCATCTCTATATTTGTAGAGGATAAGGTCCATTGTTACATGTGATTTGTGTTTACTTGAATGTTTACCACTTTAAAGATCATGTCAACTCTACATTATATATAGAGGATCAGCCTATAAATTAAAATTTGTGATTACTGTTTATAGTCTCAAGAATAAGATTGTATTTTGAACATGAGATCTATTTTTAAGGGGCCTTGAAACCACTACAAGCATCAAACAAGGATGATGTGATGACATCTGAGCATTTGTTTTCCAATCTTAAATAAAGCTAGCTTGTTTGATTAGATTGACAATATAAGTTATGATAATTTTTCATTTATAGTTTTAATGAAATTTATTGCATCTTGTCAAAAGCATATATCTAGTCAACTCCAATCCCTATGAGAAGGAGAATCGAACTAAACTTAGTCTCATCAAACTCTAGCCTTTATAAGAAGGATTAGACTAGCTGAGTGGGGTACATAAACCTCGCCTTGTAGGCAAAGCAACCCACTAGAAAGTCAAAGTAATTTGATACATTTGAGTTTAGCTTTAAAAGATAGAATTTGTCCCTTTAGAATAATTATTAAATATTTAAAAATATATGCACATTTTTCGAGATCAAAGTGAATTTATAATAATATTATTTTTATGCAATATTTTCAGACTTTGTGTAATCATTTTAACTCATTAATCGGAGTACATGCAAGTATGTTAATTTTAATGATTTATGTGTAAATTAAAGGCTTGCACATTTTTTTGAGGTGATTTAAATTTGAATTTAATTTATCTATTATCTACAGAACATTTTCAAACATTGTATTTGATCTTGGCACGTACATCAGAGCACATGCAAATTTCAGTGCACCCACACATAGCATGTGCCTAAATTTTGATGTAATTATGTGATGCATTTGCTTTTTTTTTCAATATACTTATGTGACGCACTTACATGAGTGTCAATGTAGTTGTAGCATCTACCTATAGGCCTTTTGAGGTACTCAAATATTTTTTAAGATGCCTGGATGAATTTCAAGGCATTATATAAATTGCCTCATAAATTTTATGTAAATCTCAAAATTAATTAATTTATTGTTGTTTGCATGAGTATTTTGTTATTTAATATGCATGCAAACACTTCATTTTGTTAGTTTTAAAGCAAACAATTGTTCGCTTGAGTGGATATGTTGGGGATCTAGTGGAGTAAAAACTACATCTAGATTTTTATTTTTCAATCAAAATGATATTTATTTATCTTCATTTAGTCCACAATTCATTAGATTTGAATTCATGTTCATTGTCTCATTCATGCTCCTTAGCGAACAATCAAGTTTTATTCTTACACATAAGTGAGCTATCAAATCCTTTGTGATTTAGTTATGTTTTATTCGAACCCTTACAAATACTTTAATGTGACATTCAAGTGTTTAAATTTTAAGTCCTTTGCAGCTCAATTCATTGAAAATTTCAGCAAACTCTTTATATCCTCCACCCATAAAAAGCGTCTTAGGGAGTGTTAGGTCTTCTTATCACCCATAAAAATTCATGCATTGTTGTCATTAGATATTGCGATCAAGGTTTCTTTAAAGCCACATCGCTTAAAAAAACAAGCATAAGTACTCAATTACCTGCAAGAGTGAACATAAATTCCTCACCGCATAGGAAAAACAAACAAGTACTTAATAATATGCATTTTTAATGAAATTTTATTATTTTTCTTTATAACTCATTTTAATTATTCTATTGGGTCCTATTAATCTAAATTATTGCTACCACCCAACATTATCCTCATGTAGGCTGCTTCATCGAGTGTAAGCAAGGTTGAGAAATCAAATCGAATAAAGAACTGAAATGAGAAGTTCAATGATTTGACTGCTATTGAACCGAATTACATAATAAATATTAAAATTATTAAAACTTGATCTAATAAATAAAGCAATAATATAAATATGTGATAAATATATAATAAAAATAAATGAGATAAGTACATAAATAATATGTCTAATAATTATAAATTTAAAGATTGATATAAAGCACATTATGATATGATTAAATGTGTATTATACATCTAAATATGTGTATATTAAATATATTTAAAATCTAAAAAGTTTCACAACACAACTTTATAAATATAAGTATAATCTAAAATAAAATGAAAAACCTTATGAATATATAGATAATATAAAAATAGAATATATTAAATATTTATAAAATACTATTATATATTATGTAATCTTTAGAAACTTTTTATAAAAATAAATTTTATAATAAGAATAAAGAGTTAAAAATTAAATATTATTCTTATATTCTTACCTCTGAATGTCATTTAATATTCTCAAATCTACATCACATTTTTTTTATTCTACATCACAAGAAAGCAAATGTTGCATTCTTTATATATAAAAAAGATCAATAAAGCATAACTTTATAACCTACTTAAGGTGGTTGCTTGGTGAGCATGCTAAGCATTAATTTAACTAAGCTCATGTTAAAAATAAATAAAATTTTAAAATTTTATAAGATTGATCTTAAAAAGTAATTAAATTAAATTATTATATTTAACTCAATATAAATTTTATTTAAAAAATTAATTATTTGATTAAAATGATTAGATTTGAATCGACTTTTATGTGATCAACGCTTCACCGATCGAACAAGTAGTTCTTACCAGTTTTCAACAAGTCAATGCAAAAATATATTTTAAGCCTAATAGAGCAGTTTAATACCTGATTCATGGTCGAACTAGTTGAATCAAGAAGTTCAATCTAGGGGTGTAAGTGAGTTGAGCAAGCTCAAACTCGGCTCAATAATGAGCTCACGAGTCAAGCTTATCAAGCCACGAGATCGAGCTCAAGCTGGAGCATATCTTGACTCGACTAATTGGCTCATCGAGCCAACTCAATATATATATAATATTTTAAAATTAAAAAATAAAAAATAAAAGCTACAAGTTTTTTAAAAAATTGCCTCTTTTTATTAAAAGAAGAGTTGCTATTATTGCAGTTTCAAGGCTTCAAGGTTTCAAATTTTGGCCAGTTTGCCACTTGCTTGTTGCGGTTTCAAATAAAAAACCATTGTCCATTAATATGTTATTTTTGTTTCCCCCTCTTCTCTACCTCACCAAAGCCACTTGCCAAAGAATCCCGACCTCTCTGCATCTCGCCAACAACTTTCGTAGGAAAAAATGCAGCATTTTTTATCCAATTAATCAAGTTTGAGCTCATTTTATGAGCTCCAGCTCGAGTTCGAGCCACACTTTTGGCTGACGAGTTGAGCTCGACTTTGCTATGACTCAAACTTGACTCGACTTGTTTACACCTCTAGTCCAATCAAATTTTTAAAACAATGGTGCTAAGTAAGCTTGAGCCACGACTCAACTTGTTTACACCCCAGTCCAATCCGATTTTTAAAACACTGGTGCAAAACCTTCCCAGTATATTTAAGAAAAAATGCATGATCAATATCTTAAAACACCATCATCGAAAATCTTCTTACCTCTCGCGCTTAAAAAATGTGCATAAACCTTTGATAACTGCATTTGAAAAATGTGAATGCAAGATTTTCTCGACCTTGAAAAAAATACAAACAAGTATTTATTTTGCATATTTTTCACGCCACGTTAACGTGCACAATTACTTAAATTTTATACATTTACTCTATTTTACCTTACACATGAGGAGATGGTGATTTTGACACCAAGATGATGAAATATACATGCGAATATACAAAACTTATCCTTTCCTCTATTTTTCATTTTTTTTTTTTTTTTTTTTGCTTTATAGTTTTTTATTTTTTATAATATATATGGAGATAGTGTTATAATCGAATCAAGTCGAACTGGCCCAACTCACCATTAAACAATAAACCGCACCTCAACCACTTCACTCTCACATATCGCGTGAATTGCATAATTATCGTGCTTGTGTTGCCTTCACCTACTTCAATCACATGAATTTTTGGTGATTTCATCTTATTTTGACTACCTCGCATTGCCCTTAGTATTCAATTTAAAGAACTGAGTCCATCGCATATATTTTTTTTACCCTTCTTACACATTGTAGCTGTCGAGCCTTATACCTCCATTTTTCACCTTAGAATCTAAAGGCTTTCGTTTAAGTAGATCTAAAACTAAATATATGGAGTGTAATTTATAATAAAAATATCTAGTGGTGGGATTATGACATTGGATGATTAAGTCATTAAAAAGAGTGAATTAATATCTCTGGTCGATTGTTCAAAATAATGGTGAAATAGATGAGGATGTTATTAGCAGAATTCAAGTTGGATGGTTGAAGAGGAGGAATAAATCTGGCCTACTATGTGTTAGAAAGTACTGCTTAGACTTAAGAGAAACTTTTATAAGATGGTATGGTGGTAAGACCTGCAATGATTTATGAAGCAGAATATTGATCAATGAAAGAGAAGCATAAAATTAAGTTAAGTGTTGCAGAGATGAGAATACTCAGGTGGATGAGTGGCTTTACAGTTAAAGACAAAATGTGAAACGTATATATACATGAAAGGGTTGGAGTAGCTCCAGTGTCAAGATTCGAGATAATCGCCTTAAATGGTTTGGTCACATAAAACGTTGGCCATCCGATGACTCAGTTAGAAGAGTAGATATATTAGATTTGACCTATGTTAAGAAAGGTAGAGATAGACCTAAGCATATTTGGTTATGTAGTATAAAAAATGATCTTATTTCATTAAGAATTAAATAAGAATTTAACACTAAATAGAAAATAATGGAGAAGAGTACCCGATCCCACTTAGTGGGATAAAGGCTTGTTGTTGTTGTTGATCTTCTCATCTGCAACTAAGAGCAACCTACAACACTCTTCTTTCATTTCTTTCAATAGCAAGAGCGGCTCTTCTTGACCCTCTTCTCTTCTATTTTTCTTTTCTACCTTCTTCTATTCTCTAAATATTCATTGATTATATTTTCCAAATTCTTTGTCATTTATTTTCTCAAAATTTTGCCTAATTATAAGGTTGATGTTTAGACAATATTAGATTAATGATCAATTTTATTTAGAGACATGTACAATTATTGTGATTATTGATTATTGATTATTTGATTAAGGGAGAATCCCTAATTAGTTGTTAACCATAAATTTAGCTTCCCTCTTAATGCTACTTAATCAGAGAATGTGATCATCCATTTTGGTTGCTTAGTGGTTCTAGATATACTCATGTCACAACCTAGGGAAAATAGATTACACTTGTCTCAAATAATTAATCAGCGTTTAATGTCTTGATTAAAGTGGATGTATTAATTAAAATTTTAAATTATTTAGGAACTTCAAGTTCATACACGTCAGGGGTGCCCACTTTGAATTTTAGAGAAATGAAGGTTACATGGAACTTCTTCCAAGCTTTAAAAGTGATAGAACAACTAATCAAATATGCAAATTGAAAATAATTCATTTATAATCTCCAACAATCACCAAGAGCATAATTTGAATGCTTCACTAGTATGATCGTCAACAAGGGCATAAATAAGTGCACAGCAATCATATGATATTTTACAAAATTGAGTGATAAATCAATAATACTAATTGTGTATGTTAACGATAGTATCCTAATTGGTAATAATACTTCTGACTTATCTTCATTAACAAAAAGGGGAATTTACATAAATACCACATAAAACATTCTAAATTACCAACACTCTAAATTCTAATATTATATACATACCACCCAAAAGTTCTTAATGCATCAAAGCAACCACTCCACCACCTCTCCCATTACTCTTTGTTAAACCACGCCACAACATCATCTTCTCCCCTTAACAACAATCACTAGAAGCAACTCATGTGATTCAACAATGTAGAGTTCTTTGGCGCAAGCAAGGTGCAATCTTTTTGTGCCATTCAGGATGAGGAAGTTGGCATTTTGGTGAACATGATAAAAAAGGATTTTTGTGATGGAAAGGCAATCAATTTGAACAAGATGATTGTTTGATTCTTTCATAATGTTATATACAAAGAGGTATTTGGTAAGAGGACATCAGCTGATGGGAGTGCAGCAAGCACGAGGATGTTGCCGTAGTGAATTAAGAAAATATGGTTCCTCTTAATTGCAAGGAACAAGTGTAGCATGATGAAGAGCAGAGGAAAATTAATCAAGATAAGTGTTGGATTTCATAGAATTGCTTTAGGTAGGAATCCCAGGAAGAAGAAAGACCCAGCGTTCTCAGTATTGACAAAAACCATTAATAATCAAAATGAAAAAGAAAAATAGCATCTAAGCTCCCCCGCAAGATATACACCGAATATCTTAATAAAGCTAGGATCTCTTGAATACTCCAACATCCCGATAAAATGGCATCACAACCCTAACAAATATGAAGGTCTAATATAGGAGCAATAGTAGGCAACAGAATGATTAACCACTGCACAGACATACCCCATTGAGAATCCTCCTAAAGCCTGGCAGTGCTATGAACCATCAAACAAGTTTCCTTAACAGGTTCATTTATTAAGTTTTTATAAGCATGTGCCCATCTTCATGTTTATGCTGCATTCAGAGCAGAAAGAAGGCAAAGTCCTAATACCAAACGGAGATTCCCAGCCAACGGACAAGTTCATTGTAACCACCAGGCCCATGAATAGGAGACATGGCTAGATGAACAAACATCAGTTTAGACCTTTCTTCTCTTCTAGTATGATGTACCAAAATTTGCATTAATTGATGCACTTTAGGTTGTCATGGACAGATGTGAGGTCTGTTTTGGCAAATGTTGCCATCTTTAAGAACAAGTTGAAATCCTTGAATTAGTCAGCATTAACAAAGGAGAAACTTCATCTGATGAAGAGGAAATACTGATTTTCACTGACTAGTCAAAATTGTAGAAGTACAATTCTAAATTTCAGTCGAATAAGACAGAAATTTAGTACAACAACCATAACATTTCTAGAAAACTAAGAATAAATGCATATCCCTTTCTATAATCCTTCCACCAGTATTACAACAATTTGATGTATCTACTGCAGAACAAAATTTACATGAAGAATTACAAAAGAATTCATTCACATTAAAAAAAGCTCAAATGTCATTTCCCAAAATAGTACCCTTACACATGGTAAGTATAGTAAATCTGAATTGAAGAAAAAATGGACTTACGCGATTTCCTCTCAGGAACCCGACAGCAAATTCATTTGCAAAAGACTTTGAAGATGACACCAGTGTCTATAAACAGAAAAAAAAAGAAATTAGGACATCAAAAAGTTAAAGACCAATAAGTTTGGCATATTTAATGACTTTCTAAGAACATTTTCCAAATGGAAGAACAGACAACATTCACTTTTGTTCATGAAGAAGAACATAAAAACCAAGCAAGGAACAGTAAGAAAGTATTTCATAAACTAATGTGAAAATGCATGTCAATGTTATGCTTCAACCAAGACTTGTTAATTATAAAAAAAGGAAAAGCTATAACAGAGCTATATACATGTATAGAAAAGAGAAGAATTAAAAATTTTGGAACTAAACAACCAATAGTGCCATCAAAAACAGTACTGCAAACAGTGTTATAGTTAATTTAAGGCTTTCTATTTTATCGATAGTGGAAAAGAGACATCAACAAAGGCTTCACTATAAGTCATCATAAAAAGGATAATAACATTTTTTACTCCATGATGATACATATTATAGATTTACACTAGGAGCTTTTCTTACTAGATGTTGATTCAATTGTGGAGACTCAATTTGATTATCAACTTCAACAAAGTTAATCACAATTTTATTAAACGTCACATTTATTGATTATAATTTTACGCCTAAGTTCTCTTTTGCCTTCTGTGGAATCTCATATTCATGAATAACTATCCATGTGTGATAACAAATGATTATGATTGATAAACAAATATGTAACTAGCAAGTGTGCATCCCAAATGGAATAATACAATAGAAATTTAGCATATGCAAGAATCAAAATTCATTTGCTAGGAACATATTTTATGGCAAGCAAATGACAAAATAATAGTAAATCAAATTAGATTTAGCTCATATCATGCGTTTACAAGGAACTTAATCTCACAGCACACAACTCACTCTAAATATGAAATGGAGATATTTATGTGTTTTAAGGCAGCGATAAGTTGCAATGAGCACTCAACCCACAGACATGTAACTATTCCTTCGAGAAAAATCCTAAACATGACACGAGATTTGTCTATCAACATAAATATAATATAGATTTTTGAACTAAAAATTATTCCTTTCGGAAGTGTCAATCAAAACTCTATTTCCCCAAATTCTTTTCTGATGAAGTCTTGATCTTCTAAATAATACATTAAGAAAGTCTCATCATCAAAAGCACATCGTTGATTTGCTATTGTTAACAACAAAGAGCGGATATTCTGATTCAATTTCGCATCAAAGATAAGTTTAAAATTCAAACACATATTTATCCTGCTGTAATTTAATTTTTTATCCAAAGGTTCAGCTTCTAGGATCTTGATCTCCCACATAAGTTGATTAATTGATTATTCAATTGTAAGTATGGACTCCTAACAATGTCCTATTAGATCTTAATGCTGTGTTCTACGAATCAGCACCTACAACAATCTCTATCGAGAATTACATGATCGAAAATCAATTGTCATGTTCTCCTAAACACTTCATGATCTGATGCCGAAATCATAAATGAAGCTTCAACTCAGGGGCTTCATTGAAGTGAGTGATCAAATTAATTATCTTCTTCATGATATGATTCCAAAATCAAAATGCCACTACACAATGACATGTGAAAACAAATAAACATCATTACCATAATAAAAATACACCTAAAGGCTATCTCCTATTTATAAAAAAAATAAGGACCACAAAAAAACAAAATTAAATTATTGACCTCTAAATGCAAATATGATAAAATTGATGGAATACGGATGCGATGTTGCATGGATCGAGATCAAAACACCTCGATCATGATTGAAACAAATTGAAATATCCTCTGTTTGCAAAGCAGCCTATCCTAATGCATCCAAAATGCCATAATTGGCTTAACAAGGTTTCTTGTATCGCCTAATGACTGCCCAATGAAGAAGACAAGCCATGAGTGTGTCTTCACGCATATCAAAGTCGGAATGCCTCAGTATCATCCAAATACACTCCATTTGCAAAATAGATAGCAATAATGCGATCAAAATATTGAAATTGCTTAAAAGGACCCTTAACGAGCAATTTGATCAAGCATGGTACAAATGGCAAGCCACAAATGCAACGAGAAATTGGGTTATAATTATTTCAATTGATATCAAACTCATTTAAATGAACTCCAATCACAAAACGTACATCATCAATGCATCTAGAATGTTAAAATTGCATAGAATAAAACTCATATTATCTGTATGTTAGCGCGAAAATAAAAAATCAATTCACGCGCATTTCAAAGCATCTTGAAAGCAAGATGAATGTGAAACGATGATGCACGAGAACAACATTAATAGACTAAGTCAAATTAATAAAATAAAAATATTAATATCAATATCAATATTATTAAAATATAATCATCACTTATTTCCATTCCAAATCCCATCAACTAGCCTTATCCCTCTACTATGCGTTGAACAAATCTAATCTCACGCCTTGTCTCCATCAAAAATCCCATGCTCTCAATCTCCCTCCCATTCCTTTAGTAGCAACCTTGACAAGCTTCCTATCTCCTAGTTTGAACCCGTGCTCTTCTCCTCCCCTTGCACGGTAAAGCCCATATGATCTCCTCGTTGGTCCTTATCTCTCACACAACAACAGACCAAACTCCTCGCACTCACATTTTTTTCTAAACACCTGAGATTTATGTTGCCCTCATCTCCTCCATCATTGCTCTCGTCTCACATTGAGCTGCATAAGCTCCCAACTTCCATCTGCACTCCCCTCATCTTCCGCCATCCCGAGGCTCTCCCTGATCTCCTACACACCAGTCATGCCATGTCTTTCCTCACTTAACATGTAAAGCTTAAGCCGCTTCTAGCAGTCTGTTAGCTTATCTCACGTTTCACACATTGTCCAACCTCTACATTGTCAATGAGATTCCAAGTTTCCAACCAACCCATATTCCATATTTTCTAAACCTCAAGCATCTCACCACCAACAGCCACTCTTCTCTTCTCTCGACCCAATATGCTCCTTTATTTCCTACTTCATTCACACCAGACTCACACCAAACCTAATCGCCCCCTCAACCTCCCTCTACTCAAGCCTCCTAATTATAGGTCTCCCCCTCTTCCTCTCTCTCTCTCTCTCTCTCTCTCTCTCTCTCTCTCTCTCTCTCTCTTGCACTCTCCTATCTTCAATCATCTTTCTCTCTTTAGATATAGAGAACCAAATCTCCCTCTAAATCATCCAAAATAAAATAAAAAATAAAAAATATAGTCTATACTTAAAATTCATACAAACCAATTTCGCTATCAATGCCAGCACTTATGCAAAGCTATAAACCTATAGCTCAAAAATCTCCTAAAATCCTATTCGCAATGCGAGTGGCGCAACAAGCAATAGCACATGCTCTTTATAGCATGATGGGAAAACTCAAGGCAACATTCATAACATGGCGGATAATCCCTATACGCGCTCTCTATAGCATGGTCGAAAATTTTATGTATGTTTGCAAATAACCCATACACTCTCTTCATAGCGTGATAAACTCGGGTCATGATTTACGTACAAGTAACCCTTACATGCTCTTCATGGTGCGCAGGCTCAAACACTTGATGTAGCCCCCACCCCTATGTAGGTAAAATATTGAGAGGCTGTCAAAATATTGCTGAACTTGATGGTGGCGGGAGACTCAAATAAGACTGAATAAAAATGTTAATGAACTTAAATTAAACTTAAATGAAAATCTTATATTAAAGTTAAACCTACAAGTGAAAATTCCAAAAATCTTCAAATAAAAATGAGCTTGCAAAAATTAAACTTACAAGGGACTCAATGGCTCATTAATGAGCACAAATGGAACTTCTAAAAGACAAAGCAAATAAAAGCATCGAAAGATATAAAACAAAATTAGTTGCTCAAAAAATATACTCAATCATAAGGAATCGACTATCAAGAAATATTTGCTCTTGTTACAAAAATGAATATGATGTATTTTAATGTCTCATGCAACTAACCTTAAATGGCTCATTCATCAGTATGATGTGAAAAATACTTTCTTAAATGATGATATTGAAGAAGTTTATATGAATCTTCCACTAAGATTTGATAACTCTTTCACAACAAATAAGGCATTTAGATTAAGAAAGATACTTCATAGTCTCAAACAATTTTCAAAAGCATGATTTGACATATTTACAAATTCATGAATAAAATGGATTGCAAAGAAAATTAAGAAGATCATACTATCATCATTGAGCGAACAATTAAAATCCAGTTGTATATATTTATGATATAATTATCATATGTGATAATAATAAAATTAAAAAATCACTTAGAAAACACTTGCTAAATTTGAAATCAACTGAGCAAAGTTAAATATTTTATGGCTATAAAAGTTGTTAAATTTGAACAAGAAATCTTTATCTCTCAATAGAAATATATCATAGTCCAATTAAGAAAAATAAAAATATTTGTTTGTAAAGCCATGTGAAACTCCAATTAAAATTAGGCTACAAATAAGATACAGATGAAGAAAAAGTAGATATTGAATAATAGCAAATATTAGTTGAAAACTAATTTATTTATCACATACACACAATGACATTATCTTTGCAGTAAGCTTTATAAGTCAATTAATATATAAGCCATATAACCTCACCATCAAGTAACTTATAAACTCCTTAGGCACCTTAAATCAAATCTGAGAAAGGGAATTTCAAAAAAAAAAAAAACATTAATACCCTACAACTTGAAGGTTATATTGTTATTGATCATGCATGATCACCTGTTGTTTCAAGATATAGAGTTGAATCCAAATTTAAAGCAGTTGCTCAAAATATCTATGAACTTATGTGAATTATAATCATTTTAGGATATTTAAAAATTAAATGGGAAGAACACATGAAAATATACTATGAAAATAAATTTGTTATTAACATTGTTCATGATCCTATACTATATGATCCTACCAAGCATATTAAAGTAAATAAACATTTATAAAAAAAAATTAAATAGTGGACTGATTTGCACTCCATATGTCCCAACAGCAAGAAAAATTACTAGCATAATCATTACATGACCCAACAACAGAACATTTATGAATATTTAAGCAACTTGGCATGGTAGATCTCTATTATCAAATTTACCATCAGATTAAGAAGGATGTAGCTGGGAGTGATTAATAGCACATATTCATGACTTATAAGAAAATCCACTCCCCACAATTCCATGCAAAAAGAAATGAAAGAGCGCGAATTGCACCCTTGAAATCAAATGGCAATCCTAAATAGATCAAATAGCAATGATAGATAAAGGTGATTTTTTAATTATTTATTTCTATTTCCTCATTTATGTATTTTTGTGTATAAATGCTCATAGAAAGAATGAAAAATCAAAGCTTCACTAGCGACTTCTACTTTTCTAGAAAAAAAATTATAAACTAGTAGTTCATATGTTTATGGGACATTTAACGTGTTTAGGTGTTGATGCTAATTATCTTGATAATCCAACAAGTTTAGCAATTTTAATTTAAATAATTGATAGTATGGATTAAGATTTTAGAAGCCAAAGTTGCCAACCAAATTTTTTTAAAACCCATCCACTTAATTCACAACCCAAAGTGGCCAATCATATATCATATATCATCATTCCCCCATCCGCTTTTTACCCTTTTTTTTTTCAAATTTGCATAGGTAAAAGCTATCATCAATATATGTCACATCCTATTTGTTTTCATCATCTTTAGAATAAGTAGCCACTTCCACCAGATACATTTCTCATGATATAAAATCACTTGTTACAATTTTCTTAGCAAATAATGTTAATTGATCCACTTTATTCACCTCCATGGCATCTCAGCAACACAAAATAAAGGTCCACAAGGAGTCTATATAGAAAAATATATTTATCTATCTCCTTATACTCCACTCTCTAAAATGTATGTATATATATGTGTGTATATGCATATATGTATACGTGTGTGTCCCTCTAGCTCCCTCAATTTCATTCACTTTTGGTCCTTGCAAGCCGCAATCTTAATACATAGCCAAGAAAACCAACAAACAACTTCAGATTCTTTTGCACATTTTATCCTATGACTTTTTCTTTTTTTGGAGGTTGACGGTGTTCATCTCTTCAATATTGGTGACCAACTTTAGGGTCTCCATGACTAGATTTCTTAAATGAGCAAATTTTTATAGAACTAGTAACTCATGTAGCACTCAAAATATTAAATGGAGAATAAGAATTCACAAATCTAACAATAAATAGTTAAACAAAGGTAAATGATGATGAAATGAGAACTTTTATCTCTATATTTTGGCTTTCTAAACCAAATTACTCACTCTCTAATCAAACCCATATATGTACAATAGGTGCCTTTTAAAAAATTTATTGGTGTATTGTGTGATTTTTTTAGCCTACGTAGAACATTAGTTGACTCAGCATTCACCCTATTGTCCCAGAAGATAAATAGCAAGTAATGGCAAATTTAGAGAGTGTGTTTAGGGTAGCTTTTTGATTGTTTTACTTTTCGAAAAACAATAACACTTGTGTTTGGCTACAAGTTTTTTGGACAGTTTTCAAAAAAATTATGATGAAAAATTATTTTTGAGAACAAAAGCTATAAAGTGGTTGTCAAAAAGCTATTATTTGATTTTTTTTTTTTTTTAAATATTTCTAACACTAACAGTAACTTTTCAAAAAATTATTTTTCCTATAACAATTTTCTGCCCCAAAGGACCCTTAATCTCCTAGCCAACTTTTCAAGCAATGGTTGCATGTAGGAACTCATCTATCTTATCCATGTATATTAATATGTATTCCTGACTCAACATTCATCCAATTGTCCCAGAAAATAAAGAGCAGGTATAGCCAAACTTAATCTCCTGGGACACTTTTCAAGCGATGATTATGTGTAGGAACACATTATCATATCCATGTATATTATTATGTATTTCAACTTTCTTAACAATTATAAACTTGGATTAGCATGATGAGGCTAGCAGATGAATGAAAGTAACATCAGCTTCACCTTTCACGACTATGCCAAACTGAAGAGTCGACCTGGTAATGTGAACAGGCAAAGGTGCTGAACAGCCTCCCCCACCCCAATCATTGGGTGTAACTCCCAATTGGAATAACATGAGAGCAAGCTTGAAAAGCATGGCTAGTACAATGAAATTGAACCTGTGATATAATTAGATTTCAAAGATTCCAGAAATAAATAAGACAGGTTTTAGGACCCACTCAAAAGGTAACTTTGAATGACATGAAGTAAAGAATAAACTTGAAACAGAGAGTTGGTTCAGCAGATCCTTATAGTCGGTAAAAGCAGAGAGGCCAGGTATATTTCGCCTACCAATCCTGGGCTAATTGATCTGGAGGCATGCATATAGATAATAGAAAACAGAAGAAACCATTTAAGCAATGCGATGTCATGACAAAATATCAACAATAAAAAATACATAGCAAGAACAAGTAACTAGAGAAGTTTGTGAACCAATAAACAACAAAGGCTTCATCTCATAAGTTGTTAAAGACTGCATATTAGATTAGCACCAACCTGAGTAGTAATCATCAAATTGTCATCCACTTGTTTGTCATAGTTTTCAGCATTGTCAACATCCAACCTCAATTGAATTTGAAATTGTGATAGTTTTGGCTTAACCTTAACCTGAAAAAAAATACAGCTTTAAACAATTCAAAGCATATACATTCCTGGAACTTCTTTTTTGAAGTACAGGTATCTTAAAGAAAATGTATGAGTTCAAATATCATAAAGATGATATTTAATACAAGCCTACCTCGTTACATCTTTCATTCATATCATATGGACGCCAAGAAGGCCTTAATGGATATTGCATATCATATAACTACAGGGAAGTAAAGTGTCAGTGAACACAAATTATCCATCAGCTAAATAAGAGAGAAAACAAAAATCATAGATGTATTAAACATTATTTTCAGATGACTTTTCAATATTTGAATCACAAAGAAAAATAGAGTACAAACAAAAGAAAATGAATGTATCAAACATGAGTAATAAAGATAAACTAGAATACTCAAACTTGGAAGTAAAAAGCAAATCAAAATATCAGTAATCAAGATGAATCACAAACATAAATAGTTAGGATAAAACTAATGATGATGATGAGTAAGTATTCTAAATGGGAAATAGTCAGTGAAATTCTAATAATTTTTCAAACTTGTCCTTATGTAAGATCATAGCAGTAAATTTCTTAGCACAAACTAGTTTTTTTGTTTTTGATTCTAATATTATAAAAACTCATAATATTAAATAAATGAAAAAATGATAATCAATAAAAATAAATGAAGAATGAGGGTTCATAAAACGTAGTCCAAATATTCAAAATTAGATTGTTGGTGATGAAGAACCTATCAACTAATTAACATTAAATATTTAGATATACACGGGCATACCAAGCACAAGATATTATCAATGCTGACCTAAAGAGTGCTTGATATATAACCATATCTTTACACCAATGAGGATAGGTTATTTTCATGTTTCAAACATACCACTTCCAATCACAATAAATATAGTCAAACAAGTGGTTCTAGGCTCAACTTACCTTTGAGTTAATTACAATTTTCAAACTAAGAAAGAAATGAGTGGTTGATATATAGCCTTATCTTTGCACCGAAGAAGATAGATTATTTTCATATTTCAAACACATGATCTCCATATCACAATGAAGAAAATCTAACTGCTTCTAGGCTCACCTTATTTCAATGATATAATAATAATTTTCAGATTAACAAAGAAATAAAATTGAAACAAAAGAAAGAACATTTGAAATAGATACTAGTGAATAATCAATCTTCAAGACTTTAACTATCTTTGCCTCCTGTAGGAAATACAGCATAAGCAATTGTGAATAACCAATTTCCAACAACGTAAGAATCACCATATGGGATATTTTTGTATATACAAAAGTTCCATACATGGCTCTTAAAAGCAACAGTGAGTAATCCTACAATATATATATGACATATATTATCAACTTCAAAATTGATTTTGATTCAACATATAATTTAAACAACTTTATAATAAAGCTAACTACCATATATCATATGAATAAAGCTTGAATCTAAATTCATTTATACCTACATATAAATCAATTTGTTTTTCATTCAGCTACTTCATTAATAGCTTTGGCTTCTCCTTCCATTAAGTAATAATGACTATTATGTAGCCAACCCAAATGTCAGCCCACTATTGCTAAATGCTTGCACCCTCGCCTTCTCACCACATCCAAATTGCAAAATCCATTAATTTAATGACGCAACTTGGTTGATTGAATCTCAAGTAATTGTCTCTCTTTGCCATTGTCACCACTTTTAATGTCACTTCTAGGATTATCACCTCTAAAATTGTTCAACCCAGGATAGGTCCATTATATACAACACATAATCCCAATTCATAAAAAGTAAATATGTACTAACTAAATACTAAATTATAAAGTCCATATTGCACTCTATAATATTGCATTTTTTTGTATTAAAGAAATAGAGTATGAAAAAAAATATTGTATTTAATAATTTATCTTAAAAGGCAAAACATAATTTCAAACTTGATATAGCAAAGAAATATAAATGTTAGAAAAACAATATTAGGTATTAACACTAGTAAAAGCCCGAGTGTTTCTCAATCATTGCATAGTAAGATATCACAATACTTAAGTTCAAAAAGCATGTGACCCTAAATATTCAACAGGTTTTTAACACAAGATAGAAGGCAAATTTGCGATAATTAATAACAAAACAAGTAGAATTTCAAAAAAAATGTAGATAAAAGGAATAAAACACAGTAAGAAATGTGCCAAACAGAAATTCATCAAAAGTTATTGTTATTTAATCATCAAGGAAAGGTGTTCAATCCTTGAACATTATGAAAAAAATGTGAATCCTCCAGCATCCATAAGGTGAAGACCTCCCAAAGCTTAACTCCATTTTTCATTCATAATAAGTCGTTCAATTCCATGCATGAAAGGCTCTATTTATAAATAAAACTAAACCCAAACGAAGGATGACGCATCCCCACCTTTATTAAATTTCAAAATAAATCAAAATTTAATGATAAAATAAATAATGGAAATTTGGCTCTAACTGAAATGGTCCAAAACAAACTTTAAAACAATCCTGGTTAAGCTCTTTTGTATACTGGGGTGGCTCCTTAGATTTTCCCTATAAGAAATTGAGTCTGAACCACTAGCTGTATTGTATCAATATGCTGAACCGGACTCAAAGAATACACAGCTAATCTTTGCCAATTTTTCTGGCAACATAATCTCGCTTGAACTGGCTCAAGCCGAAACAGCAATAAGGGAAAAACCTACACAAATCGCCACAAGTTTCTCTTTTTGCGTGTTTTCATTTCAAAAAATATCATGGACAAGATAAAAAACCTCCGCATACGACCAAAAGCACACCGTGAGTAAGAAACCGAAGGTCCACATATTTCTAACTGACGTGATATAAACAAAAAGAAAACGAGCGAATGAAATTTGATAGTACCTTAGTGTCCGCGTCGATTGACGGATTTATGTAGACATCGATCTCCTTAACAACTACATCCTCCCCCTCCTCCTCAACATCCATTGAACTGCTCTCCTCTTCCATCGCCGCCGCGATAACACCATTTAAGCCAGGAACGGACAAATCCTTAGAAGGTTCCATTTTATCCACATGAGATATGGATTCTACTGCATGCAGCGCCGGCGTAGGAGCCGGAAGTGACAACGGTGATAGTTCCGCCTTCACCTCTCCGTTGCCCTTGTACTTGGGTTGGAAACGAGTGCGCTTAGACGAAGACGGAGACGGAGACGGCGCGACGTCGCGGTCCATGGACGAATCATCTAAGAGCTCTTCGCCGGCATCCATATCGCTCTCCTCGGCACCGGCGCAGCGGTTACGATTGCCGTTGCCAAAGATCGTGCTTATGGCCTACGGCGTCGTGTTAAACCCAACGGGAGGTTTTTATAGGGAGAACCAACCGCTTGGGTCGGCCCTCGTAAAATAATCCGCAGACGTCTAACCTAGTCCGATTCGGATCGTCTCTCTCTAAGTGGGTCGGATCGCTTTTTTTTTTTTTTAATAGAATGTAATAAAAAAATATTGAGAACTTTTTGTCGGTTATAATAATTTGCCTTTTTGGCCTATGCTTATTTTGTTCTAATTTTGGTTAAGTTATTCTTAATTTTTATAAATAATACTTTTAATTTCATTAGTGATTTTTTAATAATTAGTTTTATTTTTATCTAATGAGCGGATTTATTAAATAAATGCCCTAATTTGAACTTAAACTTGAACCTTATGTTATATACTTATATGCTTTAATCTTAGTTGAATTTAATTTGAATAAATTTTAAATAAAAAATGAATTTGAACTCAAACTAATGAAAGCAAACCCAGGACTAATATGAAATGCATGGATGAATACAAGTCTTTTAGCCTTTGAATGAAAGACAATTTCGAAACAGATTTATCTACGAACAAGGTTTATAAGAATAACTATAAATCTCAAGATTAGCTTCTCAGATTAATGCTGATGCTTAACACATGCAAGTCTAACGAAGTGGTATTCGTGTGCAAATGAGTAACGCGTAAGAACCCGCCTTGAGGAACAATAACCAAAACAACAGCTAATACCGTAAGTTGAGGAGTAAAAGGAGGAATCCACGATGAGAGGCAGATTGCAATGGGTGAGGCAATAGTTTACTAAGGCGATGATTAGTAACTGGTATGAAAAGATGATCAGCCACACTAAGGCTGAGACACGCCCTAGACTCTTACCAGAGGCAGCAGTGGAGAATTTTCCTCGACGGGTGAAAGGAAAGCTGATGGAGCAATGTTGCATGGAGGTAGAAGACCATGGGCCCAGACTTCTTATTGTTGTCATGTTAAAATTATTGTAATTGTACTCTGTTGTGTTATTATTATTATTTGTTAATATATTGAATATGTATTATGACACAAATATTCATGAAGAGATGCATTCTAATGTGACATATAAGCGATGATGTATAAAATATGTAAATGAATCAACTTTATCAAAGTTACAATTTAATGTGTTAGAAAGCATTCAAGAAGTATTCAAATCTTAGTAAAATTTTGGTTGAGGTATGTATAAACAGATAATTTTATTTGAAGTGAATCGAACATATTTATTTAAAATTTTATTTTTATTTAAATGATTGATTGTTTATAGATTTATATGACAAGAAAGAATAATAATATAATATTAGTTTAAAATAAGTAAAGTTTTATGATAGAGGAATCACTCCAATATGAAAAAAGATGTTGCTTGAAAGATCATAATGATCCTTATAAAAAAAATATTAAAATATTAAAGTCAATATTTAATTAAATATTAAAGTTTTATTAAAGATATAATATTAAAGTTTATAAAAGTTATAACTTATAAACCTCATTAAATTTATAATGAATAATTAAATCTATAAACTGAGAGAAATATGCAAATAGCTATCTTGTTTGAGTATTTAGACTATCACAAAGAGCATGTCTTATAATGTGATCACAAAAAGTAATCTCATTAGCAAGCATTCTAAGGCATCATTTACCAAAATGCTCTCAATAAGTGATAAAGTCTTATACATGAATAATATATAGAGTGATTACATATATCTTTTTTTGGTACTAACAAGAGAAAAGTTGACTGTCAAATGATATAAATGATAATAGAAATTAGGGTAAAGTAAAAAATATATATTCTTGTGGTTAAGGCGTAAAACAAATAAATATAAGAGTGTAAGTGAGTCGAGCTAACTTGAGTTGGCTCGATAAATAGCTTATTAGCAGAGCTAAAGCTAGTCCTAACTTGACTCATCAGCTATAGAGCCTAATCGATTAATAAATATTAATATAAAATATACTTAAAATATATTATAATTTATTTGTTTAAGTATAAAATTATTAAAAAATATTTTAAAATAATATATCATTCTCTTATTTTCATCTAATTATTAATTTATAAAAATTTTATCATAATATTGCTTGAATTATAATTATTTTATCTCTTTTAAACTAAATGAGTCGATTCGAATGCGTAAAGAAAGCTAGAACTCGAGCTCAAACTTGAAGTACATGTATACAAAGGGGTCGAGGACTTTGAGGGAGAGGTATGAGGGCTTGTTGTTAGCAGTTAATAGGAAGAAGTGAGGTGATTGTGAGGCCATGGCATCCAGCTCCTTATAACCCGAATAAATGCGGTATAGAGAATAGAATAAATTGTAAAATTAAAATGATTGGGGATGTGGAGGTGGCTATAAGCGTGATAATCATGTGATTAATAGAATTAGAGGGATGCGAAGGCATTGAGGAATGGGGCCAGCACTTACGTGTGATATAATGATTTTGGCTGGTCTAGTTCATTTTTTGATTCAATTCAGTCTGATCATTATGTGAATGAAAACTAGTTATGAAAAGCAGCAAAATAGTCCTATAAGTTTATCAGGCTTCAAGAAGCATGTCTTATCAATAAATCTCGTAAGGGATTTAGTGAAACCTTGTCATGGGAAAAATGTTGCTTTGAATGCTAAAAACAAGAGCATGAATGTCAAGGCTAGCTTAGCTTGTTTTTCTTGTGCTCGGCTTGCAACCTATAGTTATGTTCTTTGTAATCAAAGAGGCCACCTTTTATATCAAAGTCCCAAATATCTATTGCCCGCTAAAAATTCTCGATAACCACTTTGGAAGGCTAGGAGACCTGTTGCGTGCTATAAAATCAGTTGCGATAGAGTAAAGTTCGCCTTAGCTATTTGTGAAATCTATGAAATATTTAAAGAGTAACAAAAAATTCTAGATATTTTAACAAAACCCCGGAAGAGGGAAAAAATCACTGGTAAAAAAAACTTTCACTATGTATTTGTTTTAGAGTATAAATTTTTCTGATAACGGGATTACATAATTGCATATGAAAGAGGCGACAATGAATCAAATCAAACAACAACAATATAGTCACGCGTTTAGGTTGTAATTCTTGTGGTACAGATGATGTTGAATGAACAACCACATGAAAATTGTCATGATGGAAACGAGAGATTGACGACGGCAAGGATCTGGCGGTGGCGGTGGTTCGATCGTCAGTAATGGCATGATTGTGTTTGGAGGATTTTCAAGCTTTAGAGTTCTCTCCTCTCTCTTGCTTAGCCTCCTCTCATATGAAGAATGAGGGGTTATTTATAGATTGGAGAAGTGGTGTCTCTGTAAATACATGCAAAATCCGAACCACTCCTCTCCATCGGATGGCTCAAAATGATTTCTTTGATCATATGATGTATTTTGTGTATTTGAATGCTCAAATGAAGTCAGAATTATAAGATATTGGGCTTGTTAGATCCGGCTCGTTAAGACACTCGATTTGACTATAAACACTCCATGTTTAAGAGTCGATTGATAATAAGCATTTGATCTCGATTAGTCTTGATTCAGAATCAGATTGTTTTTCACATCAAGATTCGTGCTTCGACTAGTAGAATTTTCAGGGTGATATCAAGACTAAGAAATTAAACTTGATAAAGTCAAGATTCTCACTATGATTTTCTCTCCAATCATGTCTCCTAAATTAAATAATCCACTCTAAAACTCAATATCCTAGAAATCATAAAACAACATGCACCCTAATTATTAAGTTATCCTTAATATAAAACAAAGCTAAAAAACAAGAAAGAAAGAGAAAAAAAGGGCAATCTACTTACACAACATTCTTCAATTACATATTTCACCCGTAAACTTCACTATGTGTATGAAATAACACTATGTTAAGGAGTTGTCGTGATCTTATCAAGCACTTATTGGCGCTTGGAAAAGAGTACATCTATGGGCCAAAGTAGGTGCAAGCTCACATTCAAATAAGCAGGGATAGTGAGCTTTATAGGCATGTGATGGTGATGTCCTCCACAATGCAGGTAATAGGACTGACAGCGAACTCAAAGGCAGGCAATGACAACATCTTCAATAACACGCATGCAGTTGGACTAATGACGAGATCATGGGCAGGATGTAACTTGCAAGCACACGCTGCATGCCTGTCACATCCGAAATGATAATCTATGACTCATCGAAAAGAGATATAATAGAGAATAAATTTAGGTGACTAAATTTTTTTAAACCAACTATTCTGAAAACTTTACGTATCATATAATAGTATAAAAGATCAACCCAATCGTCTAAATTCACCCAACATATCATAAGAACATTTAAACAATAAATCTACCAAATTCATAGTAGGTGGAAACAAATTCAAATTGAAACTTTTCATACTAACTACAGAGCAATTAAAACACTGAATATCAAAATAATACATTTAAATTTACTAAACTTACCTCCAAAATTTATTTATAAAATTTTCTATTGTACAACTTCCAAAAAGAGGCAAAACTTATTCCTCCACCTCCTCCTTACCTTTTCTTGAAAATAGTTATAATCAACTACTAAGTCATATGACTTACTAGGATAAGCAATCTAATACATATTTCAATTATAGAATAGTAGAACATTAATATGCATGCGGACTAGATAATTAAAATAAAGGTTCTATAATCTGGTTTGTCTGCCAATAACTTATTAACAATTCTTCTCAATATAATATACACATTGCTACATAAAACATATATAGTCAAAATAATTTTAATTTTATGTCACATGTATTTATCACATTTATTGGCGAATATATCATGACATAAAAATTATGTGAAATTTTCTTTATTTCTATGGGAGACTCTTTTGCTCAATATCATAACATTTGATGACCCTTTTACATCATTGGGAACCATTTTGTCCCAATTCATGCGTAGGTAATATTATAATATTTGGCTAATTTTTTAATTTTTAACACATAACATGTATAAGCTAAGTCTGTTGTATGCCCATATTTTCAACAGTATGAAATACATTATGCAAAAATAATAAAAAATGAACTGAAATCACATATTAATTATAGAGATGCAATAAGGAGCAAGATAAATTTATCATTGAGTGACATAAATATGAAATTATGCATATGACTTTGTTTCAAATAAAATATATAATGTAGACAATCAATATTGTACCCGATGATATTGCAAAGAAGAATAAATATATCTGTGATTAGAATTTGCAATTTTTACTCAAGTGGCGTACTTCTTCCAGATCTTCTAGAACACGAGATGTCTGAAATCTCTTTCGCACATCAATGGTGTCAATAAGACTTTTCCTCATATCAATATTAGTTCAAGTTATTCAAAAAAGCTTGATGCTTAAAAAACTAAAATTTCATAAGACTAATTAATCACCTAGTAATTTACAATAATTCATTATCAAATATTAAAGCTTATAAGTAAACGTGACAGTTGTCACCTGTATATATATATATATATATATATATATATATATAAACCCTACCCAAGCAGCGGCAGGCGTTATCCTCCATGAGACATGGCTTCCTCCATAAAAGCGACCCATTCGCCACCCGGTAAACGTATGCCATCAACGCCACTCACGTCGACCTCAAGAACCCCTCACCCCCTTCATGCTCCTCTCGTCTTTCGCCTCTCGCGGGACACAGACGAACCGGGCTGCAAAAACGAAACAAAAGAAATGTAAGGAAAGAAAGGAATGAGCGATACGACATAAATATAAAATCTTAATCCAATGCAAGTCGAGGTAAGTGCGCTTATTTATCCTTGCTACATTGAACAGCGAAATTACTGGCTAATTAAGGTATAATGATAATTAAAACTTAATTATTACTAATTATCATTTAATAATTAATAACATACCTTACAACGCCTTTAGGGAGGTCAGCTCACAACTAGCAATGATGTTTTGATGATGCTTGGGATGCGATTGGTAGATCACTAATGGGTTATGGCTTCTAAGATGGGAGGTGCTATTTTGAGTTTATTTTAATGTTTTGAGCATTACATATGTAAATAGTAAAATTTAGGTGTGAAATACATAAATAAAAACATTTTAGGTGCTATGCATATAAATATCTCCCATAAAAATGAAGTAAAACTGCCCCCACACACACTTCTTCCTTGACACCCACAACTAGTGTCACGCGTTACATCATGTCCTCCATAACACACTATCCTTATTTTGCTTCACAACATCCCATATCCTTCATCATCATATAACTAAGCACCTTAATCAGTATAACGAGAACTTAATTTAAATTAATTCAAATCAAATTTTCTCCATATCAATCGAAGGTTTTATCAACAAAACCCTAACTATAATTGCACAAATCACAATTAGCTTGCAAAAAAGAATAATTTTGACTTAAGCAAATTCAACATTGATAATATTGAAAAAAAGAGGTTACCCATCTTAAATTATAATAAATATTTTTGAATCTAAGGCTTCGTTTGGGAGAGCTTTTTTAGTGCATTTTGCTTTTAAGAGCGTGAATTTTTAATTTTGATACCCATTTGAATAGTGTCTTTTAAAGCTGCGTTTCATCTATTTGAAAATTTCGCTTTTAACCCATTTTAATGAAAAGACAAATAAACTTCGGAAATCTTTTAAACCAGGTTTTTTAGAATCAGAAAAGTTTAGCTAAAGAGGACATTTGACATTTTAGATATTATTATTAAAATATAATTTTATGGAATATTTATTCAAATTTTTTAATATAAAAGATACTAGTTTAAAATTGGATATTAAAAGACAGTGTAAATTTTGTTATAAATAAATAAATTTATTATGATCATGAAGGATTTTTATATCTTTCTTGAAATTTAATATAATCTTAAAAAAAAAGATTTACACACTTATTATATAATTTTATATATTTATATATTAAATATTTAAAGTTATATTTGTCTATCTAATATGTACATAGTATTTTTATTATAATATTTTAAAAATAAAGAGTTATATATATATATATATATATATATATATATATATATATATATATATATATATATATATATATATATATATATATATATATATATATATATATATATATATATATATATATATATATATATATATTAAAATTATAAGTCCCTAAACAAATATTCTGTCCATCGAACTGCACGTTTCCTGTTCCAAGCCATCCGATCTACCAACGGGACATCGTTGCAAAAGCCGCGGCCTAAACACTAGATAGGGTTAGCAGCTCCCCCAAGCCTCTCTTCGTCGTCGTAGGTATCGATCGACCGATGTCGATCCTGTGGGAGAAGAGTGAGACATGGCGGTGGATGGTACGGAAAACGCGCGATTCGAAGAGCTTTTTTTTGGCATTTGCGACGTTGTGCGGCGTCGTTCCCGCCATAATCGGCTATGGAGTTATGCAGGTTACTAATTCTCGAAACGAGCAGCTAGAAGCCCAGCTCAGGAAGACTGCTCGCCCCGAATCATTGGTATGTAGTTTTCAAGCCAACCACAATCAGAGCCTCATTTATAGGTTTTCCTTTCTCCCTTTTGCCTCGTTTCCGTGGTTCCTTTTTCATCGTAATCCTATTATTTTGATGCATGATTTATGGTTCTGAATTGGGTTACATGAGCTTCCTGCATGATATTGGGAGGATTAAGGGATAAATGATGATTCAAGATGCCGGTAACTCCAGAAATGGGGATAGAGAGGGGAGATGACGAATCTCCGAACCAAGGTTTATTTATTTATTTATTTCATTTGATGCTCTAATGCTCTCAAATATGAGATATAAGCATCAGTTATCTATTGGTTAACATGGCTCAAAATGACATAGTAACTCGAGCATAAACTGCCAATTATAATTATTGATGGTACAATTGTCCCTTCCCCCATGAAAACTGCTTTGTCCTTAAGGTCAAAGTGCGTACTCAGACACGAACTATGTAACCAACATCTGTAGAATCTTTGAGTCATGAAATATAGGCGGTGAGGTAGACAAAACTGTAGGAGGAGAGCAACCATCTAGCCATAGTTCCTTGGATGATTTGCTCATGATAATAAAGGGGTGGCCATTCATTCCCTCACTCCTGCGTGTCTAGCGATTGCTTCGATGCGAATGTAATTGCATTGGTCAAGATAAAAAATCTTTAAATATTACTACAACAACAACAACAACAACAACAAGCCTTAATCCCACTAGGTTAAATTTCGAATCCTTCGTCCATTACATGTCAAATTCTCATTTAATTCAAGTATCTTAAGGTCATTTTTATACATCTTAACCAAGTCTTTTTAGGTCTACTCCTCTTTCTTAACATAAAGAAATCTAATGCATCTACTCTCCTAACCGAAGTTATCGGACGGCGCTTTATGTGACCAAACCATCTAAGGACTCTCTAATCTTATCTGCCATCTGAGTTACTCCAACTTTTTCCGGAACATACTCATTTTGCATTTTATCTCTCTAAGAGTAAAGTCACTCATCTACCTGAGCATCCTCATTTCTGTAACACTTAACTTAGTCTTATGCTTCTCTTGGTAAACATTACTTATAAGTCATTCGGGTCTTACCACCATCTTAGAAAATTTTTTTTAAGTTTAAGGAACTTTTCTATCACATAATAGGCGGATGCATTCATACTTGACCATCCAACTTGAATTCTACTAATAACATCTCCATCCCATTTCACCTAATTTTGAACAATAGAGCCTAAATATCAAACGCCACTCTTATTAATGACTTGATTTAATGTCACAACAAAAGAACTTACAACTAAAATTACACTCTATATATTCGGTTTAGATCTACTTAAACGAAAACCTTTAGACTCTAGAGTTAACCTCCATAATTCAAGTTTCGTTGGACTCCCTCTAGTCTTATAAACAAGAAGAATGTCATCGACAAAAAGCATACACCAAGGTATATCTTCTTGTAAATGTCAGTAAGAACATCCATAACTAAAGTAAAAAGATAAGGGCTTAAGATCCTTGATGTAATCCAATTGAAATAGGAAAATATTTTGTCAATCCTCCTTGTGTTTGGACACAAGTAAATTCAATCCTATCATGACTTGAATATAACCAATATTAACTCCTTTCCGTTAGAACTCTCCAAAGAACATCTCTTGAAACTTTATCATAAGCTTTCTAAATCAATAAATATCATATGTAGATCCTCCTTACTTTCTATGCTTCTCCATCAAACCCTTAACAAATGTATAGCATCCATAGTAGATCTACTCGGCATGAAACCAAGCGATTGTGAGAAACTTACGTATCATATCATAACCTATGCTCGATTACTCTCTCCCATAATTTTAATGTATGACATTAACTTAATTCCTCTATAATTTGCATACTCTTGTGTATTTTATTCTTAAATATAGGAACCAACAAACTCTTTCTCCACTCATCGACATCTTTTAATCTTTAAAATGACATTAAAAGATTTGTAAGCAAGAAATTCTTTGATCTTAAACATTTCCATACTTCTATTGGAATATTATCCGTCTCTTGTTTTCCACATTTCATTTTCAAAACTCCATTTTTCATTTACTAATCTGACGATAAAATGAAATCTCTATTTTTGTTTAGTATTAAGGTTGTTAAAATCAATCGTCTTTCGGATCATTGAAAAGTTTATCAATCTCATTCCTATTTTTTGATATCATTTTCAAAAAATAGTATTTTATTATTTTCATTCTTAATCTCAATATACTTCTTTCTTCTCTATCTCTTTGGTTATAATATACATCTTTCACCTTCTTTGTGTCTAATCTATATAAATCACTAAAGCTAAATTTTTCGTCGTATATTCTTTCTTAGAATCTCTACTTTATATCTTTCCCAATTCTCAGGGTTTTACATCTAAACCAAGTTTTATAACAATACTTATTTTTTATCTTTTCTTGCTCCATCAACTATTCTTATTAAGAAGCTTTTTTCGATTCTCAAAGCATCTTTATTATTTCTTTAATTTCACTTGATATTTTTTTTGCGTAATGTTTTTCGTGACATCTAATTAATTCTTTTTGTAGCTTGCTCTTAAAAATATTTTTATTTGTGTTATTTAAGATACTCATTAATTAGGATAATAATTTAGTTTATTTTCTCTTAACCTTTCATCTTAAAATCTAAAAATAATCGATGTTGGGTCTTAGATTTTCACTTGGAATACCTTCTGATCTTTACAATCTAAGCGATCTATTTTTCATATTAGAAAATAATCAATCGTGTTTTCTTAGATCCATTTTATAAGTAATAATATATTCATCTCTTTTCTTAAATAAAGTGTTGCAACTACAAAATCGTAAGCTAAACAAAATCTAGTCCTCATGCTTCTTAATACCAAATACCAGTGAATCTTTAAAATTTTCTACCAATCTACCAACATGTTCATTTAAATCTCTCCGATAAATAATTTTTTCTTGAGTATCTTTTGTATTAATCCTTCTAATTCATTCCAAAATTTTTTCTTTTTACTACTTGAGGGCGTAGGCAAACTTATAACGTTGATAATCTTATTATCAATGATAATCTTTAAAAGTATAATTATCTCCACATCTATTAATATTTATAACATTATCCTTCAAACTTTTATCTATAATCTGTTTTCTATTTATTTCTAGTTCGACTTTACAAAATCTAAACTATTAATCTCTGCTTTTTCCCCAACCCATTTATTGGTTTATTGAACACATAAAATAATTATCTTTCTATGAACCATAATATCTATTAATTCCATTAATTTACGTAAGAGTACCTATATTCCGGATCTAACCTAATTCTGGTTTATGGACTAACTTCTTTGCGCATTCGTCCATAATGTGAACCTTGCTTATTTAACCGCGGGGATCACGCACATTTTTTTTAAATTTTGATACATACAGCTGGGGCCTAACGTCTTTACAATGATTTAAAGGATTCATGTCATGATTATTTACAAGTTTTCTGTTGGCGTACTTAACGCAACCCTCCACTTTTCACAGCTTCAAAATTACTAGCAATATAAAATTTAGTGTTGGGCAGGGAAGGATACTATTGATATCCATTTGAAACACAAAAAGAGCCCGAAAAAAGTGCTTGCCACTTCTCAAGGGTCTGAATGCATCACAAAATACTTGTCATTTCTCGTTAAATTAAAATCTATATGCGGCAGCTTCGATCTTGATAATGTGAATGAGTTTGGGAGTTGTCTTCGACATGCTGGGGTGTATGAGTCTATGTTTGCTTAATATTGATTTTGAGCTTAGTCAATCTCATATAGGTGTCGCAGAAAATCTCCCAAAAGTTTCCCAGCTTTTGTATAACTCTATCAAGGTGTTTAGATTTCTTGGTTGCTGCACCAATTACATTGATCATTGTTCAACTTTATCAATGGGCTAAGGGGTTTGAGTGGAGGATGGATTTTGTGGAAGCTTTTGTGTGTGTGTTTAGGCTTTGCTAAAGTTGGCAATGGGATATATGATATATTGGCGGTTGGGTTTGACGGGATTATGAAAATCTCGACGAAGGATTATTGAAATTCTGGAATGAGTGCGTGGGGTTTGGAGATTGGCAGAAAAGTCTAGATGAGGTGATGTCATGGGCAGCAGGTGACAACACATTTGGACTATTCTAGTCAATGAAGCATGGAGGAGGAAGATTTGGAAGGATTGGTCGATGTGGGATCTATTTTACAAGAAAGCATCAATGTCAAGGTACTCAAGAACTTGTTAGGGTGACATCGAGATGGGGAGATCTTATGGCAATGCGGATTGCTCTAGATGGAGGTGGCAATTGGAGGGTTGGGATGACAAACAAGGATGTTGATCAAGTTTGGGGAGATGGTGGGAGATAGGATCTAGCTAGACTGGTTGTGTGGATCTGAGATGGAGGTGGCTTGTGTGAATCTAGAGGTGGATGCATAAAGATTAAGTGAGAATCGTGCAGTCACTATGGTAGGAGTGAGGTCAAAGGTATGTTGTGAATGTGGGAAATATTAGTGTACGTTAAGGGAAGACTGGGTAAGATTATTTTTTTAATTTTTTAATGTGGTACTTACTAGCAAGAAGTTCAACGTGAGCACCAATTGATATGATTTGGCAAGATCATGGGATAAACAATGATTCAAGATATTGTGATATATGTGAGATATGACTTATCTTGGGAATTCGGCAAGTGGAAACAGAATAGGATGGCTTCGATTGACCTTGAATTGACAGCGTTGACTGTGCCTGGGAACGAAGCAGTGAAAGGTGTATCTAATCAAATCATAAATATCTAATCGTATCTTAGCTTAATTAAATATAAAATCTGACGTGAAATCTTTAAATAAATCTGAGCGGTAAAGGCGTTTAATTTATGCGTCGCTTTAAAACTACGCTATCTGATTAAAAGCAGGTAAAACCCCAAATTTCGTCTTTTCGCGAAATTTTCAATGATAACATCGTAAAATTTAAAACAGTGAGACAAAGTCTTAAAACAAGATCTGAGGCGATGAAATGACGTGCGTGTATATGTAAATTTATTTGGTAAGCTGGAGTAAAGCTATCTTCTAGTGATGCGTTATGGCGAACGATATCGCAGTAAAGAAATGTAACGATATGGCGAATAATATCTTTAAGTTAAATGCGTATTCGATGTCGAAGCAGTGATTTTCGTTTTGATTCGGTTATATGATTCGTTTTCATTTTAGAAAATAATTCGCTTCTTGGTTTGACTTTCATTCATGGGGTGTCGCGGCGTCGACTAAACAAGTAGGTAGGCGGCGAGCAACCATCTTTCTGACCAACGACACGGCAGGTTAGACATTTGACCTACCAAAATGCCGAGTCGGGGATCTTAAGATCCTGTCAAGCTCATCTCGTCGAACTTTTACTGTCTGCGAGATCGCGCCGTAATCCTTCATCGCGATTTCGCGACGCGTTTCGCATTTATCGCATTCTTTCGTTTAACGTGTAAAACGTTTATATCTTCAATGAAATCATATCTCTACAGCGTCATTATGTCGTTAATCTACGATCGTCTGAGGTCAATCTGCATTGTATTTACATTCAATATGTGATGCGTTCGATATGGCCTACATGTCGTTCAATGATTTATCTGACGATGGTAGATGGCGTCGTAGGCGTAAGCGGCTTTTAGCTTTACCAGCAATGTCTCGTCGGTTAATGCGTGATGTGCACTCGATCCCGCCCGCCGATACCTGTATAATAAAATAACTCTTAGACTTTAATGCGTGAAAACTTCGTAAGTAACTTAACGAAATCTTGCGATCTTTACGGCGATGTCTCATGCTTTGGAAACGGTCACTCGAAGTAATCTCGAAAATCTCTAACGTCACTATTAATTACTGATTAATAAACTAAAATTACGTTGTCAATCCAAATCCCCGATAATTCTCTTCACTGGCGGCAAAGCGGTTTAGAACTCCTCAATCACGCATTTCAACGCCAAGGGAAGCGAAAGAAAAGGGATAGGAAAGAAATTACTCTGAAACTTCTAGTTTCCCGTCGGCCGGGCAGGAATTCCCCAGCGAGCCGATCGGTTCGCGGAGCCGAGCCGTCGGTTCCGCGATTTCAAACCGAATTCTGGGACTTTCAAACCCGTCGGTTCTGGGACAAACTTGTCTGGCGTCGGAAGGAAATTGCCACCGTCGCGGAGGTCGGCGAGTTCTGACTCAAACCTGCGTAGTCGTTGCGGCGAACAGAGCCGTCGGCCGTCTTGAAAAAGGGCGGTTCTGAGTGGCAAAGCCAGAGCGGATCGTCGTTCGCGTTACGTCTGTGGAGGTTCTGCCGCAGCGGCTACCGTCGAAGCCGAAGGAAGGAATGGCGGCTCGTTAGTCAGGCGACCGCCGATTGCCGAGAAGGAAAGGAGGAGGAAATCCGTCGATCTTAGAAACGGAGGCGGTCGATCTCGCGTGATGAAGGAAATGAGGCCATGGGAGGAAGGAATAGGAAGCTGGGAGATCTAACGTCGCGTCGGTGGCTTATCCTGCCAGTTGCATCACGAAGGAAAGTGGATCTTCTGATAAGCAGGTTAATTAAGCAAAAAAAAAAATTTAATTAGGCATTAATGAAATGGATATTACAATTTCCCTCTCTTAACAAAAATTTCGTCCTCGAAATTTCTTCGGATCATTCAACATGAAAACTTACGTCACCGTCTCTTGTTATTACCCGTAGCTTCTTTTGATTGGTGCTTCGTTTAATTTTAAGCATGAGATTTATTACATTGCGTATCTCTTGTCAGTGTCCCCAAAATGCTTTTCGGTTCCGATCGTAAGTCGAAATCGGTTGTATTTCAAACTTGGTATATGGAATCTTCTACTGCATCACGTGATCCGTTTTTTTCTCGACATTGAAATGTGAAAGTCCGCCAATGGTAAGGCAGTTTGTAGTATATCACGATCCTTTCTGATTTCAAAAGGCCCATGTATCTGCTCAATTTACCTCCGACCAAATCTACTAATTCCTTTCATGTTTGACTTTCAAAATACAAATTCTCCAACTTGAAATTCTACTGCTTTAAGTCGTAATTATTTCACCCCGAAAATTTTCAATCTATCTGACATCCGATTTTCTCAGAATTGATCAACCAACTCGACCCAAGAAATGCTCTTTCTCCCACTTCACCCAACTCAATGGAGTTCTACACTTTCACCATATAATGCTTCATACAGCCATTTGAATACTGGGATTGGTAGTTATTATCAGAAGAAACTCGATCATGTGAATGATCTTCCCGCCTCCAAAATCTAAAACACATAACCTCAACAAATCTTCTGACTTGTTTCTTTCCGATCCATCGGGAATTTAAAAAAGCATTTTAATTAAGCTCTTTCTCAATTCTCGCCATAATCCTAAGTAATCTACCATCTCGCCGATAATCACTTTTGTACACCATGAAGTTTACAATTTCTTAACATATAATCTAAATTTATCAATCAATTGCTGTTTAATGTAAGAAATGACTTTCAATCTATCCACAACAATATACTCACACAATGCTGAGATCTAGAAATCCCATAACAAAATCCATTGCAATTCTTCCCATTTCCACTCCTGCAGATGTAGATAAACCTTTTGATGCCGCCTCAATCGACATATTTAGAGACATATTCATGTCTTTCTTCATACCACCACCAAAATGCTTTTAAATCTTTATACATTTTGAACTACCGATGAATGATATCCTCACAGCCTCTGTAAAATTTCTCTTCAACACCGCATCACTATAATGTGAATTCTTCCCAATAATACCCTCTCGATCTACAATAAAATCGCTTCCTCATTTTTCAATGAATTGATATCCACAATCAGCCGCAGCTGATTCTGTCAAATAAAGCCGACAGACTGCCAATCGAGATAAATGCCCAAGATCATCAATCTTCTAACTTCCTAGAGCTCTAATTCTCGATTAACTCGACTTTCAGTAATAATCTGTGATTTCCCATGACTATGCTTAATGCATCGTACCACATTAAATTTTACCCTGACAATAAATCAATGCTAAATCATAATCTTTAATAAACTCAAGCCACCTTCTTGTCTTGGGATTCGCTTTGAAAGATATACTTAAGCCTCGACATCAAGAAAATTTCGATTTCACCCATATAAGAATGTCCAAATTTTAAGAGAAAAAAACCACTACCGCTAATTCTAGATCATGCACGGATAATTTCTTTCGCTTTAATTGCCTCAAGATAAAGAATTACTCTTCTGCTCGCATTAAGACACACCCAAACCTTTAAAGAGATCACTAAATATTTGGAATCCTCGCCCCTCATGGCTAAATCATCACTTTTTTTCAATTCTTAAAACTCGCCGCATTCACCCATCTAATTGACATCCTTTCTCAATAAATTGGGATAGATTGCAATACGAGAAAATCTCGACAAACTTGTAATAACCTCGCTAAGCCCGTAAAAAGGAACTCAGAATATTCTTCGCACCATTCTAAAATTGCTTTTACTTTTGGGATCAACAAAACTCCTTCACCACCGAGCACGACCTAAAATGCGACACTAGCATCCAAAATTCACATTTTGAAAATTTCATATAATCGATTTTGTCTTAACAATTCTAAAACAATCCTCGACATTTTGCATTTATCTCATCGCTTAATAAATCGTAATATCATCAATAAAGATGATAACAAACCTGGCCCACCAAGGCTTGAAAACACGCTCATTAAATCCATAAAGAC
Organism: Cymbidium sinense; assembly: GCA_021442155.1. Taxonomy (NCBI): domain Eukaryota; kingdom Viridiplantae; phylum Streptophyta; class Magnoliopsida; order Asparagales; family Orchidaceae; genus Cymbidium; species Cymbidium sinense. Next base: position 58,587,139 of record CM038222.1, read on the forward strand.
GCAAGTATGCTAAACCAAATGGCATAACAAGAAATTCATAATGCCCATACCTTCCAAAAGCTTTTAAAAATATCGATCTTTAACCCCTAATCTGATCAAATCACTCGAAAATACATCTCTCCAACATCAAATAAATCATCAATCCTCTAGAATGGATACTTGTTTCGATTGCCACTTTATTTAACTCGTAATCAACACATAATCGTGATGTAACCCATCCTTTTCTTAACAAATAATACCGGCACTCCACGCTGAATCAATAAATTTCGTCACAATTCAATACTTCAATTCCCTCGCAATTTGAGCCATCCTGTAGAGATTTATGATGTAAGCTGTACTGCACAGACATCAATCCCAAACTTACTCGAAGTTGGTGCAACCCGTAATTCCTCGTGAAACACATCAAAAAATTCAAACAACGGAATATTTTTTCACAAAACCACCTCCTTATTCACATCTAATTTGGCTAAAATATTTCACCGCTTCTAAATATTTACTCAACTTCACCGCACTAATCAAAGAAGACGTTCTTATCACAAGAAAAATAAAATGATTTTTCACTGCATGCCAAATACTCTCCTCTTCCAACATTCAATTGTTGCAAAATATTTGATCAACCAATCCATACCTAATATAACGCCAAAATGTCTGAAAGATAATTCTTCAGAAAGCTTATTAATGCTAATGCCAACAACACATTTCCTTTCAGATTCAAACTATCGCCGCGATACATTCAATACATGAAATAAATAAGATAAACTGTAAACCGGCTAAAAAGGAATCGAATGAACGAATGCTAAGCGCCTAATCAAACGTAATCAACCCAAATGATCCAAATTTTAAGATACCGACACCACTTCATTTGATTCTTCGCTTTCATGGAGTGATAAAGAAAACTCGCTTTTACAGGATTGGTTTTCGCTCAAGTTTTTTTTTCAATCAAGGTCCCAAAATTGTGTTACTCCTTCCTCGCTTCCAAAATTTTCTTTGTTGACCGCGCCCCTCGATAATTGTATGGTTTACATCCTTCTTCTCCAGTGTCAGACGACGTCCATGACCACATCTCAAGATCTCCGATCCAAATACATAATTAAAATGTTTTTTCCACACTTGTCACAAATAGTTTAATCAATTTGTTTCGTCACATCAAACTTAAGCTAGAGAATCTGCCTTCTTTCAAAGTTTTGCGTTGCCTGAAATCCCATCGCCGCTTGGAAAATTCAACTCATTCTCAATTCTTTCCTTTCAACTAAGACAGAACTCACTGATATCAAAGGAGTTAATGCTAATCTCAATTGATCTGTAGAATGACATTTCTCTTCCCGCAGATCGATATAATGTGGAGATCAGAGAAAGTGAATTTCATACTGCATTATCGTTTTTGAGCCTTGAGTTAAATTGAAAAATTTATCTTGTAAAGCCCCTACATGGAGGAATGAACCAATCTTTGAAGACTTTGACAAATTCATCCCATTTGATCTGAAGAGTAATGGGTGTCGTCAAATCTTTCCCTATGACTGCCACCACCTTTCTCGCTTCCCTTCTAATAAAAAAAGTATAATACTACTCTTCTTTTGGGCAAATCATTCCATCCAAAATTTTTCCAAGCCAATCATTCCACTATGTGATCATCACTCTCCCTCAATGCCTGGTTTGAATGTTTGAAAGATCTCAAATGTCCCCACTTCAACCATACTGATCTGCCGCCAGATTTTTCCATAGCTACTTATCAACAACCTGAAATCAAAATCAACTTGCAATTCATCGATCTACCTTCACCACTTCGCTTGTCAGATTTCACCCTGTAATTATCTTCGCAGCTTCGCGGCTCAGATGGCCTAGGATCACTCTAACCTTTCTGCATTTCTTCGAAATTAATCAAATTAACAAAGTATTTATATGATACCGATGATATATCATACATGCATTTAAATTAAATATCATATATGCATGAAATTAATAACATATGGATTCCTACCCAACATTAATCCCCCATATTCTATATCCAGACATCAATTCAACACTTATCCCTAAATCCAAATCATGCTTCCATTACTATCAATCTTTTGTCGTTCTCAACCTGCTCGATCACTTCGTCACACCCCGCACCCCTTACGCAGTGCCACCAAGTATCAGATGACTCGATGACACAGATTCACCAACACGCTCCAAATGCATCATGAACGAAAAGTGAAGTATCTAATCAAATCATCACAAACTATATACAATTCATATACTACTTAACTTAATTCATATCACAAATACCTAAGATTTAAATCTTTAAATAAATACAGAATAAAGACATTTAATTTCAGACGTATCCAAAAGCTTTAAGCTTCCCAAAACTATACACTAACAAATGACAAATTTTCTACCCAAATTGCCTTTTCGAAATTTTCAAGAACATCATATAAATAAAAGTTTTTAAGACAAGAATGCTAAAGCTCAAAGACAAGAAGAACGAAGATACGTAAATTTGCAAACAGAAATGTAGAACTATACTCAAGAATGTATATCAGAATCAACGCCAGAATGTAATAATGTAATCAATAATACGTAGTCATACTTTATCAATCAACGCCAACAAATGATTTTCATTTCAATTTCGCTTTATATCAATTCATTTTCATTTTCTAAATGCTATTCATAATTGTGCTGACTTTCATTCATGGTCACCCTACCGTCACTTAAAACAAGTCAGGTAGCGCAGGCCGAACTATTTTCTAACTAATACCGACACTGCCGGACACTAACGACACCAACCTCAAATGCCGAATGGATACTAAGATCCCTAATCAAGCCATCTCCGAACTTTCTATTCACATCCTCGTAATGCCTTCCTATCACAATTTTCCGACATTTCCTCGCTTATCACATTATCGATTTAACATGTGTAAAACATTTCTATACAATGAAATCATACGCTACAACTAACTGCTCAGAATCATCAGAATCATTAATCTACGCAATCTACGCAGCCTAATACTAAACATTTCAGATTTACATTCAATAGATTCAATACGACGTAAATCTATGCTATTCATATGATTTATAAAGAAGTAAAACAAATAATAGATAAACCGAATTTTACTTAAGAATTATGTCTCACCTCGGTTTCACGTTTGTGTGGATGCACCTCGATCCCTCCTCGATACAACCTATAATAAAATAACTCTTCTAAGACTTCTAATACGTGAAAACTCATAAGAACTTAACTCAAATTCAATCTTACCTCAAATATCTCATAAGTTTTCAAACACCTGCACTCCAAAGTAATCTCCAAAGAAATCTCCTAACGTCCATTACCGCTATTAATAAACTAAAATTAAGAAACATCAATAATCCAAATCCCCATAATTCTACCACTCACCAAGCAAAACTGAACTCCTCAATCACGATTTCAACGCCGGAAGGCTAAAGAAAAAAGGATAGGAAAGAATTAAGAACTTACAAAACTTCCCTAAGTTTCCGACGGCCAGAATGAATTCTAGCCAGCCGATCGACACGGAGTCGAACCGACCATCCGATTTCCAAACCGAAGCGCGGATTTCCAACCCGTTACTGGACAAACCAGGCGGCCGACGAAGGAAATTGCTTCCACCGAAAAGGAGGTCCACAGGGTTACAAACTGCAGAGTCGCTGGCGACGAACCGGCCGTGTCGGAAAAGGGACTTCCTGGTGAAGCCGACGCAGAACGGATCGTCCGCTGCTCAATCACGGAGGTTCTGCACGAGCGCGGCCGAAGCCGGCGGAAGGGACGCGCTCGCTCGGGTCACGGAGCGCCTTCGACCGGGCCGGAAGGAAAGGAGGAGGAAATCCGCCGATGCCGGCGAACGGAGTCGGCCTCGCACAGAAGGAAATGAGGCCGGAGGAAGGAATAGAAGTCATGGAGAGATCTAACCGCCACGCCCGAGTGGTTTATCCCCGCCGCTAAGGAAAGTGGATGCTACAGTAAACAGGTTAATTAACTAAAAAAAAAATTTAATTAGGCATTAATGAAATGGATATTACAGACAACTCCAGAAAGTGGGCGGATTAAGGAGGGGGGAGCAAATGAATCTCAAAGTAAAGGAGATTTGTTCATTTCATTTGATGTCCTAATATTTGTACAACAACAGGAACGAAACTATCCTACTAAGTGTGGTCGGCTTCATGAATCCTTCATCTCCATTGTGTCCTATTATGTGTCAAATTCTCCATTGTGTCCTATATGATAAATATCAATTATCTATTGATTAAAATGAGGCAGAGTAATATATTAGCTCAAATACAAAATATACATTATAATTATTGATGGTATCATTTTCTTTATCCTTAAATGGGTATCACTTTCATTTTTATTCTAAGAAAAATTGTCATTTTTTTTTACTTGGATTTATTTCTACATGGAAAAATTGTCTAATTATATGAAGAAGTTGAATTCAGAGTGATTATTTAATCATTCTGGCAATACCTATGGTGACTACTTTTACAAAAAAATGTGCAGGTACATTTGAAGAGGGAGATGATAAATGTTTAAGGTTATATTTGTGATCATTTTTTTTACTGTTCTTGAGGTTATTTCATTAAGTATAGAACTAATATAGTGGACAATTAAAAGAATAACATGTGTTAAAGATAAATTGAAGGTCTTAATGGTATGTATAATGGAGTATTAATTGGCATTAGAAATAGTTACAATGTGTCTACAGCATTTTTAATTTTAGCAGGATTATATTAAAGATCAACATTGAGAATTTCATTTTGAATTTTGATGAATCCAATGGCATAACCTAACATATAGGAGTTTAATATTCTATTTTTTTTTTCCGGACAAATAGAGGATTTTTGGTGCTCCTTCCAAGTTTAAAACCTTTTTTCAACGTTAAATACTTTTTCAACATATTGGGTTTTTTTATCCCCGGTCCCAAGAAACTCGAACACCGGCACTCACATTTCGAATCAAAATTAGGACCAAGCCAACGCCAGGAGTCGCTTCTATCGGCATGCGTGGTGCAACTCGCAGTGGATTTTTGGGCTCCCCTAACTGTATCGAAGTTATGTTGGGTGAGTATTAGCTGGTCTAAAAAATCGATGTTGTGACCTTAGAGAGTGGCCAATGATAAAGGGAGGGCAATGGAGAGATTATGATTGCTGATAAGAAGTGATTCAAGCGTGTCATGGAGTGATTAATGATTAGCTAGTGGGTGAGGGGAGCATGAAGTGATTAAGGCAAAGACTGATCAACGATTGGGCCATAGAGATAATGAGAGATCTAAATTTTTATTAAAGAGTAGAACTAAATCATAGAGCTAAAATGTGGATGGAGTATAGTTTCACATGCAAGATTGTAGTTTTGACATTAGTTGTTAGAGATGGTTCTTATTCAAGTATCCTTCTTCGTCATGCATAAGAGTGAGCAAAAGACTAATCATGAGATGGAGTAAATTCAAGGATAATGATGTTCGAAAGAAGTAGTAGCTAAGCAGAGTTGTGATGATGTAAGAGTTAAAGAGAATCTATTTGGTTGCCACTGACCAAGTAGTTTACAACCTGACATTTGTCATTAACAAACTTTGATAGAGTTATAAAGATTGCGTTTAAAAGGTACAAGTTCAAAATTTGTGAACATGCATATACCAAATTACTGATCAAGATTTTCAGTTCTACCAACATGCATACTCGATTAAATGTGACACTAGACCAATATGATTAATTTGATTTGATTTTATTTTAAATTTTTGGTTGAAGTTTTAGTTGGGTAACATTAGATCTGTTTCAACACGACCCTTGCAACCCACCTCGAGAAAGAACAATCTTAAATTGACATGCATCTAGATTAGCCACAAGACTTAGACATAACAATTGTTGCAACTTGCAATCCTCTTTGATGAGAGCAAGAAAAAAAAATGATATATTGAAGTAGGGCTCTCATTTAAATCATAACATATTCTGCAACTTAAGGGGGGAATAATTTGAATTCGGTGCCCATTCAAGTAGGCCCAGATCTGCACTGCAGCAGTTGTTGTCGCTGCATCCTTGAAAAAAAAGGAAATTGCAAATTAGGATGCCACCAAGTAGGCTGCTTATTGATAATTGTTCTGATTTTCAACTCATAAAACAAATGAAGTCTCTAAAGCCATTAGATGGTGGCACGTTAATTTGTTCTAAGAGTTGGGATTGTAGTGATGCTTTTTGTATTAAGAAGAAGAACGATTTTGATGACTTCGTGGATATATTTGGTCAGATCTTGCAAAACAAATATGCAAAGGAAGAAGATTAAGGAGGCTTCTAAGATTTTTTTTTTTCTTGGGAAAAGGGACTCCAAGATTTAGGTCATACCTTAACTTTGCTTTTCCTTGAAATGATTAATGGTGGCTCAAAGTGCATTGTTCAAATATGAGCCATATGACAGTGGATCTCAAGTCTATGAACCATGAACAGAATGGTATCATAGGGTGAAGACGAATCTCTCTGTAATTTTTACTGTGTTACTCTTGTGTTCTCTTCCATTAATGTCTTTCTAGCTTCTACAATAGGCAAGAAGTTCTTCATGCATCATTAGAGGAAGTGCAAATAGACAAAGTTGTGACTATAGAACATAGGCACTTAAGCGGCTTCCTCCATAATTGTCTTCTTTGCGTCATCTTCTTGCAACCAAGTTGGCAGATGTAGGAAGTGTTATTTTGTGGAGCTTGATTAAGTCAATCAATTGGGGATAGATTGCATACTTAGCTCTCAATTTTGCTATTCAAGCTCGACGATAAGCTTGCTGGGGGTTGCAGTTAGCATCCCTTGCACGGGGGTTTGGGGGCGAAATTAATATGACCCAAAATACACATATAGATAACAGAAGCAAAAGGAACAAAAAAATCTCAAATTGGCTAAAGGATTACACTCAGTAAAACAGGAAGATAACAGAACACCAATCACTATAAGCAATAAAAGAGATTTTTCCACGAATCTGAGACTATTTGGACATCACGACAACATTCAACCAAGTGAACAACTTAAACTTACTGAGTGATAAATAAAAAAAAGTAATGCAGAATAACTACTACAACACATCAGGAGAAACAAATAATTCTAGAGACTTCAAATAACTGAAAAACAAGAAACAAGATGAGTGTTTGCGGATCGACTAACTCATAACGAAAAACTAAGTGAAGACATCAAGAATAACTCAAGCTCAAGTCCAAACACAAGAAGAAAAACACATCCCGAAGAAAGAACATAGTACAGTAGATCCTAAAGTACTTTCTTGAATCATGTAAAGAACAAATAGATCTAAAGTAGTAGAAAAGGAAAGTACAAATAGAGAAGAAAAGGAAAACCAAATGTAATCCAATTTTTTTGAAAAAAAACTTATCTTCCTCTCCTCTTCTCTTTTCTTACTGCATTTTCTTGTTTACTGGGAAACACCTTCTCTGGAAACCCTAGGTTTCCTTCATCCTCGGCCTCTCCTTTTCCTGAGCCATTTGGGCTCGAAGAAGAGACAAGGAAATACCCCCTTTTTAATTCCTTCTCCGAGAAGCTAAATCCAACAGCTGAAAATAAAAGCAAAGGCGCACTTTAGAAGGCTCAAATCCAATCTCCCCGGTTAAGGTTCCCCTCGAAGGTCGTTTAAACCACGCGATCGCTAAGATAGAGCCCGGTTATATCATTGGATCAACGGCTCAGATCAACCCGGTTAATATCATTGATGCTCTCGTTGATTTCCTGCAAACATCAATGGCAGAAGGAACAAGGCACACAGCAAAAACTCTAGAAGAATGTGTTGGAAGATTAAATAAAAACAATGAACAAATGACATTTATTATTTTAATCTTGAATGAAGTTTCAAGAAGATTATAATTGAAGCCAAATTCAATTCAAGAACAATCACAAGGCAGGATTCACATGTATGTAATTCACTGTAGAATTTACTCCCAACCTACAATCAAAATGCTAGACATTAAAGTAGATATGCCAAGATTTAATGGTGAAAATCCAAGAGGGTTATTCAAGCAAATCGATTTTCAATATTCTGCCAAGATCGAAGTTTATCATAGCTCGATATGGATGGACTGCCTTAAGTTGGTATCAATGGATGCATTTAAATAAACAATTACATTCATGGCAATTCAAAGGTCATTCTTGGACCTTCTCTGAGAGATTTAAGAGGAGAATTAAGCTGTAAAATAGACAAGACTTTTAATGAATTTGAAGAATTGACTAATCAGATTTCAGGAATTCCCCGAATTTCTTCAAATGCTTTGAATCAAGACAAGACATCAAAAGAGAAGTTAGAGCATTCTACCAAATTCTCACCAGATTAGCAAAACTAATGGAAGGCAGATTGATGAGGTTCATATTAGAACCTATCATTTTATTCCAACAACTTCAAATCAAACAACAACCACTTCCCTTTGTTTCTAATAATTCCAACAACAACAAGAATACTATACCCATTCAAAGATGTTAGCAGATTAGAAGAAAGAAAAGAAAAGGACTTTGCTTGTGATGAAAAGTTTCATAGAGGCCACATTTGTAAATCAAAATTTTTTTTATGGTAGTCATGATGACAAGAATACACTGCGAAAACTTGGCAAGACAATGAGTTAGTTCAGAAGAAATGCCGAAAAGCCTAAATGCTTTTCTGTCGAACCCAAGACTACAAGGATGATTGGAAATAAAAAGTGCAAGTACTTATTGATAGTGGTTCAACCCACTTTTATTCCAAATTAAAGTTTATAGACCATACATAACACTGCATAAGTTTTCAAAGTGTTGGAATGAAACTTTAAAATGTTCAGAATTTGTTATAATATTCATCCAACTACAAGAATACACTTTCATCACTAATTGCTATCTACGCCAATCTGAGCGGATGTGGTATTAGCATTCAATGGTTAGAACAATTGGGAGAATGTACGATTATAAAAGCTATGAAATTCTATAATGACACAGTTACAAGGAGGGATACATTCTCCAAGGTAGCATTACCTTCCATCATTCACTAAATCAAAAAAGAAAGAGATAATATCATACTTACATTGAGAAATAGCAGAGAGCATTCTCACAAAGAATTAATTTAAGGCATACAAGGTATTATCTCAATACCAAGAGTTATTTCAAGTTCCAAAATACTTACTTCCAAGAGGGATATAAACCACCGATCACTACGGAACTCAATCATTAAGTTAAAATCATAGATATCCCATTTTCAAAATTGAAAAATTAATTAAAGAAATCGATACTGGGCATAATAAGAAAGTACTAACCCTTTTTCTTCTCCATTACTAATCAAGAAAAGATGGAACTTGAAGATTACGTGTTGATTACAGGGGTCTTAAACAAAGTGGCTCCCGATAGGTTCCCCTCCCAACTCCAGAAGAGTTAATGGATGAATTATATGGAGCCATTTTTTTTTCTAAACTTGATCTGCGTTCAGGATATCATCAAATAAGAATGGTAAGAAGACATTTACAAAACTTGACACATGAATGACATTATGAATTTATAGCAATGTCATTTGGATTAACAATTCAAGCACTAATGAATTCTGCTTAAGTCATTCTTAAGAAATTTGTATTTATTTTTGATAATATACTCATATATAACCAAACACTACATCAAAACTACAAGCGGTTTGGAACAACTAAAGCAACATACCTTGTTTATCAAACCATCAAAATGTTCCTTCATTCAAGACATAATAGAGTATTTGGCCATATCTTTATCACAAGGATGAAGTGGATCCCAAGAAAATTCAAGCAGTGCAACCATGGCTTATACCAAATTCAGTTAAATAATTAAGAGGCTTTTTGGGCTTAATAGGATATTACAGAAAGTTTGTTAAAAACTATGCAGCAATTGCCTTTCCTTTAATTTCAATGCTATAAACAACATTTCTTTGAAGAATCAAAAGCGCATTTGAACAACTGAAATAGCCATGGTATCTTTATCAGTTTTAGCATTCCAAATTTTTTTCTACCTTTATTTTGGAAATAGATGCTTGAGTATAGAGCGATATTAATTCAAAAGCAGTCACCTTATTTGGAAGAAATTATCTCCATTCTGATCAACTTATGCAAGAGAATTTTATGCTATATGAAGCGATGGAGATAGAGGTATTTGTTAGGCAACAAGTTCACATAAGAAACAGATCAAAAGAGCATTAGAGAACTTATGCAACAAACATTTCAATTCTAAACAAAGATTTTAATCAAACTGGATTTGAATATAATACCGGGGTTACAAACAAAGCGGTGCTGTCTAGGAAATTGTTTCCAGAAGATAGTTCTACAACGAAAAGTCGAACTGCAAGTTTATATGCTTATACTCAACAATTCTCTTTTGTAATACAACACAAGAGGAAACACTAGTCTTGAACTACAATAAATATATAAGCAAATATCGAAAAACTCAAGTTTGTTTCCAAAGCATAAACTAATGGATTGATATCTTATAAAAAGATTGTCATATCTAAAGACGAAATAAATATTCTTATAAAAGAATTACATTCAACTCAATAGGAGACCATGTGGAATTAAGAGGACATTGGCGGAATTACTCAACGTTCTTGAAAGCATGAACAAGATATACAACACTTTATAACCATGTCTATATGTCAACAAGTTAAATATGATACTCGAAGCTGCAGGTTTATTGCAACCTCTACCTATATCCAATTTGGGAGAAGTATCGATGGATTTTATCCGCGACTACCTCTCATAATAAAAGCTATACTAGTGGTGGTAGAGACTATTAAAGTATGCATTTCTCGACCCTTCCAAGTTTTACTACTATATAGCTCAGTTTTTACTTGACATACTACATGGAATACCAGGCATAGTTTGATAGACCATCTTTATGAGTAATTTTTGGCAGGAACTATTCAAATTAAGTGAGACAACACTAAGCCATAATAGTGCTTATCATTCTCAAACAGATGGCCAAACAGATGTCACAAACAAAATACTAGAACAATATCTAAGGAGTTTTGTATTAGAGACACCAAAGAATTGGTTACAATTTCTTTCCGTGAATTATCCTATAATACATCCATCAATACTTCCACAAAAATGACTCTTTTTCAAATAGTGTATGACAGATTTCCACCTACAATTATATCCTATAATAATAACACAACTACCCACACAGAGGTAGAAACAATATTACAATAGAGGGACAAGATCCTACATCAACTTAAAATAAATTCTGAAGCTCAAAATAGAATGAAACAAATGACTAATAAACAGCTTCTTCAAGATAAATGATTTAGTATTAGTAAAACTACAATCTATAGGCAGTCGGTCTCGGAATCACTATACAAAAATTGTATGGTAAACTTTACAAAAATAGGGGCGATAGCATATATATAGAACTTCCGAAGCGAAGGATCCCATAATGTGTTTCATGTCTCTAAACAATACTGAGATCTACATTACACAACAATATTACCAACTCAATTCATGAAGGGCATCCATTAGTCACCCATCAAAGTCTTAGACCACAACCATACAAGCAGATAAATTAATTAAAAGTATTAGTACAATGGGATGGACTACTTCAAGATGCTTCTTGGGTATCAATTGAAGAAATCCAGAAGACATTTCCTGAGTTTGACCTTGAGGACAAGGTCAATGTTGGGGGGGAGAGTAATGATATGACCCCAAATACACATATAGATAATAGAACAAAAGGAACAGAAAAGCCTCAAATTGGCTAAAGGATTACACTCAGTAAAATAGGAAGATAACAGAACACCAATCACTATAAGCAATAAAATAGATTTTTTCACAGATACAGAATATTTGGACATCACAGAACAACATTCAACCAAGTGAACAACTTAAACTTTACAGACAGATAAATAACAATAGCAAGTAATGCGAATAACTACTAGCATCCGGAGAAACAAATAATTCCGAGACTTCAAATAACGAAAAACAAGAAACAAGATGAGTGTTTGCGGATCATAACTCATAACAAAAAAGTGAAGACATCAAGAATAACTCAAGCTCAAGTCAAAGAAAAAACACATCTGAAAGAAAAGAACATAGTAGTAAAACGGTTAGATCCTAAAGTACTTTCTTGAATCATGTAAAGAACAAATAGATCTAAAGAGTAGTAGAAAAAGGAAAGTATAAATAGAGAGAAAAGGGAAAAACCAATTGTAATCCAATTTTTCTGAAAATAAATTTATCTTCCTATGCTCCTTCATCTTCTCTTTCTTCCTCTTGCATTTTCTTCTGGTTTACTCGTCGGAAACACCTTCTTCTCCGGCTGGAAACTCTAGGTTTCCTTTTGCATCCTCAGCCTCTCCTTTCCCTCTGGAGCCATTTCGGCCGCTCGAAGAGCCGAACCCAAGGAAATACCCCCTTTTTAATTCCTTCTCCGAAGCTAAATAAATCAACGGCTGAAAAAAGAAAAGCAAGGCACTTTGGATCCAATCTCCCGGTTAAGTTCGATCGAAGGTCGGTTTTAAACCACGCTGATCAAACGGCTAGGATCAACGGCTCAGATCAATCCGGTTATATCATTGGATCAATGGCTCAGATCAACCCAGTTCATATCAGAAATCCTCGAAATTTTTTTTCTCATGTATAACGTCGAACGTAGAGTTTGACTTCAGAGAAAGAGAAGATAGTGCCTCGGCGCTAGGAGGTCACAACCATGGAGCCGGATTGATGAGATTTCACTAGGAAGATAGAGAGGCCAGCGCCTTGGAGCTACAGCAGGTAGCGTTGCAGCACTAAAACCTGTACAGAAAATCAGAATGACAGAGATGCTGCTGCCTAGGCGCTACCTTCGCGGTGCCGCGGCACTACGAAGAGGCAAATTCCATCATAAGCTATTTTTCTTTTAAGTGTTTTTACTATTCTCTTCTGAGTGTAAATGAAAAGTGAGTGTCCTAGAGTGAGTGAGGTATAAAAATTACTAGAGAGGAGTGGTAATGCCATGTTTACTGTGGAGTTGGCAGAGCAGAGTAGCCTATCAACTAAGAGGTTGGTAGAATGGTGCGGTCAGTCACATGTTGGCTACCGATAGATAGATTGGCAGGTAACCATTTGATCATATTTATTGGCATTGGGGGGGTTATGTCCAGAGTCTGTTGATCTTTGAAAGGCCTTCAACACAGTCATCCATTATTTGCTCAAATCTGGCACTTGACCCTTAGCTCCAGGTAGGCCCTTGCGGTGATGCACGTCTTCTTCTTCTCTGATAACGAATGTGTTCCTTCAAATGGGGACCAAACTACAGCCACAATAACATTAAAGTTGCTTTGTTTTTGCATTACTCCCAAGTCTCTTGAGTGCCATGCCATATTTAATACTTAAATAACATTTTCTGGAACCTATTTTGTATTGATTTATTCTAATACAGCAAGTGTTATTATGACTGACATCTATGTATTACTGCATTGTTTATAGATTGGTCTCTCAGCCATTTGCATATGGCCAATTTAGCCATAGAGTGTCATATTTCTTCCCTTTAGTCTCTCACTATAGAAAATTGATCTAAAATGATTTCTTGAGAGAAATTGAAAAAAAATTGTATAGTTAAGGGATTAAATTGCTATCAATTTTGTTTCATCATTTCTACACGAGGGACTATTTTGGATCAATTTTATTATTGTTTGGGACTAAATCGGAGAAACGTGACCATCTTAGTATTTACTCCATTATGATTTTATGCTAACATTTTCAGCTTGATAACTGCAATCAAACAGTTGAAAGAACTTCGTTCTTACTATGTAATTGAAAATGAAATTTAGATGATGGGGCAAGTAAATCGCGAGAGACTAGCAGAATTTCTTGGCGAGCTTCAGCGCAAAGAGGACACAAATGATCGGTATGTGGCGGCTCTGAGAGGAGAGACGCTGACAAGAAAACCCTATCAGAGGATTCAACCTGTTCCCAATCCGGCCGCCGAAGACGCCGCAAAAGAAGCAAAGTAGTCGAGCTTTCTCGCCTTTCACTGATCAGTATGTACTCTTTGTAATTTTAACCAGGATAGAACCTTTGTTTTGCTATTATTTGCTTCTTCTCGGCTATTTTATATGGGTCTTTTTAATATTTTTTAAAATGTTTATTGGAATTCTGGAATTATCATATATGGATTTTTGGGCTATGACGGACACAATCATCATATTTTTCTATATTTATAAATCTATCACATTCGATCTTAATTTTTCAAGCTGTAATTCAAATATTGAAATTCAAACTAAATGCTTAACTCATTTTTCATGAGTCAGATGGTTTAAAAAAATTGATAAGTTGGTTAAATTATAAATATATTTGTGTTGGGTGGTTGATTTGTAAAATTCATATATATATATATATATATATATATATATATATATATATATATATATATATATATATATATATATATATGATCTGCTTGTGATATTTATAATTTTTTAAAAAATTAATTGTAAAGTTGTTGTGAAAATAAATTTTTGAAAAAATTATTGTGTTATAAATATATATTTTTTAAAAATTTAAAAAATAGTTTTTTTTATGATCATTAGATATTAATTGATTCTTAAAATATATTTTTTTATCATAACTTTTTTAAAAAAATAGTCAAAAATTTGATAATTAAATAAAATTATTTTATTTTCTGATTATTTAAAAAATAAAAAAATCAGAAAATTATCTTAAATTCATCCCATTATCTCTCTTGAGAATCTAATGTACTGCCGCCTACAAAACGCTCCAGTACATTGGTTGCAGAACTTAGATTTAAGTTGTTTTGTCCTATTAAGGGCTCGATATTATTGAAAATATGAGAAAAATATATATTGGCTATGATATAAAATATAGTAGTTTCTTGAATTGAATAAATATAAAATGTATATAAAATGATAAGTTTGTAGGCGTGAAGAGGAGCGGGTTGGGTCGCCTGCGCGAGGGATTAGGATGATTTAAGTTATGTTTTATTTTTAAATTGATTTTTAAGTTAATTAATTAATTTTAATGTAAATTTTATGTCGATATAATTAGATAATCAATATATATGTCAATTTAAGGTTATTCTGATTTTTTGAATGCAGCAACCTTGATAATTTACAATCGCGTTTGGTTGATTAATTTTAACTTAAAATATCGTCATTCGTTTTATATCTCGACGTTATTGCAATAATCTTAATAATATCTCTTGATAAATTTTGATGTTTTGAAATTTACAATCTGTCAATTTTTGCGAGCGATCGCGTTTGGCTTGCGTCGATGCTTCCTCACCTCGATATACATGTAGGTGCGTTGACAACTCGATTGCTTTAACGATTGTTTATTAAGTCGTGCAATATTTTTATTCTAACCAATTTTGACGTTCTGAACGCGATGACGAAGTCCGTTCGTCGATCAGAGGTCATTTGGGTTGATTTTGGCGACGTCCAATGCATTTCAATCTCGATTTGTGCGCTGTCACTTCTGATCATTCAACATTTGCACAGACTCGTCCAAATTGAGCATGGACAATTTCATTTGATAGTTTTCGATATTTCGAAGCTAACGAAGTGATCAATTTCATGAACGAGGTTGTTTGGATATCGTCTCAGCTTCCCGACTCTAGTATACGCGTCGACATATTGATCGCTCGATCGGTTGCTCTTTAGATTATGCAGAATTTATATTATGACCAATTTTGATGTTCTGAATGCGATGGTGAACTCCGTTCGTCGATTGAAGGTCATTTAGACTATTTTTGGTGACGTCTAGTGCATTTCGAGCCTCGATTTGCGCATTGTCACTTCCGAAGTCCGTCAAATTTGATTTGTGGGCTTGATTGGACTTATGACACATATGTGGAAGTTAAAAAATGTCCCCCAATAAATGTGATTCGCGTGGGCGAGTCTTTTGTTGAAAACGGTTGACCCTTTGCGCCATAACTTGGATCATTTCGATTGCGACTACGAAGCTTTGATAGATTTGTCACTAACATGATGCCTTATTTAGGACATGTTAAATGACGGACTTGACCGATTTCTCAGAATCGACTTGTCAGATAGATAAAAATTTTTACACCCTATACTCTATACTTAAAATGGCTTTGCTGAAGATCTCTTTCTTTTATGTCATTGTAGATTTGAGTTTCCTCCAACCCTAGCTTTGTGCTTGGTTGGGTTTGATGGATGAATTAGTTTATTTGTTTTGATGAAGGACTCCATTAGGGAATTGGTTTATCTGTGGTTGGTCGGATTTGAAATTCCTTCTGTTCTAGCTTTAAGCTTGATGGACTTGATGATGGACTGACGTGATTGGTCCATATTGACTTGTCAGGAAGTGTATGTATGCCATGAATCCTGTGCTTGCTGCTTTGATGGATTCATTGAAGGGTGCATATAGATAACCCAACATTCTGGCTTATATTAAGTCTATATTGAGTTATCAGTCTAGCAATGTGTGCTTTAAAAGATTGAATAACTGCAAAATTTTTTTAGTTCAACCATCGGCTTTGTATGAATTATGGAATTACTTCATCAGTCCTGTGCTTTCTGCTTTGACGAACTTGATGAGAAAATTGGCTTTGATCTGTGCTTTGAGCTTGATCAGATCATTTGAGAATAAATTTGAACTCACCCTGCAGGCAATATATAGATTTATTTGAGTTAGTCATGAATTGAGAGTTTCCTTAGATTGTCTTGATCTATCGATCAAGTAGAAAGATCTCTTAGATTCTGGTTGCTTATGATCACTAAGCTGGATCTAAGATTGAACAGTTATCATCATTGGACTAACGAGCAAGGGTTCTTTCACCACGACCTTTTCTTATAGTTTGTTGAGTGAGGAGAGCGTTAGCAACTCGGTCATTTATAGGCTTGTTGAGTTTGACCTTTAACCTACTCGAGTCTTCGACTTAAGCTGTGATAGGTTGGTGATTTGGTTATCAGACTAATGAACGAGAGCTTTTTCACTGCGGCCTTTGCTTGCGGCTTGTTGAGTGAGGAGAGCGTCAGTAACTCAGCCACATTTGGGCTTGGTGAGTTCGACCTTTAGAACCTATCTATGTCCTAGACTTCAGGATGTAGAGGTTGATATTTTTTTAACTTAGTTAATTAAAGCTTTCAAAATTGGGAGTTCTTCGGACTTGATCTTCGACATATGACGAATATGCGATAAAACTTTTCTTGACATTTATGGTTGTCTTTTCATGCAAAGAAATAGATTTTTTTTTTATTCATACAATAACCTGCAACTTAACAACAACAATTATGTATATATTCAGGGATTTCAGCGTAAAGCTCGATGTCAACTTGAATCAGAATATATTTGAGGATCTCGTCTTATAGCACAATGTCAACTCAAATAAACTTGACATAAAATAAAAATGCCCCTGTCTTACAGGGGGAATTCTAAAGCACATTTAGAAGAACTTTCAAGAAGAAAATACACAAATACATAAATATTTGAGTTGATATGCTCTTAAGAGGGTTTTAATATGCAACACTAATTTCATATATATATATATATATAGAAATCTAAAATGCTCCCTGTGTAAAGGGAGAATTTTCACAAAAAAATTATTTTTTCTTATTAAGTGAGTATATTTATTTATGGATCTCGGCATGAAGCACGATGTCGACCTAAATATATATACTAAAAATATGCCCCCTATCTTGCAGGAGGATTTCTATTGTACTTCGAGAATGTAGTCGTCATGTATAATACTTTTTCAAGTATCGACCATTAATTGACGACATTGGACTTTCACCCTTTAAGTCAATGAGTTGATATGTCCCTCTTTGATACACTTTTTCAATGATAAAAGGGCCCTCCCAATTAGGCTCGAATTTGCCACCAAATTTTCGAGTGAGAATAATTGGTCTTCTCAGCACTAGGACTAATTCTTCTTTTTGGAACGTTTGAGGCCGTACCGTATAGTCAAAAGCCCTGGACATCTTTGCTCGATAAACCTCCAAATTTTGATGAGTTTACAATCTAATTTCATCAAGCACGTCGAGTTCCTGCATTCTCAAAAGAGCATTTTGATCTTAAGTTAAATTGTATTGGATGGCTACTCGAAGTGAAGCAACTCAACTTCAAGCGGACGAACTAGTTCAGTTCCAAATACCAATGAATAAGGAATGATTTTAGTCAGTGTCTTGTAGGTGGTTCGATACGCCCATAATGCCTATATCAATTTGGTATGCCATTCTCTCTTATTTTTAGTAAGAATCTTCTTAAGCAGCTTAACTAATGTCTTGTTGAAGGCCTCCGCCAAATCATTTGCTCTTAGATTATATATTGAAGAGTATCGCCAATAAATTTTGTGTCGATTGAAAAATCTATAAATCTTTACACTTTTGAAAGCTGTGCCATTATAAAAAATTATTCGACTCGACACTCCAAATCTATAGATCACATTATGCATGAAGAAGTTGATCACTCGGTCAACAGCAACTTCTTTAAATGAGGTAGCTCCAGCCCACTTAGAGAAATAATCAATTGCTACTATGATGAAGCGATGTCCAGCTAACGATGGCGGATCAATTAGTCCAATTACATATGTACCCCAGTATTCGAATGGCCAAGATGTTATTATTGGGTGCAATGGATTTGGAGGTTGATGGATTATATTCCCATATACTTAACTTTCATGACACCTCTTCGCATGATTGATACAGTCTCTCACCATAGATGACCAATAATAGCCCATCCTTTTGATCTTTATTATCATCTTGGGATCTAACTGATGTGCACCACAAAGTCCTTCATGAACTTCAACTATCACTTTGGTACCCTCATCTGTATTTAGGCATAATAGCCATATTTGTCCAAAGGATCTACGATATTAAGTGTTGTTAACGAAAGTATTGCGCAACATTCTCTTCTCAATTTAAGCTGTCAGTGATTTATTATTTGGTAATTTGTCTTCTTTAAAGTAGTCAATGAAAGGTTGCCTCCAATCATGTGGTTCTTTTATAATAAAAGTTGCACACTACTTTTCTGAGGTAATATCATTCTTAGCTCTTCTAGGTATAACTTCTTGTTGATTTTGGAGACTATGAGGAGCAACCTGAGTTGCATCCTACTGGGTCAGATTTGATAACCCCTCTACCTACGGGGATTGATACTTTGCTTGCTCTAAAACTCGTCGAGTGAATATCCCGATCATGATATAATCTCCATTCATACTTTCCATTTTCTTAGCTAATTTTGCTAAGCAATCAGTTTTGCTATTCTCGGATCGATAGACTTGAGTTAGTGTGATATTTGATATTTTCTTCATAAGCTTAAGAACTCGCTTGTGATAGAAAGCTAACTCAACCTTGTTGATTTTATAGATGCCAAGTACTTGATTTATAATAAGCTGAGAATCACCAAAAATATGCAAGTTTTGAATGCATATGAAAATAGTTTCTTCACTAAAAATATGCAAGTATTTGCTTTTGATTCTTGTTGATCTTTATGCTCTCAGCTCAGCGTTTCTTCTTCTTCTTCTCTACTTTCTGGTTAATTTGCTTTCTAACGAGGAAGCTTCATGATCATGCTTTCCAAGTATAAAAGAGTCAATCGGCGGAGCGGATGTACCACGAGGCATTATAGACATAGTTTGCCCATTGATGGGTCTTTTTGTCACGGGGGCTTCAGATTGACCTAGCCTTTTGAAAACTGAAGTTGTTTGTTGGGGGAACTCCTTAACAGCGGTTGATTGCTGAACTTGTTGGTGAACATGGCTAGTAGGAGCTTCAGTAACTTGAGACCTTTCAGCATGGCGTCAGACGAATATACCACGGGTGGGTACTTCAAGAGTTACTACTACGATAGCCGGGAAAGTCAAGCTACCAAATTGAATTGTAGCTTCAACATCTCCTGTGTTGATGACGGCATTGGCTAGGCAGATGTTCGCACCACGCTCTGGCTGAGCGGTAAAAGGAGTGCTCTGTAGATCCATTCTATAGAAGTGAAAGATGTGGATTAGTAATTAATAATCATTATTTCATCCCATACTTTCAGAATACAGAGGTACTACAGAACGAAATAATTGTGTAATAAAGATATACTCTATAGAATAATTCATTCATCATAGAGTCATATACATTGGTAATTTGAATTTATTACACATTTAAATCACTATTTTTTATTTTAAATTTCCAAACATTTTGTTGCTACTATAGCATGTATATGACTAGCCAAATATGGAAAGAGAATCTGTCCCCAGTGGAGTCGCCATAAATATGTGGGCTCCAAAAATTTGCCACCGATCTCTCGACATATTGAATTGAAGAGAGTATGATTTAGGTGTCGGTATAATTTTTAGATGGTAGAGAGATAGTAGATAAGATACTATACAGAGATTTTGCCCTCATTTGGTGAGGACTTTAGATATGGTTCCAGGTTTTCTATAGGCACAAGCTCCTATAGTTAATTACCTCTCTCAATAAGTGAGAGAGAACTTTCGATTAAGACTAGTTGTTAGGTCGCTAAATGCGTAGTATATAGTAGCAGCATATGGAGTTTTAAGAATTTTAGATTTTGAAATTCATCATTTTAGCTTAAACCGGATGGTTAGGGAAATGATGACGTGCCTGATCTAGATCTCATGGTTCTATCATCTCACTGGTCACTTACTAGAGGAGGTAGTCGACCCAACTTGACCGAAAGATCCTCATCAGCAACACATGGGTTACGTCATCCAAGAAATTCTTGTAGACCTAGGATGGTGTATGTCTAAGAAGACATGCTTAAGTCTACTTTAGCTAACAGAGGGTTATTTGCCTTATTAGGTGTACCCTATGATTCACAACTCAAAGGGCAGATCCATTGGGGAGCATACATGCTACCGTCGTGATCATAATATAATGGAACCTTACTGGCCAAGCCACCCAATCAAAGGACTCTGGTCGTAACTACATCATCTATGGAGTCTAGTGACCAAGCCACGCAGTCAGAGAATATAGGCCACATCCTTACTGGCATGAGATTGGTTGAGAGTGAACATAATATAATACTTGATTTGACATTGGCTCCTTTGTGAGCTAGAGTTTCTTAATTTATCACCTCCGATAAACAGTTGCGTATGATAGATAGATTGAGTTTTATTTTAAGCTTTTAATGATTGAGTTTCATTTAAACAGTTTATAGATTGACACTTAATTTGAATTAATTTGATTTGAAATTATTGATTAATTTGAATATGTTTAAGAGCTTTAGATCCGTCAGTATGTTTGCTAATAGAATTAGATCGTCTGAGAATCGGTCTTAAATATTTCTTGAGTTGACCTAAATAGATATACTAAAAAAATGTGCCCTATCTTGCAGGCGGATTTTTATTATACTTCGAGAATATAGTCGTAATGTATAATAATTTTTCAAGTATCGATCATTAATTGACAACATTAGTTTTTCACCCTTTAAGTCAATGAGTTGATATGCCCCTCCTTGATACACTTTTCAATGACAAAAGGACCCTCCCAATTAGGCTCGAATTTGTCACCAAAATTTTTATTGGGAATAATTGGTATTCTCAGCATCAGGACTAATTCTCCTTTTTGGAATGTTCAAGGCCGCATCGTATGGTCAAAAGCCCTGGACATCTTTGCTCGATAAACCTCCAAATTTTGATGAGCTTGCAATCTAATTTCATATAGCGCATCGAGTTCCTCCATTCTCAAACGAGCATTTTGATCTTCAGTTAGATTGTATTGGATGGCTACTCGAAGTAAAGGCAACTCAACTTCAAGTAGAAGAACTGCTTTAGTTCCAAATACCAATGGATAAGGAGTGGCTTTAGTCGGCATCTTGTAGGTGGTTCGATACGCCCATAATGCCTCTATCAATTTGGTATACCATTCTATCTTATTTTTAGCAAGAATCTTCAGCTTGACTAATGTCTTGTTGAAGGCCTCCGTCAACCATTTGCTCTTGGATTGTATATTGAAGAGTATCACCAATCAATTTTATGTCGATCGATTAATCTATAAATCTTTGTACTTTTAAAAGCTATGCCATTATCAGAAATTATTCGGCGAGACACTCCAAATCTATAGACAACATTATGTGTCAAGAAGTTGATCACTCGGTCAGCAGTAACTTCTTTAAATGGGATAGCTTCAACCCACTTAGAGAAATAATCAATTGTTGCTAGGATGAAGTGGTATTTAGCTGATGATGGCAGATCAATTAGTCCAATTACATCTGTACCCCAACATTCGAATGACCAAGATGCTATTGTTGGGTGTAGCAGATTTGGAGGTTAATGGATTATATTCTCATATACTTAACATTCATGACACCTCTTTGTATGATTGATACACTCTCTCACCATAGATGGCCAATAATAGCCCATCCTTTTGATCTTTATTGCCATCTTGGGACCTGACTGATGTGTACCGTAAAGTCCTTCATGAACTTCAACCATCACTTTAGTACCCTCTTCTATATTTAGGCATCGTAGCCAAATTTGTTCAAAGGATCTACGATATAAAGTGTTGTTGACAAAGCATAACATTCTCTTCTCAATTTATGCTATTAGTGATTTATTGTTTGGGAATTTGCCTTCTTTAAAATAATCAATGAAATGTTGCCTCAAATTAGGTGGTTAGTTGCACACTATTTTTTGAGGCAATATCATTCTTAGCTCTTCTAGGTATAACTTCTTATTGATTTTGGGGAGTATAAGGAGCACTGGTCGCATCATCTTTGGGTCGATTTGATAACCTACCCTGGGGATTGATACTTTGCTCACTCTAGAACTCATCGGGTGAATATTCTGATCATGACATAATCACCATTCATATTGTCATTTCCTTAGCTAATTTTGCTAAGCAATCAGCTTTGCTATTCTCGAATCGAGAGACTCGAATTAATGTGATATTTGGTATTTGCTTCATAAGCTCAAGAACTCACTTGTGATAGAAAGCTAACTTAAGCTCGTTGATTTTATAGATGCCAAGTACTTGATTTATAATAGGTTGGGAATCAATAAAAATATGCAAATTTTGAATGCCTATGAAAATAGCTTCTTCAAGACCTACCACTAATGCTTCATACTCGGCTTCATTATTAGTTCTTGGCTTGGTCAACCCATATGATCGTCTCATTATCCCTTCTTCTGGTGTTATGAAGATGATGCACATTCCTACTCTTGCCCTTCGGTAATTTAAATGTTTGACTTGTTTGACCGATATGACTCCATCAAAGTACATTTCTCAATTTTATGATTTCTCACTTTCATGAATGAGCATAATTTGCTCATCAGGCAAATTGTCAGAGTCCGCGGGGATTGGATGTGTAGCAAAAAATTTGCTAAGACTTGTCCTTTCACTACTTTTCACGTAATGTATATAATATCAAATTGTATAATCAATGCTGCCCATCTTGCCAAGCGACCTGCCAGCGTTGATCTTGTCATCAGGTACTTGTGCAGATCGATCCTTAAGATGAGGGTAATCTTCTGAGATAACATATAATGACAGAGTTTTTTAACTTTAACGATCAATGCCAAACAATGTTTCTCTATCGGAGAGTATTTCATTTCTGCTCCTATTAATCTTCAACTTATATAATAAAGAGCATTCTCTTTGCTTCCATCATTGTGTTGTGCCAACAATGCTCTAAGGGACTCTTCTAATGCAGCTATGTATAGAATGAGGGGCTTCCTAGGAGTAGGCGCTACAAGCTGAAGGAATTGGTGGATTTAACAGGAAGCTTTTAATGCTATTGAAGGCTTCTTGACACTCCTTGTCCCATTTGAATGGAACATCCTTCTTCATCAACCTTGCAAATGGTTGACATCATCCTGATATATTTGATATAAATCGACGGATGAATGCAAGTTATCCTTGTAAAGAACGAAGCTGACACAAACTCTTCGGTGGAGGCATCTCCATAATTTCAATTCCTCTGCGACGTATAATATACCCAAGGGGTTTTCCAGAGGATACCCCAAATGCACATTTTAGAGGATTGATCTTGAGGTCATATTTTCTAATTCTCTGTAATACAATTCTCAAGTCTTCAAAATGATTTTTTTTCATTTTCAGGCATCATCTTAATTTAATTATATCTCGATGATCCATCCATAATGAAAACATGTCATAGTTGGAAGTTTTGTCCACTAGTAATTCAGATATCAGGAGCGAAAAGTCATTTTTTGGGTATGCTTTATTTAGGTCTCGAAAGTCAATGCAGAGACGGATTTGACCATTCTTCTTCCTAGTTGGGATAATGTTAGCTATCAAATCTGCATACTTCTCATCCTAGATGAAGCCTTCTTTGATCAGCTTCTTAGTTTCTGCTTATTCTTGATCTCAATCTCATTCTTTATGAGTTTGTTTAAGTGTCTCATCGATTTAATAACCGGTTGTGAGCTGCTACATCGGGATAAGCGACATTTCATAATATGTCAGGAAAAGCGGTCCGATTTCCCTCAGCTTTAGCTCTTCAACTTTCTCATCGGCGAGGGAGCGAAAGTTGGGCGAGGATCATCCTCGCTCTAGGTTGATTTCTTTGAGTTCATCTATAGTAGCTATTTGTCCACCATCTTTGAGTTCTTCAGGCACAGGCTCAGCTTCTACTTCTTCATCATTTGTAAGAAGGATTTTGTGGAGATCGCCTTCTTTATCACTATCAGTTTTGATCTCAACTTCTATTATATTATAACAAGCTTTATTTTGATGAAATTTATGGAAGAACCTAAGACCTTTGGTGATAAACTTATCACTTCTTTGCGATGCTTGAGGACTGTGGTGAAAAATTTCTATATGGTCGCATTCCATCTGTGGGTGAAAAGAGGTAAGAATATTGAAATTTATCTTTTTAGGATGCCACACAAATTTGTAGATGTGCTTATTCAGGTGATCGGGTACATCATCAAAGAATAGTGTACTATCACGGGAGATAGAAGTCACTAGCCTTTAATGGACCTAATCATAAGGACTCAAGAACAATGGGTGCATATGCTAGATTCTTCCCCTACTTTACATGGAAAAGCAAAGCAGGGTTTATTTTAAACCAGGTTCATTAAGTTCCCTACAGGGGCAAGCCCCCATAGTTAATTATATCCTAAGAGACGGGATCCCTTAAGAATACTCTCGATTAAGGTAAATGATTGTTATCTTCAAATATTTCAATAGGAAAGGACTATCAATCGATTAGTTCATTTTTGAAGATTAAATGGGATTGATCAAAGAGAGTGAGTTATTATCGAAGCCAAAAGAAAGATAAATAAGGGATCTCCACGATGCTAGGAAACCTAGCGAGCATCTTAAACTATCATATGGTTGGGCTTTACATTTTTTAAATTGATTTAATTTATTTGAGTTGAATTTTTCATTAGAAATTTAGGACTTATGATTCCATAACACAAGATTAAGGAAATGCCTAAGAGGTGAGAATTTAAGCTTATGACCCATAAAAGGGAGAAGTAACCTCAGAACTTAAATTTAGGGAGCTTTGGCGAGGGCCGAAAGCACGACCTAAATCTAAGAAGAAAATGGGTATTTAGTTTGCCTCCACAAGAAAGGATAAACCACTGAGACTTACAATCTAGGGTGGAATTTAACTCATCCTACAATTTTAAATACATGTAGGCAAGTCTTATGCTTATGTAAGATAGCTAGACTGTTATTTATTTAGAAAGAGACTAAATCCTTAACCTCACCCCTTAAAGAGACCAGATCATGTAAGAACATGTTTCAAATGACCTAAATCTAATGCAATTCAAATTTCATTTTATTTTTATTTTTGGACAATCATTTTGACTCAAGCTAATAGGATTCATATGCCTAATGTATGAGAAATAAAGTTATTGGACAAAATCAATGAGAATGGAGAAGGTGTGTTTCCACCATGACTCTCAAAGGTCAAGCCAAGTTTCTCTTGCAAAGGTGGAAGCCCTCCAATCAAGAGTGAAGCAAGAAACATTTATGCATGATATTGTAAAATACATACTCATCTAGCTAACAACAACAACAACAAAGCCTTAATCCCACTAGATGGGGTTATGAATCCTTGTCCATTTGTATTTGTATTAAATTCTCATTTAAATCAAATATACTAAGATTATTTTTTATACATCTTAACTAAGTCTTTTTTTGTATACCTCTTTCTTAATATAAGGCAAATCTAAAGCATCTACTCTCCTAATCAGTCATGGGATGGCTTTATTGGCCAAACCATCTAAAGGTCTCTAATCTTATCTAACTACTAACTTTTCTCCTATATTCTCATTTTGCATTCTCTCTAAGAGTAAAGCCACTCATCCACCAGAATCCTCATCTATGTAACACTTAACTTAGTCTTATGCTTCTCTTTTATTAGCCAACATTATAAGTCATTGGATCTTACCACCATCTTATAAAATTTTTTTAAATTTAAGTGGAACTTTTCTATCACATAATAGGTAGATGCATTCCTCCACTTCAACCATTCAACTTGAATTCTACTAATAACATCTCCATCTATTTCACCATCATTTTGAACAATAGAGCCTAAATATCAGAAACACTCACTCTTATTAATGACTTGTTCACCTAATGTCACAACACTATAACTAGAACTTCTACAACTAAAATTACAGTCCATATATTCAGTTTTAGATCTACTTAAATGAAAACTTTTAGACTCAGTTGACCTCCATAATTCAAGTTTTGGACTCCTCTCTAGTCTTATCAACAAGAAGAATGCCCCAGTAAAAGCATACACCAAGGTACATCTTGTGTAAATGCTAGTAAGAACATCCATAACTAAAGTAAAAAAGATAAGCTTAAAAGATCCTTCATGTAATCCAACTGAAATAGGAAAATATATTGTCAATCCTCCTTGTGTTTGGACACAAGTAACAACTTTAGTATACATATCCTTAATGACTTGAATATAACTAATATTAACTCCTTTCTATTCTAGAACTCTCCAAATAACATCTCTTGAAACTTTATCATAAGCTTTCTCTAAATTAATAAATATCATATGTAGATCCTCCTTACTTTCTCTATGCTTCTCAAACCCTTAACAAATGTATAGCATCCATAGTAAATCTACATGGCATGAAATTGATTGTGAGAAACTTCGTATCACGTAAATAAACTATTCGATTACTCTCTCCCATAATTTTTTGTGTGGCACATTAACTTAATTCCTCATAATTTGCACACTCTTGTGCACCACCTTTATTCTTAAATGTAGGAACCAACAAACTCTTTCTCCACTCATCTGACATCTTTTTAATCTTTAAAATGATATTAAAAAGATTTGTAAGCCAAGAAATTCCTTGATCTCCTAAACATTTCCATACTTCTATTGGATTATTATCTGGTCCTACTGCTTTTCCACATTTCATTTTCTTTAAAGCTTCAATAACTTCAGATTTACTAATACGACGATAAAAATGAAATTCTTTATTTTTGTTTAGGGTTTTAAGGCTGTTAAAATCAATCGTACTTTCTTATCCTTCATTGAAAAGTTTATCAAAATACCTCATCCACCTATTTTCAATATCATTTTCTAAAAAAAGTATTTTATTATTTTCATCCTTAATACACCTCACTTGAACTATGTCTTTACTTCTCTATCTCTTTGGTTTAACTTTACATACATCTTTCATATCTTTGGTATCTAAATATATTATATAAATCACTAAAGCTAAATTTTTTATCATATCGCTTTCTTAAAATCTCTACAAACCACTTTATATCTTTTCCAATTCTCCAAGTTTTACATTTAAATAAGTTTTATAACAATACTTTATTTTTTATCTTTTCTTGCACTCGACTCCACTAACTATTCTTATTAAAAGAAGCTTTTCCTTTTGATTCTTTAAGCACATCTTTAGCAACTTGCTTAATTTCACTTGCTATTTTTTTTCACATAATGTTAGCTTCCTCATGAACATCTGAAATTCTAATCTCTTGTAGCTTGCTCTTAGAAATATTTTTATTTGTGTTCTTTAAGTATCCCCATATAATTCTAGGATAATAATTTAGTTTATTTTTCTCTTACAACCTTTCATCTTAAAATCTAAAACTAACAATCGATGTTGGGTACTTAGATTCTCACTTGGAATGACCTTAAAATCTTTACAATCTAAATGATCTATTTTTCTTATCAAAAAATAATCAATCTGTGTTTTACTAGATCCATTTTTATAAGCAATAATATGTTCATCTCTTTTCTTAAATAAAGTGTTAGCAACTACAAAATCATAAGCTAAAGCAAAATCTAAATTAGTCCTACCTTCTTCATTAGTCACTCTAAATCCATAACCACCATGAATACTTATAAAATTTTCTACCAGTCTACCAAAACATGTCATTTAAATCTCCTAATAAATACTTTATTCAAGAGGTATCTTTTGTATTAACCCCACTAATTCATTCCAAAATTTCTTTGTTACATCCGGACTACTTGAGGAGCATAGACTTATAACATTGATAATCTTAGTATCGATAATAATCTTTAAAGCTATAATTCTATCTCCACATCTATTAATATTTATAACACTATCCTTCAAACTTTTATCTATAATCACACTACACCATTTCTAGTTTGACTTTTACCTAAATACCAAAGTTTAAAACCTAAACTATCAATCTCCTTTCTCCCCAACCCATTTAGTTTCTTAAACACATAAAATATTTATCTTTCTATGAACCATAATATCTATTAATTCCATTAATTTACCTGTAAGAGTACCTATATTCCAAGATCCTAACCTAATTCTAATTTCATGGACTAACTTCTTTGCTCGCATCCATCCATAAAATATTTATCATTCTATGAACACATAAAATATTTATCTTCCTAACCTAATTTTAGCTAAGGGATTGCTAATTCTTTTATCTTGATTTTTAATCCTAAGCTTTAGGTGAGGTTATGAGTTCATTATTTTTAGTTTTGAGTTGTTAAGTTTGGTAAAATATTAATTTTTCCTAAGAGCCTAATCCACATCGAGGCCATACATAAATCAAAGAAGAAACAAGAAAAATGATGCCACTTAATGTAAAAGCTGAATACATCATCAATTAATTTATAAAGCTAATCGCAAAAGAATAAGAGGTCATTGCGGTCGGGTACCACCACACAAACCCGAAAACAAATTGGGTAGCCGAGCTCTACCCTTATAAAACCCGGATTACAAATGAATTAAATACAATTAAGCAAGGAATTCATTATTATGGGAGTCTTCAAGCTTCATTTCTTCATTCTTCTTTTCTTCTTTCTTCTTTGGTTCCTTCTTTCGGATGGTTGGAAGGTGGATGCTTTAAGGCTTCACATGGTGCATTGATAGGATCTTATGACTAATGCTCATTCCAATCCCCATAATAATCATTATAAAATCCTAATTGTAAAATTTACATGAAAAGAAAAATAATATAAATCTAATTAACACCTACAAAATAAAGATTAGCTAAAACAAACAACACAAATTTCAAGCATGTGTATCAGACTTATCACCCCACACATGGGTGACTAAGTCCTCCAAGTCTATTGGATTATGCTTGGGGGTGTAAGCACCCGTAAACAAAAGTATTTTTATATTTTTATTTATGATAGCGCCCCTTAAGCACAATCCCCTGCAGAAAATAATGGTTAGGATAAGATCGCCCTACCATTATTCTAAGAGCATACATCCTAACATTCAATCTAAAATATATATCACAAAATAAAATCAAGCATCAAACAATGCACCGCCCTAACCTAAAGATAAAAGTTGTGACTTAGCCTAATGTGTGTGCTTTGGAGGCTTGTGTGATATGCTTAGCTATGGCTTTTTAATTTAAAATTTTCTAAGTGTGAAGCATGTTTAACTTAGATGAGGGTTTCATTTAAGTGATTTAGTTATTTTTGGTTGATTTTATTTCATGTTTTGATTAGGTTTAAGTGAATCCTACAATTAATGACTAAGTTATAAAGAGAGGGAAAGGGAAGATAACATCTCTTTCCTTCCCTAACCTAAGTAATTTCTAAAGTAGATTCATATTTTTAATTTTATTTAGTAATGTTTTTATTAAATCCTTTAACTAATCCTAAGTTTAGATCAACTCTAAACAAACCTATTCAAAAAGAAAGACATTTTAAGATTAAATAAAATGAACCAAATTCACAAAATATACATCACTTCATTTCTTTTCCAATATATATAGCATGCATATGAATGAGTCCTAAGCATAACTATACATAAAAATGAGAATATTTAAAACACTTTATGATGCATGCTAAGTAATTCATTTAAGGAAGTTTGGAAGTTTATGATGCATGGTTTTCATTAAGTAGAAAAGAGATTTCTTATCCAATTTTCACATGCACGCATGAAAGTAAGAAAGACATAAGTGAGTACAACGCCATTGTTAACCAGAGGTGTAAGGTACAAGACCTACTTAGGGCTACTTAAAGTCGCGCAACCTTGGTGTTGTCCAGACTAATATACCACTTTCCTTAAATACAAACATGTGTACAAAATAAATGAATGCAAAAGAAATAATGCAAAAATTTGTATTAGTTGATTTATTTTGTTTATGTAATTTATATGTACAAGCATAGGTAACCTTCTTAAGTGGTCGCATAGGAATGAATAGGATATAAAATTAGGCAAGTGCTAGGTTCTTTTCAAATGAACCATACATCTTACAAAATCCTATTCAAAAATATACTAAAAGAAAAGAGAAGGAAAATCTATACTAAGCACATCCTTGTATTCTCTCACATGCAAGCTTATGATTAAAATATAAGTAGCACACTTTCAGTTTTGATAAATGATTCATATATTTTTAAAAATAATTTGAATTTACTAGTGATGATAGCCACTCATATTTCTACTTTAGCCAACACTTGCAAATTTGATATAAAGTAAACATTTTCATTTTAAATTTAAATTTTGAAAAGTTTGAATGCATGAAACCACATGACATACAAATTTAACATGTTGGGGAAAGAATTAAAGCAATGAAAGCATGTAAACACATTCACTCTAATTAAATCCTAAAGATAATCTTATGAAATAAGAAAGTTTAAAATAAATCAAAGTTTATTTA
This sequence comes from Cymbidium sinense, assembly GCA_021442155.1. NCBI lineage: Eukaryota > Viridiplantae > Streptophyta > Magnoliopsida > Asparagales > Orchidaceae > Cymbidium > Cymbidium sinense. The sequence continues at coordinate 58,618,085 of CM038222.1, forward strand.
GTATTATTTTTATTTGATCTTGAGTTTAATTTAATTTTAAAAATATGGATTGAGTTTGCTATTCCTAACCCATTTCCACTTATGTTTGACATTTTTGTTTAATTTTTAGATGCTTAGGTTCATTTCAAATTTTGATTAGGTTAATGTATGCATTAAATAAGTTAATTAACCCTTACCGACACCACCTTAGCATAGTTAACCAGGTAATTATGAGCCAATGAGATGACATAAAAACTTACAATGAATTTAAACTTGTAATGCACCTAAGTTGAAAAGGGCCAAATGCAATTGGCTCATGGTTAATTAAGCTAAGGGGTTTAACTTAAGTAATTTCAAAACACCCTTTCACACATATGAATTAGGTTTTAATTTACTTAATTGAACTTAGGCTCTTAAACACCTAGACATCTACCCAAAGTAGACTAATTAAGTTCTGAAATTTTTTAGAATTTTTAGAAATTAATTTATAGGGTAAATAATGAATTAACCCTTAATTAAGAGAGGATTACGGAAAGAAAAGGGGATTTTGGGAATATCTTAGGAGAAATATCCCAAAATTATTTTCCAAACCTCCTATTCAGTGGATCTAACCTTAATCAATCTTATGAATGGATTAAAACACTAATCAAGCCCTTAATTATCCTTAATTACATTAAGGGAGTAATTAGAAAATACATTTGCAATCTCTCCAATTAATTCGTCAATAAATCCTAAGAAAATTAGTGGAGGTAGAAGTAATCCCCCAAAACATACCCAAGAGGTTTGGGATTAATCCGAAGATTAATTAAGAGATAACTAACAAAATAAGATTTCCATTAAAACCTAAAATTAGAGAAAAATATAATTCAAAATCCATTAAAAATATTTTTAGAATACTTTAGATTGAATTATCTTTACATAGAAATTTACCTCATATTTTTCTAATTTTTATTAAGGGAGATATGAAATTTTGAAGCTTAAGGGATTAATTATAATTAACTAAATCCCCAATTAATCCCCTTAGCTCACAGCACGACATGTGGCGGTGGTCGGCAGCTTTACCATGCGTGACATCCATGCGTCACATCGTGCGGCGGGGATGCGGTTTGATCCCTACCATTCGATCAAGGATTGAACAATCAGGGATCATCTCGTGATTTTAAAAGGGATAAATCAATTCTAAAATGTGCAGTTAATCTAGGCCATCCATCCAAAATGTGCGGATGGATGGCTAAGATCACCCCAGTTCTTTCCTGAGGATCAATGGAGACCGTCCATGATCAGGAGGATCTGAGCTCGATTGAGCTCAGATTGGAATGAGACTTTACCCACACCATCTTATGTTAATGGCAAGCCTATCCAATGGTGAATTTCTCATGCCATGACAATTTCTTTTACAAAGGACCAACACCTCCTATGCTTAGTGGTTAAAAAATTCCATATCTCGCCGGAGGTGATCATCGGCGCTCGAGCTCGATGAGGTAGCTTCGTCTAGTAGAGACGAAGACCTGTTGAAAGTTTCAAGCCTTGGGGTTAAGTAGATCTCTCTATGGACCAACACCTCTTCTCCTTGCTTGCGGCTTTGATCCAATTCAACCTCTCCTTGCTTTGGGAACTTGAATGAGAGGTTAGGTGCACTCGACTTGATCCCTCGAGGGAGTGTGCAAAGGTTGAAGTGAATTGGTATGGAAGAAGTTGGGAATTAAGATGAGCTCCCCTATTTTCTAAGGAAGAAAATCGAGAAAGGCAAGATTCAAATCCCTCTTAGAACATGGGAATGCTTTCTAATGGCTCCTAACACTCATTAGGGTTCAATTGACAATGAGGGTCATGAATTCAAATGGAATTAGGGAGAGTTTATCTCCCCCTATAGCAATCGGACGACCGACACTTAGCTTGCCATTTTGATCCAATTGACCATATGAAAATGTTTGTTTAGGTTGTTTTAAGTTGGCACATGGTCGGTTGGAGTCTTGAGTGGATTGGTAACTTCCAATGTGCTTCAAATCAAGTGGAGGGAGATTTTTGAATTGGCCAATTTGAGCTAGGGGGTCGGGTTTGGCCTTGGGTCCATTTGGGCTGACCCAAACCCATTGGATTGGGTGCACCACTCTCCGTTAGGTTCACTTGACCTATTAGAAAGGTATTAAGTTGATATGAAGAGGGCTCGACCAATTACCCATGTATTAGACCAAAATTTATTCTATGGCCTAAGGGTAGAATGATTATTTTACTGATTTTTGAATTTGGATATATTGGGTATGTGGAGAAAATAGGTTTGGCCAAGTTTCTTTGGATTTGGGATTCATTTGATAAGGTTTGGCTCATGTTGACCCATTTAGGTCAAAATGGGTCAACTTGGTCAAGATTTGGTCAAATTGGGTCAAACTAAGGGTTGGGTCAAGTTCATATGACCATTTGAAATGTTTCGGTGGCTTTGGTTTGATTCAATTTGGTTTAGTTTTGAATTTGGATCATATGACTTCATTTAGGTCAAATGGGTCAAGTTGACCAATTTGACCCATTTGACCTATTTAAGCTAGGTCATGGGTAGGTTTAGGTTTGGTTAGTCATATGGAGTAGATTGATATCTTTGTTTCCAATTAATTTTGGTTAAGTTTGAATTTGGCTCAACATGACCCCTTTAGGTTAAGTTGGGTTCAAGGTCAATTGGGCTAGGTTGGGTCTAGTTGGCCAATTGAGGCTTTGGCTAAGTTCAACAAGTGATTTGGAATGAACTTGACCCATTGGTTTCAATCAATTTGGTTTAGATCAAGTTTTGACACATCTTGACTTTTTAGGTCAAGTTAAGTCAACTTGGGTCAAGTGGCCAATTAGGCTAGGTTAGGCTCAAATGTTAACTTGGTCAAGTTCAAACATAGTTCATGAATGAACTTAGATCAATGGTTTCAATCAATTTGGCCTATGGTGGATTTTGACTATGTTTGGTTTCATTTCGGCTAAGAATTGACTTGGTCAACCCTTAGGTTTGACTTGGTTTTACCCAATTTGGTTGATTGATCATTCCATGATGATTGTTGATCATGATGAGAGGCATAAGTGCGTTTGATTCAATCCAATTTGGTTAGGATTAGAATTTGGATCATAAGGGTACTTTAGGTCACTTTGGGTCAAGTGAGCCTAAGTGGGTCAAATGGCTTGGCCAAAGCTTGATTTGAGTTTGATTGAACTTGTATATGGACTTATGATTGAAATATAAATCCATTTGCAAGTGGTTTGAAGTCAAATGGGTTTTGATTCATTTGACAATTTCATATTCAAAGGAAAAATATGAATGGATTTGGGGTTTGATTTTTGAATTAGATTTTGATTTGGTGATTGAAGTTTGTATTTATATTTGGTCATGATTGTAGGGTTGATTGAATCATGAAGGAAAATCAAGAGTTTGGCTTGATTTAAAGTTGATTTGGCTAAGTTCAAGATTTTGACTTGAAAGGCTTAGGTTGAATTTTGAGTAGATTTGAGTTTGATTTTTAGAATTTGTTTTGATTATTTGAAACTATATTTTATTTCTATATGTGAATATAAATGAGAATATTAATTGATCAAAAGAAAATTTCAAAGATTTGAAGTGATTTGATCATGATTTAGGCTAAGTCCTTTAAAAGGAAATTTAAAGGACTTATGAAATTTTGAAATTTGGAGCTTGAATTTTTTAATTTGGTTTGATTGATTTATATTTATATTTCATTTATATATGTGAATATAAATGAGAATATAAATGAGTTATGAGAAAATCTCATGAATTTGAATTGATTTGATCATGATTTAGGCTAAGTCCATTACAAGAAATTTAAAGGACTTAGAAAATTTTAGAGTTTTGGATTTGAAATTTTGAATTTGGTTTGATTGATTTATATTTATACTTCATTTATATATGTGAATATAAATGAGAATATAAATAAGTTATGAGAAAATCTCATGAATTTGAATTGATTTGACCATGATTTTGGATAAGACCTTAAGAAAGAAATTAAAGGACTTAGGAAATTTCATGAATTGATTTTGAATTTTGAGTTTAGTTTGATTGGTTTGAATTTATATCTCATTTATATATGTGAATATAAATGAGAATATAAATGAATCATGAGAAAATCTCAAGGATTTGATATGGTTTGATCATGATTTTGGCTATGTCCTTAAGGGCAGATTAAGGACTTAAGAAAGATTTGGACTTAGGAATTTCATTCATGGGTTTCAATCATGGATTTTTATCATGGATTTTGATCATGGATTTCAATCACATGGAGTTGAATTGAGTTTGGAGAAAATCAAATAAGATTGATTTGGAGTTTGGCTTGAAGGAAGGAAGATGAGGAATGGTTCAAGCTAAGGGTTGGTAGATTTTGCTAACACCCCTAAGACATGACTTATTCCTATGGCTAACTCTTCTAAGTCTCTAGGGATAGGTTGAGTGTCCACCTAATCACTATATGTGTCTTAAGACTAAGGAACTCTTAAAGTCTTAGAGAAGTCCTATGTCTAAGATTAGGCTGATTAAAATTGTGAGGCTGAGACTCTTCAGATTTGTAAAACAGAGTTCCTGTTCTACCACTCTCAGTCAACAGCGACACATAGAATGTTATCAATTCTTCAATGTTATGAACCTCTAGTGGAGTGATTTCTTTGAAGCTCAGGAGTATAATTTTGAGTAGTCATCACGCTATCATAACTTTAGCTTTCAGAATATCTTCTTCTTCTTCTTCTTGTGTGTCCTTTCTAAATGAGGAACTGATTTTCTTGATTTAAGTGTAGAATCAAGTGCTTTAGGGAGAGTTGGCATTGCCTTCTTTCTTCCTCTTTGATTTTGATCTCTCACCTTGTGAAATTGCTTTTTAGTTCCTGAAGTGGATGCTACCACTTCAAGAGGCTCTGTTGGCTTAGGCTCTTTAAGGATGAAATATTTTGCATCTTCATAAATCTTTGCTTCATGGACAGAGAATGGTTGTAGGTTACTAGAAATTTTAAATTCTTCTCCTTTTTTTAGATACTTCATACACTAATGCATAATTGATGAGACCTTGTCATACTTATGTAGCCATTGCCGGCCCAAGAGAGCTCTAAATGATGTATCAACATCGATTATATGAAACTTACGTATATAAATCACTTGAAGCAGAGCAAGAGAACGAGATATTTTGTCCTTTCTCATTAAAATCATGAACCATCAACTTATATCTCCCAAGATGTTGAATATCAAGTGATAATCCTCTTAATACCTTCAGACTCATAAGATTAATAGAAGAACCTGGATCAATCAAAATTCAACTGATCGAGATGTCATCACTCTCTGTAGTAACATATAGGGGACGGTTGTGATTCGCTGTTCCCAACATAAGATCTTCTTCAGAAAATGTGATTACTGGGAGATCTTGAGTTTGTAATGATTCAATCATGCATTTTTCAACAAAGTAAGCTTCATAACTTTTCGAATTTTTGAGAGTTTGTATCAAAGTTTCTTGGAGTTCTTTTAATATTAAAAGAGCCTCATATACACTCAATTATGCACGGATCTTTTTTAGATGTGATAGAATATTATAACTTATCTTTTCGCTTGATTTAGGCTTTATCCTAGGATTTTTGGGAATGATATCTTCATTGACTTCGATTTGTTTGCCTTTGTCTTTATTTGTATTTCCCTTCTTTGATGAGGATGGTAAAACTTTGCCACATCTCAATTGAACTTGAATCACCTTATCTTACTCAGATTCTTCTAAAGAGGTAGTTTCTTCAAATTCCCTTTTTATTCTGGAGAATTGGCCAAAAGGGCTAGACTCATTTTCAACTTTTACATTTATACGTGATGATATCGATGAGTCGACTCTTCTCCATCGAGGAAAAACATAGATCTTCATGAGCTATAATCTTGTTGAGTCATTAAACAAAAAATTACGCTTAACTCCTCAAGCTCTTTTGCTTTCATAAAATTTTAATGGGTTGGTCAGTCCACTGACTACTTGTCATTTGAGTAACCGATGCTAAAGAACATCCGACATCACTTGATGATTCATGTCTCTACTAAATAAGATTCACCATTATTTTCATCCGATTCACCAAAGTTTAGCATAAGTCTACAAGCTAAATGGTTGTCTTGTTTACCGGTGATACTCCTCTAGATTGTTAATAATCTTTTGAGTTGTAGTTCTCTTCTTGATCTTCTTTTTCTTAGCAAGCTTCTTTGACTTATGAGGTCTACGTTTAGTTGATTGTTCATCGTGCTGTGATAAATTAGCCTTATTAGAATGCCGCTGAGAAGCCCAAATATTTAGCTTAGGCATCTCTCTTAAGTCAAATATAGGTTCAATTGGTGATTTTCACTTAACACTAGGGACGTCTTTTAACTGCTTCAGCATTTTCATAGTCTTTTTGGAGACTACTTTTTCCCATTCTTTAGTCTAAATTGATTTCTCCTTTTTTGTCTTTGATAGATGACACAAAAGAGGACGTAATCATCCTTGTAGACTCTCTTTTAGGGTTGACTAGAACGCTGTTGGATAGTGTAAATTCATCTCACCGATACTTCTTTTCTAGCCAATCCTTGAAGACATAACAATCTTCGATAGGATGACTGCTCATCCGATGATAGGGACAGTAATTTGGATTGATGAATTGATCAGCTTCCTAAGGCCTTTTAATTTCTGGTAATTGTAAATAAGCTTTGACTGCTTGCTGAAATAATTTGGCCACATTGTCCCTTCTAAAAGAATAATCTTGTTCATATTTTCCTTAAAAGATGGCCACATTCACTCATCATCTCTTCATGCTTGTTTCGGACGCACCCCACCACTTGGACAAGTCTGAGGTTTGCCATTGCCTCCTAATATCAATATTGGTTGTGGATTAGAATAGACAGACTTCTTTCCCTTATCATTATTGTACATCAATTATTTTCATTTATCCATATTATATATCATCCGCTTTTCATCATTTGAGCTATAGGAAGCGGCATTAATTTCATTTCTTCTTGAGTCTGAAGGTTTGTTTCTCTTTGCTTTATCTGCATAGACTTCGGACTTAGGGTAATTCAGCTTTTCAAATTTCGCCACCCTATCAAGCAAGTCTTGGAACATTGCAATCAATGCCATACATAGAAATGGTGATATCTTATCATTCATATTGCCTATTAGTAATTGGATTGCATGTTCTTCTTCCAATTGTTGCTCATATTTCATGCTTAGGTTACGCCAATGACTTATAAATTTTATCATTGACTCATCTTTTCTCCTTTTTGGCAAGGCAAGATTAGCGATTATTATTTTCTCAGTTGCACTGGCGAACCTCTTCATGAATATTGTCTCTAATTTAGCAAATATATTAATCAAATTATTTGATAATTCTGCATACCACTTGAAAGCAGCTGAAGTCAGGCTACTGACGAACTGACGGAAAAGCAATGCGTCATTCCCTTCTATGTTACCACAAGTAGCCTTAAATTGGGCTAGATGTTGCTTTAGATTACCAAGTCCATTGAAAGTATTAAATTTCGGCACTGAGTAACCTTTCGGGTACGACACTTAATCATATTCAGCTGGGTAAGGGCGACCCTTACTCACCAACTTTTCAGCTTGCTCTAAGGCTATGATTGTCTTTATCTTTTCATTGATTATCATTTTTAATTGAGCATTTGTTATTGTTCTCGGTGTGCTAGCCATATTTTAAATTATCTAAGAGACAGTTAACTTCATTCCGCTTGTGTGTAGCATCATGAGCTTGAGGTACCGTGAGTGACTAGTGGTATAGGTTATTAACTACTTATTGATTAGATGAAATAGTATAATTGATATGATATTCTTCTGCAATATCTCCATCATGATATTCATTTGTACCATCATGTCATTCATTTTAGTACCAAGATGTGCAATTTTTTTATCTTTGACTGTCATTTGACATTACATTTCTCTTTGTTTTATAGTTAGCACCACGGCGTCAATAAGTACAGGCTCTTCCTTTTCTTCTGTTTCTTGCTATTGTTCTGCTCCCTGCTCATTTTCAGGGGAAGAACTTGATCTTCCTTATGCATTTGCAGATAGCTATGAATGAATATGCGAGTATAATGTACCAAGATGATCATTTTTTGGTTCAACCATTTAGACAACTTCAACACCCATGATCTCTTTCTCATTTTGATCTTCTTCTTCTTCATCTTCAGCAGAGATTGAAGCTCCATCTTATATTTGCTTCTATGAAGACTCTCCTTCATAAACGTTGAATTCTGGTTCAGGTTCCCTGGGTTCATGTTGCTACTGATGGTGCTGAGCGGAGAGTTCATCTATAACTCTGATCATATATAAAACTTCTACTTCTATAGTGTCATCTTCATCACCTTCTTTTTGCACATGAATTTTTGATCGACATTTCTAGTGGATCTCTGGTTCAATGTGCGGAACAAACACATCCTCTATTAAAGGACTGCGATCAAAGTCAACCTTTTCTTGTGGGGGTGAATCTGATCGATGATGGGATCCCCTAGAGGATTCTCCAGGGTGTCGATCATCATATCTTTTATTAGTGATATCTCTTCTTTTGGGTACCCACTTCTGATAAGTTATTTTTTAGACGAATTTCTGAATATGTGTATCAGATGTCACACATCTTCCATTCTTCAGGATTTCATCACGGGAACTTGGCCTCCATATTTGATTATCCTTTCACCGAGACTTTTGACAAAGAAATTCTTAACAGCACCGACATCTCGATGCTCACCGTGAAGCATATGTATGACCGTTACCAGAAGAGATGACAACCTCTTTGGTGGAGCTTCAGTATTCTCAATCACCACATGCCTCTAAAATCTTCTTTTTATCAAACCTCTATCCTTGGCTACTTTGAGAACTTTGTGTATTATGGCAGACAGTGTTTCAGGCTGTCTCCTCTGTGGTGTTGGAGCTTGACATTGTTGGTTCCAGAAAGACAACTTTACTTCACCAATAGAGCTATTCCTTGTTCACACTTTAGGTTATCAAAGTTATTGTGGGTAGGAATACTCGCTTATGGCGACAGTATCGCTTGTTCACTAGGTCACTTGAAGGAAATTTGTTGAGCTCTCAACTCATCGGTTCTTCTTCTTCTTTGCTTTCTGATTAATTTGCTTCCTAACGAGGAAGCTTCTTGATCATGCTTTCTAGGTGCAAAAGATTCAATCGGCGGAGCAGTTGTACCACGAGGCATTATAGACACAGTTTGCTTATTGATGGCTCTTTTCGTTACGGGGGCTTTAGATTGACCTAGCCTTTTGAAAAAAGTCCTCCGGGAACTTACAGTTGGTTGTAACTGTTAATTAACATGGCTAGTAAGAGCTTCAATAACTTGAGGCCTTCCAGCATGACCTTGGACGAATGTACCACGGGTGGGTACTTCAGGAGTTGTGGCTACGATAGTCAGGAAACTCAAGCTATCAAATTGAATTATAGCTCCAACATCTCCCGTGTTGATAATGGTGTAAAGTGTGATGTTCGCACTACCGCCTAATCGAACGAAAGGAGTGCTCTAGATCCATTCTAAGTGAAAGATGGGATTAGTAATTAATAATCATTATTTCACCCCATACTTTCAGAATGCGAGGTATTCTGAAAATAATGTAATAAAAATATACTCTGTAGAATAATTCATTCATCATAGAGTCTTATACATTGGTAATTTGAATTTATTATACATTTAAATCACCATTTTTTTATTTTGAATTTCCAAATATTTTGTTGCTACTATAAAGATGTATACTACAAAGATGGAAAGAGAATCCGTCCCCGAGTCGCCAAAATCTTGGCTCAAAATTCACCGACATATTGAATCAAGAGAGTATGATTTAAGTGTTGGTGAATTTTCGGGGGATGTGATTAGAAGACTACCAGCCTTTCATTTGGTGAGGACTTTAGATCTGTTTTCGTTTCTATAGAGCTTTATTACCCCCTCTCAATAAGTGAGAGAGAACTTTCGATTAAGGCTAGTTATTAGATTGCTAAATGCATATCATATAGTAGTAGCATATGGAGTTTTAAAATTTTAGATTTTGAAATTCATCATTTTAGCTTAAACTGGATGGTTGGGGGAATGATGACGTGCCCGATCTAGATCACATAGTTCCGTCATCCGGGGTTGTTGTGGTCCTTAGTCTACTTAGTTAGAGGAGGTAGTTGACCCAACTTGACCGAAAGATTTTCATCAGTAATACATGGATTACGTCGTCCAAAAAATTCTTGTAGACCCGGGGTGGTGTTTGTCTAAGGAGACATGCTTAAGTTTACCTTAGCTAATAGAGCCTTGTTTGCCCTATCTAGTGTACCATATGATTCACAACTTAAATGGCAGAGCCATTAGGAAGCATACGGGCTACGGTCGTGATCGTAATATAATAGAGCCTTACTAGTTAAGCCACCCAATCAGAGGACTGTGATCATAATTGCATCATCTATGGAGCCTAGTGGCCAAGCCACGCATTCAGATGATATAGGTCACGTCCTTACTAGCATGAGACTGGTTGAGAGTAAACATAATAGAATACTTGATTTGACATTAGCTATTTTATGAGTTAGAGTTTTCTTAATTTATCACCTCCGATAAACAATTACGGATGGTGGATAGATTGGGTTTTGTTTTATACTTTTAATGATTGAGCTTCATCTAAATAGTTTTTAGATTGACACTCAGTTTGAATTAATTTGATTTTAAATTATCGATTAATTTAAATATATTTAAGAGCTTTAGATCCTGTCAATTCTATTTAGCTGCTAATAGAGGATTAGATCTGCTGTCACATGACAGAATCAATTTCTCAGATATTTTACTGAGTTGAAATTTATATAATAGGTTTTTATGTTTTGTTAACTGCACCCCAAGACTAAACCGAAGCAACTCACAACATCCTTAATTGAATTTAAGCATTCAAAGATAATGTACGGTGTATGTTTTAAGAATTCCTTAGTTAACACATTCTATTCTCTTATACAAAGTGTTGTGAATTCAGTGGCGTATCCTTAACTCCATATCCAATTCCATATTTATTTGAAAATTAGACTTTAAATTTATTGCAAGTCTCTTATGAGTTTAGTATTTACATCTCCAAGTTTCACCTGCATTTAACTTGAGTATCCTCATTTATTTGAACATATTAAACAATGAACCAAGCACTTATTTAGCAATAAATTAAGTTACTAAATTCATCTTCACTTAGTCATTTTGCTGCAGAAAAAGAAAAGGAAATACATGTGAATACAAATAATACTTTATTTGTTGTGTAAAGTAAAAAACATGTAAACTATTTTTTTCTATTTTGGATGAATGAAGTACAATAATTCTCAATACTTTATTATATTTAAATTAATTGTAGAATTTATTCTAATTAACGATTCAATAAAAAAAATATATATATTAAAATATAAATAAAATTTTTTTCTTAACTAAAAAAAAAATCAAATACAAATATAATGTATTTAATATTTAATTATTAATAATTAATTTATAAATTTTCTAAGATATTAATTATTAGTGTTATAAATAAAGAAAATTTGAATATTATCATTTTATATCAATATAATGACCCAAATTTAATATATATATATATATATAATTTTATTACTATATTAAATATTAATTAATTAATAAGAATTTTATTAAATAAATTATTCATGATTTAATATTTATTTATTAAATAATTTTTCTTTAATAAATAATTTATGCTTTAATATTTTTTTAATTAAATAAAGAAAAATTTAATAATTATTTTATTTCTTTTATTTATCGTGAATTATTTATCATCAATTTGAATAAATATAATTATATTTATTAAATCTTAATAAATTATAATAATATTTATTTTAATTAAAATTAAAATTAATATTATGAAGCCAATTCAAAAAAAAAAAAAAAAATTTCACTTTCCGGCCCGCCCCAAAAAAAAAAAAAAATTTCAGCTCAAAAAAATTTTCATCCATGGAAATTTTTTTTCCCGCTAATCCTGACAAAACTAAAAAATACGCTATGAGTATTACTGAAATAGTTGGAAAGGAAATTGAAATACTCAAATTTTACAGTAATTACTTTTACTGAACCAAACACCTAAAAGCGGAAAGCCAGATTTAGACTTTACACCAAAGTACTTAACCAAACATTTCTTAGTATAATTTCATAGATAATAATGTTTATTGAGCACGCCTATTATTATTTTAAGGTACATGTGAACTCCACATTCCCTTTTCATTTTATTTTATTTTAAGACTTTATGCTTACCCATTAATTTAATATCCAATTAATTTTAAATTGAAGTCTTAAAATTTGATTTAGCGCCTCCGGCCATCCCCAGAGGATGATCGAGTTTTGTTTCCTAATGAAGGTGAATGAGTGTCACACCACAACCTTCTTCTGCACCCCACCATATGCATTAATGGGGTCTTAAAACTATAAAGCAATGCAATATATATATATATATATATATATATATATATATATATATATATATATATATATATATATATATATATATATATATATATATATATATATATATATATATTCATTTCTTTTCTTTTCTTTTTTCTAAATCTAGAATTTTGTAAAAAATTTTAGCGATTTCGACAAGGACATTTAAGATGTTTGGCTCTGACGCTTCTATCAGTGAATGAGTAGTGTCTTGTGACACCATACAGCTGCGACTCGCATCTACGATAATGGCCTTCAAGTGAAAGCATATATATATCCACATCACATATTGATCCCACATGTTTTGACTCATTTTTCTATGTTATAATAATCGGCAAGGAGACGGAGTTGGATATGCCGGAAACCAAAAGAGGAACCCACATAATGACGATATTCTTCTTTGGCTACGGCAAAAGGAAAGATCACAAGGGGACAGAAATGGCGATGCCGAAAACTGAGAGAAGAAGTCGCCTAATGATGGTATTCCGGTTCCAAAGAGAAATTGAATGGTAATGCTGACGCTGAACTGAGAAGAACCCTTTAATGACGATTTTCTTCCATGCAAAACGAAATTGGAAAGTTAAATACCGAAAATTTTTAGCAAGGTAGAACTTCAAATTTTGGTGAGGGAAGAAAAGAGAGGAAGAAGGGAAAGCGAGGGAAAAAATAAAAAGAAAGAAGAAAGAATTCGGCTAAGGGAAAGTGAGAGATTTTCGGATTAGTGAAAAAGGGAGGAAATGGAAGATGAAATTTTGGTTTTGTGTAAATGAGGGAAGAAATGAAATGGAGAAGGAAGAAGAAGAAAGAAAGAAGAAGAAAGAGAAGAGGAAGGAGGAGTTTACCTTCTTTTTTTCGATTTGGAGGAGGAGAGGAAAAGGGGTTTTTTGATTTTCGGATGAGGGGAGAAGGAGGAGCCGTTCGGTTGGAATGAGAAGAAGACCCCTTTCAGTTTTGGAAAAGAAGGTGGGATGGTTCCCTTGGAGGGAACGATTGTGCGCGTGAAGGGGGAGGAGTTGGTCGATCCGTTCGAACGAAGGGAGGGAGTCGGGCGACGCGTGAGGGCTGCGTGCGGCTTGGCTTCGTGGAGTCGTGCGTGAAGAGGAGCGGGTCGGCTGCGTGTGGGATTAGGGTGATTTAGATTAGGTTTTATTTTTAAATTAATTTTTAACTTGATTAATCGACTTTAATATGAACTTTACATCAAAACGATTAGATAATAAATATATATGTCAATTCAAAGTTATTCTCAATCAACGAACGGCAACTGCTTTCAGAATCGGAGCTTCAAGCCACAAAGTTACTTTCAACTCAAAATGCGCCGCTTTCGATCGACATTCGCACTCCATCGAATTGATTGTGAATAGTCTTACTTGATAGATTTGCTCGGTTAACATATAATTAATTTCACAAACGAGATCATCGGGCCGGCACTCCTCTCGATCTCGAGCATGCTGCAAGTGACGATTAACGACTCTTATCATTGACCGCTTCATCAAGCTCGGCAATATTTATATATCAATTTGATGCTCGGCGATGGCTGCGTTCGCTCATCGATCGGCAGGTCATTTGAGTTAATTCCGCATTTCAACTCGATTTGCACGCTATCACTTCTGATCATTAAACATTTGCACATACTGGTCCGAATTGAGCGGGACAGTCTCATTTGATAGTTTTCGATGTTTTGAAGCTAACGGAGCTATCAAATTTATGAACAGAGGTCGTTCGAACATCGTCGCAGCTTCCCGACTCCGATATACACGTCGACAGATTGATAGCTCGACCACTCGATCGGTTGTTCTTTAGATTATGCAATATTTATATTGTGACCAATTTCGACATTCTAAATGCGATTGTTAATTTCATTCATTGATCGGAGGTTGTTTTGACTATTTTCGGTGACATCCAATGTATTTCGAGCCCCGATTCTCACACTATCACTTCCGAAGTCCATCAAATTTGACTTGTGGGCTTAACTCGACTTATGACACATATGTGGAGGTCAACACCTAATTCATATGAATTTTTTTTATAGCTCAGAGATTCTCGAACCTTTTTATGTTATAAAATTATCTATATAAAATAATACAAAAATGAAGAGAGAGAAATTAAAAGCCATATAATGATAAAAAAATTAAATAATAAAAATATATTTGAGAAAAAAATAAATTCAAATTGATTGACTTTTAAATCTTAATTAATCTCATAAGTCTAGAAGAATATGCAACTTTAATTGAAGAGTTATGATAAAATTATTTAAAGTAATGATTGAAAATCAAATTAACTTATATTGTTATAACTCTGTGTATAGTTCATAAATACATGAAATATTATTCATTAAATTATAAATTTTTGAATTTTTAATATATACTTTTTTTATAAAGAGAAATATAAATATGAACTTATTATTTTGATATTTTTAATAAAAATATAAATTAAATAATATTATTTTTTATTTTTTAAAAATATTATTTATATGCATTTGGTGCACCTATAATAATATTACTATATATATATATATATATATATATATATATATATATATATATATATATATATATATATATATATATATATATGTTAGCGTGAAAACCCAGAAAATTCTTAAATTTTGAAGTCAAAGACACACACGTAATTAAAGAAATAACAAGAGACACTTTAACGTAAAACCCTAAAAGAGGGAAAATCACTGGCCTAGCCAAGAAAAGCTTCCACTATGACTGCTTCGAGTACAAAATCTTCGATAACGTGATTACGAGATATGAGAGAGAATAACCAGAACAATGATCATGTGAATCATATTAATCTTGATGAATACAAATAGGACGACAATACGGTGGCGATGGTTGATGGTCATGAGCGAGCGCATCTGGGGTGCGATCTTGCTTGGAGGATCTTCAAGCTTGAGCTCTCTTCCTCCTCACTGCTTTTCCTCTTCTTCCTCTTCGGACTCTTCCTTTTCTTCCTTGCTTGGACTCTTCTTCTTCTTCCTTGCTCGGCTCTTCCTCTTCTTCCTTGCTTGGACTCTTCCTCTTCTTCCTTGTTTCAGATTGATCGGCAAGGATCATGACGGGTGGCCGGGTGTATGTTGACGACCGTCGAGCTTCCTCTTCTTCACTTGTTTTCAGCTCCTCTTCACTTGGCTCCATTTGTTCTTCACTTGGCCTCCCCCCTTCCTCTTGGTGTGAGGAATGATTTATATAGAGGGCATTCTTGTAAATTCATGTAAAGCCCGCACTCCCCTCGATCGACGGCGGGATGATTCCTTCGATCATTTGATGTATTTTGAGCATTTGGATGTCCAAATGAAGTCGGAATTATGAGATCTTAGGCTCGTTAGATCGTCGAGCCGATTTGACTATAAACACTCTATATTTGAGATTGTTTTGAGATTTAATTGATGTCCCAAATATTCAATGATATTTCGCGCTGATCTCGACTTCTCAAAATCATATCGCTGACATCAAGATTTGTGCTTTGACTGAGATTTTGAGAGTCATTTTGCCCCTATTTTTGGATGATTAATGATTAAAAAAGCGAAAACCAGTAGAGTGAAAATTTACGCCTTAGCCTTGTTGTGAAGTCCAAAGACACTGCGTAATTAAAGAGAACAAGAGACACTCAATTTTAACGTAAAACCTCAAAAGAGGGAAAACCACTGGCCTAGCCCAAGAAAAGCTTCCACTATGTATCTGCTTTGAGTACAAAATCTTCCCGATAACAGATTACGTAATTGCATAGAGAGAGGAATAACAACGTAATAACGATCGTGTCAGCATCATTCGGAGATGAGATCGGGGTACCGTGACGACAAGTAATTTCATGATGGTGATGGTCAGCCGAGAGAATCTTGTTTGCGATCTTGGAGGATCTTCAAGCTGAGCTCTCTCCTCCCTCACTGGCTTTTCCTCTTCTTCCTCGCTCTGACTCTTCCTTTTCTTCCTCTTCTTCTTCTTCCTTGTTCTGCTCTTCCTCTTCTTCCTTGTTCTGCTCTTCCTCTTCTTCCTTGCTTGGACTCTTCTTCCTTGCTTGCTTGATCGGCGGATCACGACATGTCGGCGTGGTTTGACGACCGTCAGGTGGGTTCTCTTCTTCACTTGTTTCAGCTCCTCTTCACTTGGCTCCATTTGTTCTTCACTTGGCCTCTCCCCTTCCTCTTGGTGTGAGGAATGAAGGCCTATTTATAGATGGGAGGAGGGGCATTCTTGTAAATTCATGTAAAGCCCGTACCACTCCCCTCGATCGGACGGCTCAGGATGATTCCTTCGATCATTTGATGTATTTTGAGCATTTGGATGTCCAAATGAAGTCGGAATTATGAGATCTTAGGCTCGTTAGATCCGGCTCGTCGAGACGCTCGATTTGACTATAAACACTCTATATTTGAGAGAGATTTAATTACGCCCCAAATATTCCAATGATATTTCGTCTTGCTGATCTCGACGGTTTGACTCAAAATCATATCGCCGACATCGCCCAGAGTATATATATATATATATATATATATATATATATATATATATATATATATATATATATATATATATATATATATATATATATATATATATATATATATATATATATATAGAGAGAGAGAGAGAGAGAGAGAGAGACGTTAGATATATAATTATATAAAATTTTTTAAGATATGTAAAATAATTATATAATTTCTTGAAAGTATGTTTAACTCGTAATCAAGGATCGCCGTCCTAGATGTAGAGCTCCTCGCTAATGGAGCTGCTTAAATTCCCAAGCCCCATCTCTGCATTATCGTGGACGAACTCCGCCTCCGCCGCAGCCATTCGCCACGCTTGCTCACCCGCCGCCGCTCTGATCCTCTTTAAATCCCGCCTCCTCCGCCGCCGTCATCCTGACGCCGTCGCCGATGTCTATGACTCCAATGCCGCAGTATTCACCCTCAAGCACTGCTCTTCCTGTCCCCTCTCCTCCACCATCGGCCTCATCCCCTCCCTCCACGCCTTTCTTCTCAAAACCAACCTCCTCGCTTCTATCCACGTCTCCTCCTCCCTTCTTCACGCTTACTCACTCTTCTCTTTCCCCAACGCTCTCTGCCTGTTCGACGAAATTCCTAACCGTAACGCCGTTACCTGCAACACCATGATCACATGTTATGCACGTCATAGCAACATCTCTGCCGCCCGGGACGTATTCGACGAAATGCGGCAACGAGATATTGCCTCTTGGTCCGCCATCATCTGCGCGTACTTACATAGCGGTAATCCTTCCCATGCCTTTTCCCTATTCAGAGAAATGAATCTAGGTGGAAAAATCAAACCTGACGCACTTATCCTCGTCACCATGCTCTCTGGTTGTGCTGACAGCGGCTCGTTGGGTTTTCATGGTAAGTCTATTCATGCATACATGGAGAGGAACCACATGGACGTCAGTGTTCAGCTTGGAACCTCACTGATCGACATGTATGCTAAGTCTGGTTGCTTGAAAGATGCTTTCTTTGTTTTCGAGAGGATGGCTGAGAGGAACGTCATGCACTGGACTGCCATGATTTGTGGTCTTGCTTCTCATGGGCATTGCGATGAAGCCTTGGCCTTTTTTGAGAGGATGAAGAGGGCTGGTGTCAGGCCTAATGAGATAACCTTTACTGGTGTCCTGAATGCAGTTCGGCATGCTGGTTTGGTTGAGGCAGGCTATAGTTACTTCTGCAACATGAAAGAATTTGGTTTTGAGCCGGGAATTCACCATTATGGCTGCATGGTGGACCTGTTTGCAAATTCTGGGAGGATAGAGGATGCTTTGTCTTTGATACAGGGCATGAAGATTAAGCCAAATGTGGTGATATGGACTTCACTTCTGTCGGCCTGCAAGAGATATAGAAACTTTGAGATGGCAGAGAAGGTCATTGAGGAGGTTCTTCAGATAGCTGAACCAGATGATGATGGTGGCGTGTATGCTCTTGTGTCTGATTTATATGCCCTGGGCGGCAGGTGGAATGATGTTCAGAAAGTTAGGGGATTGATGGAAAGGCTAAATGTGAAGAAGAAAAGAGGATCTAGCTTCATTGACATGGAAAACCTTAGGAGCAAGGTAGCATCCAGTAACAGATTGGTTCTAAAGGAATCATAAGAGAAATGAAAATTAGTTCCATACTTCCATTAATTATAGGATGCAGGGAAAGAGGAAAATACAACTTATCAAGCCAAGATGAAACAACTCGATAGAAAAATCAGGTCGACTCAAAAGCATGTACAAGCCATGGCCTCTACCAACGCAAAAGGAATAGCTTCGAGTCTTCGACATACAGTTGAAGGGGTGTATATAGCTCGAGCTGAATAGATGAAAAACAAAGCAGCAATTGCCATCGAAGCATATAACTCGCTTATCTGAATGACCCAACCATTTAAAGTAAAATTCTGATAGAAAGTGAGCTGTTTTTTTAATCCAAAAAGTTATTTCAGTTCGTCTAGTTTAATAAAATGATTAACACGATATTAGTTAATGCAGGAGTGGCAAGCTGGAAGACAAAAGAGTCAATTTTGGGAGTTCGCAGGGATGGTTGGTTAATTCTACTCCCTCTGTTATGTTTATTGTCACAGGAATGGCTGCTTGATTGTTTCAGTAGTTGAGAATTTAGCTAACTTTTAAGAGAGCACATATGAGCTAATATAAAAACAAATCCACACACACACAACATGTAAGCTTTGAATTTAAGATCTTTTGATCGAAATCAATTGGCTAAGATTACAGGGCACATGTTTCAAATAACATGTTTGAAAATTTCAATGCATTCGTCGTCCATTGAAGGTGGAGTTACTCTTTTGATTTGATTTTTATATTAAGTAGTCTAACGCTCCTTGGTCGAGTAAAGTCTATAAAAAAATTTAATTTTGAACATAAGAACGACCAATTTTCAACTGTGTAAGCAAAGCTTTTTGTTTATATATATATATATTGGTCAACTAGTTTTGCCCGATTTTTCAACCTAGATTGATCAATCATACAAAAAATTTACTTTTTATGTATTTACTTTACATACAATCAAGTAATTGTAAAATATTTAGAATTCATTGTATTCATATTACACTGTATTTCTTTTATATTATTTTTTTTTCAACCAATCAGATCCTTCAACTCTAATAGTATTATATCACTTAAAAGTATGTAATATATTTGTATATAATATACAAGTTAGATTATGTACTCATATGATATAATACTATTAAAGTTAAGATATAAAATAATATCAATACTCCCTACTTAATAATTTCTCCTAAAGAGGACAGCACGAGTAACAACGGTTAATCTAAAAAAGAGAGAGAGGGAATTGTATCATTATTATTCGTGAAATTGTGTTATTTATAAACAGTTGCTTTTTCAAAAAAAAATTAAATGAAAATGCAAAAACGCATCAAAGATTTTAGAAAGAAAAATTTTGGAGTGAATTAGAGGTTTGGATGTAAGTTCAAAAGAAATTTTTTAGAATGAATTAGAGGGATTAATATAAAAGATATCTCTTGAAGAAAAAATATTTATTGGAGATTTAAATAATATTGGTAGAGTGGTAGAAGATTTTAAAGTATTCACTACATGGATTTAGAGTGATTAAAAGATAAATTATATTAGATTTTCTTAAGATATGATTTTAGAATATAATATTTTATTTAAGAAAAGATATAAATATATTATTACTTATAAAATGGATCTAATAAAATATGTGATTGATTATTTTTACATCGATTATTAGTTTTAGATTTTAAGAAAGGTTGAAGAGAAAAATAAATCAAATTATCTAGGATTAGATGTGAAAACTTAAAAAAACACAAATAAAAATATTTTAAGAGCAAGCTACAAGAGATTAAAAATTTGGATGTTCATAAAGAAAGTTTAATGTTATGAAAAAATAAAGAAATTAAATTGCTAAAGATTGAAGAATCAAAAGGAAAAGTTTTTTTAATAAGGGTGGTGGAGTTGAGTGCAAAGAAAAGATAAAGAATAAGAAACATCATATAATATTTTGGTTTAGATGTAAAAACTGAGAATTGGAAAGATATAAAGTGGTTTGTAGAGATTCTAAGAAAGAATATACGATGTAAAAATTTAATTTTAGTGATTTACAATAGAGATCAAAGAAGAGAAAGATGTATTTACCAACCAAAGAGATAAGTAAAGACATACCAAGAGATATATTAAGATAAAAATAATAAAGTTTTCTTAGAAAAGACATTGAAAATATGGATGAGGTATTTTGACTTTTCAATGAAGGATCCGAATGACGATTGATTTTAGAACCTTAATACCCTAAACAAAAAATAGAATTTCATTTTATCGTCAGATTAGTAACCAAGTTAAAGAAGTTTTAAAGAAAATGAAATGAAAAAATAGTAGGACCGAATATTCCAATAAGTGTGAAAATGTTTAGAGATCAAGGAATTTCTTGGCTTACAAATCTTTTAATATTATTTTAAAGAAAAAGATGTCGAGATGAGTGGAAAAAGAGTTTGTTGGTTCTTATATTTAAGAATAAATGATGCACAAGAGTGTGCAAATTATAGGAATTAAGTTAATGTGTCATACATTAAAATTATGGGAGAGAGTAATTGAGCAGTTACGTGATACAAAAGTTTCTCACAATCCATTTCATGTGTAGATCTACTATGGATGCTATACATTTGTTAAGAGGTTTGATGGAGAAGCATAGAGAAAGTAAGGAGGATCTACATATGATATTTATTGATTTAGAGAAAGTTTTATGATAAAGTTTCAAGAGATGTTCTTTGGAGAGTTCTAGAATGGAGTTAATATTGTATATTCAAGTCATTAAGGATATGTATACTAGATTACTTGTGTCCAAACACAAGGAGGATTGACAAAATATTTTCCTATTTCAATTGGATTACATCAAGGATCACTTTAAGCCCTTATCTTTTACTTTAGTTATGGATGTTCTTACTAGGCATTTACAGAAGATGTATCTTGGTGTATGCCGATGACATTCTTCTTGTTGATAAGACTAGAGAGGGAGTCCAAGAAAAACTTGAATTATGGAGGTCAACTTAGACTAAAGGTTTTCGCTTAAGTAGATCTAAACCGAATATATGGAGTGTAATTTTAATTGTAGAAGTTCTAGTTGTGACATTAGGTGAACAAGTCATTAATAAGAGTGAACCATTGATATTTAGGCTCTATTGTTCAAAATGATGGTGAAATAGATGGAGATGTTATTAGTAGAATTCAAGTTGGATGGTTGAAGGAGGAATGCATCCGCCTATTGT
Organism: Cymbidium sinense; assembly: GCA_021442155.1. Classification (NCBI taxonomy): domain Eukaryota; kingdom Viridiplantae; phylum Streptophyta; class Magnoliopsida; order Asparagales; family Orchidaceae; genus Cymbidium; species Cymbidium sinense. The sequence continues at coordinate 58,639,744 of CM038222.1, forward strand.
GTGATAGAAAAAGTTTCAATTTAAACTTAAAGAAAAATTTTATAAGATGGTGGTAAGACCAATGACTTAGCGAAAAATGTCACAAAAGAGAAGCATAAGACTAAGTTAAGTGTTACGTAGATGAGGATGCTTGTGTGGATGAGTGTCTTTACTCTGAGATAAAATACAAAATGAGTATGTTCTAAAAAAAGTTGAGTAGATCCAAATGGCGGATAAGATTAGAGAGTCTATATGATTTGGGCGTCCATCCGATGACGGTTAGGAGAGTAGATATTAAATTTGTCTTATGTTAAGAAAGGTAAGGTAGACATAAAAAGACTTGGTTAAGATGTATAAAAAATGAACTTAGTATACTTGAATTAAATGATAATTTGACATATAATAGGACACAATAAGGACGAAAAATTTATGTAGCCGACCTCACTTAGTGGGATATTAAAGCTTATCTTCGTCCTCACAATGCCCTGCAGACAAGGTACTTGTTAATATCGGCAGAGCTGCGGCACACTGCAAATCATCATCAGAAAATCATATAAGATGTAATTTAATAAATCGATTTGAATTTACAAAACAAATTAGTATAAGCGCCAAAATCCTATATTTACATCAAATCTCAACTAAAGGTCGAATTTTTTTTTCGATTTCAACAGGCTCACCGTCGGCGGCGAACCCGTTGCTGCCGACGACGCGGCATCCGAGCTGGTGGTATTGTAATCACTGAGCGTAGACATCACTCCCATTGATGCTCCGGTTGATGACGAAGTGTAAGTGAACCTGCACATCTCCAACGTCGGCACTGGCATCATCTACGGTAGCTCCGGCGGTGGAACTTCAAGCTTAAGCGCAGCCATGGCCTGCCTTAACGATGGCCGCAAAGCACTGTCCGGGTGTGAGCACCACAGCCCAGCGATCATAAGCCTGGCAATTTCCCCCTCGTTAAAGTCGGAGTTTAGCCGGTCGTCGGCAGTCTCAAGCAACGCCCATCTCCCATACAGCCCCCACGCCCACGAGACGAGCCCGACCTGTTCTTCGGTCCGCTTGGGCTCAACCGGCCGCTGGCCACAGGCGAGTTCGAGCGCCACGACTCCAAAGCTGTAGACGTCGGTTTCCTTACTGGCCTTTCCGGTCGTGAAGATCTCCGGCGCCCCAGGTAGCCCATTGTTCCAGCGAGTATCGTCGTCTGCGATCCGCGCTCATGGTCGACTAGCCTCTCCAGGCCAAAATCGCCGAGCTTGGCATTGAAGCCGCCGTCGAGCATCACATTGCTCGGCTTCACGTCGCGGTGAACCTCGCATTCCTCCCATTCCTCGTGAAGGTATAATAGAGCGCTTGCAAGCCCCACCACTATCTTACACCTGTTGATCAATTCCAGTTCTTACTTTATCAGAAAACAGAACACACAAGGTCTTGTGGAAGAAAAAAATCTATTTTTTTTCACGTACCTCAAAAGCCATGATAGATATCTCTGGCAATTTTTTTTAAATGTGTACTATTAAAATATGAATTAGTTAATTAAGTATGATCAAAAAAAAAAAAGATAGGGCAATTAATAAAATTCGATCATGAATCGGATTTGACGTGTAAATCCTTCAATGAAATGAGTGGCTAATTGACTTTTTAATAATTTTTTTTTTCTTTTAACATTAAAGCGTGATAGCTCAGTTGTGATTGTTAGATTGGATTTATGTTGATCACTATTTAAATTCTTTTTTTAAAAAAATTCTGAATTTCTTTTAATAAGATAAATATTATTAAAATGTGATTTAAAAATATTTTTATTATATTTAAAAAAATATTTTTTTAATTCATTAAAATTGAGTGAAATAATTAACTATTTCAATTTTATAAATATTTATAATTATATCTATATTTTAAAACTATTATTATTTAAAATTATTATACTAGGGATTATTTTTTAAATATAATATCACCCAAAGAGGAAGGTTTTATTTTTATTAATTTTTTTACTTAATATAATTATTTAAAATATTTAAAATATATAATTTAAAAATATTTTTATAAAATATTTAATAACTAAATATTTATATATTTAGTTATTATTTATTTATATATATATATAATTAAATATATAATTTAAAATATTTTAATTATATATATAAATTTATAAATTTATTTAATATTTTTTATTAATTAATATATTATATTTAAAAATATAATTTTTATTAATTTTTGTTAATATATAATATAAAAATATTTAAAATATATGAATAAATAATTTTTTAATAAATAAATAAAGAAAGGAATAAATTATATAATATTTTATAAATTATATAAATAAAGTAATTATATATATATATTTATAAATTTATTTAGTTATTTATCTATTTAAATTATATATAAATATTTTTAAGTTATATATTTATATATAATATAAAAATATTTTTAAATCATTCAGTAATAATATTTATCTTTAAAAGGAAATTCGGAAATTTATTTTTTTTCTAAAAAATAATTTAAACGCAGTGAATGATTCAACACGTGACTGATCTCTAACCAATAACCTATCACGCTTTAATATTAAAGAAAAATTATTTAAAATATTTAAACTATTATTGTTAGTGCAAATGACTCGCTTCATTCGGATTTCTTGGCTCGTAAGTCACTCACTAATTGAGCGATTATATCTATTTTTAAATTTTTTTTGACTGTACTTAATTAGCTAATTCACATTTTAACCCTACCCATTTAAAAAAATTTGCCGATATCTCTTGCTATCTCGTTGAGGCTGCTGCGTAGGTCAACAAAGCCGATTGAGCCACCGCTGGAATCGGGGGGAACGACGGCAGGAAAGGGTGAAAGGAAGAAGGCGATGCCGTCGCCGGAATCGGATTTGTTAAGGGCGTTGATGACGAAGGAGAAGTGGGTGGTGAAATCTGCGTGCTCGCCGGTGGCGGCGTCGTGGAGTGGGATGGGTTCCCTGTAGTAGGCTCTGCCGACGCTTCCGGTGATGTCGGAGTTGTACTCATTTTTGGTGAGACTGATGGCGGCGTTCGAGAAGGTGTTGTTTTGGAAGGCAATGAACTGCTCCGTCGACGAGTTGAAGGAGGGGAAGCTGAACGAGTTGGAGGTTCCAGAGAGGAGAATGAGGTGGACGAAGAGGATTAACAAAGAAGAGGAAGCAGCAGCAGCCTCCATTGCTGGGTAGCTGACGAAAGGAACCCTTTTTATTTTATTTTTTTGAGCAGCTGATTTGCAAATTGCAATGCAATTGAGGAAGAAGATCGAGGAATCCGTGTCTTGGTCCGCTTGATCTTGGGTCAATGCAAGGCTGGTGATCTGGTCTTTCAAACTAATAACATGTCATAGATTTGATGAAATTTATATTTAAATCATGTTTTGGAAAATATCTATATGGGATTTAAAAGGTTCACATGTTCAATATATTGTCTAAAATATGAATTTGGCTTGTTATTAGTTTGAATGTGATTAATAAAATAATAAAACTTATTAGTATTATTTTAATTATTTTTATTAAATTAATACATTTTTAACTATAGCTTAATGTTAACCTTAGATAATTGCACCGAGTAATTTGTACCTTCAAATTATGAATAATACATTTATTATTTTAACAATCACATTTAAAATAATAATCACTACAAATAGCACAAAAATTTCATAAATTGAAATTTTTTTGTTGAAGTAATTGACTAACCAAATGTTGAAGCAAATCATTCTGCCTTAAAATAATCCATATATATATATATATATATATATATATATATATATATATATATATATATATATATATATATATATATAGTTAGGTGATGATAGTTAGAAGAGTATAATCAAAATGATGATAGTTAGACAATAATAGTGAATGATGACAAATGATATTGACAGGTCAAACAAACCAACCTAACCGAAAGCAGAGCCCTTCGAAGTTCAAGCTCGCTTTTGCGATTGAGCTCGACTCAGAGCTCGACAGCTTAGATGGTGTTCGAGCTCGAGCTCTTAAAAAATTGTGTTCAAGCTCGCTCGAGTTTGTTCAAGGAAGCTCGCTTAGATTAGGCTTATTGAGCCTATTAACAAGTAGCTCGTTTAATGAAATAAACGAGCTTTAATCGAGCTTTAATCGAGTCATTATCGAGCCTTAATCGAGCCTTATACAGTATGGTTTATGAACTAGCCTTAATCGAGCCTTATACAGTATCGTTTATGAACAAGCCTTAATCGAGCCTTAATTGAGCCATTATGGAGCTCCTTAACGTTTGCATGAAGCAATAATGTTCAACATAACGAACAACAATAACTTGTTCGCTCATTTAACAATCGAGTATTTACAAAAGTGTTCAAGCTCGCTCGAAATTAAATGAACGAACATAAACGAGCTCTAATCGAAATAAAGTATTGTGAACGCCGTCGCTTGCACCTAATATTGACAGCGATAGGGTAGTGATCTAATTAAGCATGAATCTTAAAAAAAAAATGAGTTTGAAATCTATTGAATTAAATTTACTAACTGATATGACATTCGAAATTCCCCTAGTCGAAGCATGAATCTTAAGGGCAAAGTAATCCCAAGTCAAATCAATCAAGATCAAGCACAAACATCGTCTAAACTTTGGAACATGAATTAAACCTCGAATGATCATCAAATATAGAGTATTTATAGTCAAATCGAGCTGCCTCGACGAAATAATCTAACAAGCCTAAGATCTCCAATTCACCTCATTTGAGCATCCAAATGTTCAATACATCAAATGATCAAAAGGAATCGCCCAGCCGTCCGAAGGAGTGGTTTTTTTCCATGTATTTACAAGACCGCCACTCCTCCACCTATAAATAGCCTCATTCTCCATATGAGGGACACTTTGGAGGCCAAGTGAAGAAGGAGAGGAGCCCAAGCAAGAAGGAGGAGAGAGCTCAAGCTCAAGATCCCCGAGAAGATCGCGACCACCGCCTCGACGGCGCCAACCACCACCGGCCGCCACCGAATTCTCGCCATCGCTCACTTCATTTCGCAGTTGTTCCCTATATTTCTAAATTATTCCCTCGTGATTTCCACCTGAAGTTCCTACACGCAGTCCACCATCACCTGCCGCCACTAGCAACTATTACAACCTGACCGTTGTTACATAGCTGTTGTTCCTTTCTTGTATACCATCTTGTAATCCCGTTATCGGGAAGATTCTGTACTTCGAGGCATATACATAGTGGAACATTTTTGCTGGGCCAGGCCCCGTGATTTTTTCCCTCTTTTCGAGATTTTCCACGTTAAAATTTCTGGAGTTCTCTCGCTCACTCTTTAAATACCTGTGTGTGTGCTGGACTAATCAACAAAGCTATATGAACTTTCACTCTACCAACCGGTCTTCCCAATGACGCTGCGCCACTGTGGGAAAAGACTCCTCAATCATACTTTTACTTAACACCTACATCATGGCCAATAAAGCAATCTTCAGAATAACGGAGCCTCTCGCCTAACTCCGCCACTCAAAACCAATCTTGAACTGTGGACGCCAAGCTTCCGCCACTTCCCGGCATGAGACCATGAAGGCACGACAGAATCTTTAGAAGAACGATGCCGAATGGAAGAGTCTCAAAATGAGATGATCCAACTTTTACGAGAACACAACAACCTCCATCACGCAAACAAACCGCCTCAAGATCGATTATTATTACCGCAGAGGACAATATGCTACTTCTTAGACGCCAAGTTCCACCACCTCCAAACCGTGATGTCAACTTCGACACCGCCAGCTTCCACCCATCCATCATGTGCGCCAACCACCAATCCGATTATTGTGTAGTGCATTCTCACTCGTCACCCGCCGCCATGTTATACGTGTAATTACAACGCTATATAAGAACTCCATCACAAAGACGGAATCATATTTTCTCTCACCGCAGCTTATCAAGAGTCTTCCCTCGTCAAGTTATTCTTCGACATCCCATCCCCGTAGGGTTTAAGCTTTCCAAGCATTGACCCTTATGATGGAGTTATCAATTCTACAACACATCGACCATTACAGACCATCATGCATATCCGCTCCTCGACATGTCGCTTTGTCGTCTTTCCTATTACTCTCAAGCGGACAAGTCCGCACTTGGTTCTACTCTCTTCTAAGAGGATCTATCCATACCTTTGATGAACTCGCCAAAATCTTCATGGAACAGTTCATTGCAAACCAAGGATCATCAAAGACTCCTCCCATCTCTCCCAAGATTCAAAATGAAGGTGAATCACTTAAGGAATACTTCCAAAGGTTTTCCTTAGAAGCTCGCCAAATCCCGTGGGTGACCTCAATTATTAAGAGGAGTTTTTCTTGAGGTTCGCCGACCTTTTACTCATCGCAGTGAGATAACCGCCATATGCCGAATTTGTTCACCGTGGAAGCATTCGCCGATGAGGCTATCAATGCCCATCGCAAAAGCCGAGCAATCTACGTGAAAACGTAAGAGTGTCCCGAGAATGCCACCACATCAAAAGAGACAACAAGTAACCGGATCTCCTCCACCCACCATATCAAACGAACCACCAATGAGAAGGAATACTCACCATAAATTCATCTCATGTTAACATTCTAATGGCTATTCGAGATAAAAAATCATCAAATGGCCACATCCATTGAAACCAAATTCGAAATCGAGCAATATTGCCACTTTCATCGGTGAGACATACCAATCAAGCATGCAAGCAACTCAAAGAAGAAATTGAGAGGCTCATTCAAGAAGGATATTCAAGCCGATTTCAAAAATCAACCAACTCAAACAAGCCCAACGGGGCAACCAGACAATCATCACGTAAATCAAAACGATCATCCTAAACAATTGGAGACATCGCAGGAGGACCATATCTAATCAATCTCATCACCGCTTCAAGGGCCGTAGTTAAAGAACTGATCATTCCATCACTTTTAATGATCTCGCACTTAGAAGGGGTCCATGTTCCTCATCAAGATCCACTTGTCATCAAGGGATCGGACCCATGCTATAATGTTAAAAGGATTTTGGTTGATAGTGGGAGTTCGTCGATGTCCTATTTTACCCACGCTTCGAGCATATTGTGGAAAAGCTCCAACCCGCCGCAGACCATCAGACGGTTTGACAACCGCCCCATACGAGTAGAAGGGACGATCACTCTTCCCGTTGTTCTGAGAATTCCCAAGAAGTGACTCATTCAATCCAATTTATGGTGGTCAAGTCGCACTACCTATAACGCTATATTTGGAAGGCCCCTCCAATCAATTTTTAGTGCAATCACTTCAATATCTCATCTTAAGATGAAATTTCCAACCCCGGAGTTGGAGGCCTGGAAATCAACAGTGGCGCAATCATGTTACTCGTGACAAGCTCACACGCCTTCCGTGACCTTTAGCATTGAAGATTTTAATTTTCTGGATGAAGGAGCACCCCACAAAGTATCACCAGAAGACTTACTCTCCATTACATTATCGATGACCAACCACTACGAAAAGGCAAGTAGATCCTCGCCAAAGGAACAAAGAGAAAACTACGATTTCCTCAAGTAGAAATCAAGACATCTTCGCCTGAGTCCCACTGATATGCTGGGTTGACCCCGCAGTGATCATGCACCCTCAAGATTACAAACCGATCATCGTAAGAAGTGAGTTGCACCGACGCTTCGCTATGAGCATGAAGTTAACAAGCTCTTGAAGCGGATTCATACGAGAAGTATATTACCCTATATGGCTAGCAAATGTTGTCATGGTTAAGAAAACAAATGGAACATGGAGGATGTGTATTTACACTAACCTTAACAAGGCTTGCCCAAAAGATAGCTTCCCCTTCCCCGACCAATTGGTAACGCCACGCCCGCCATCAAATGCTCGCTTCGACGCTTACTCGGTTATAACCAAATAAGAATGGACCCAATGGATGAAGAAGCCACAACATTTTCAAACATATAAAGGTTTATACCGCTACCAAGTCGTTCGGTTAAAAAACGCGGTGCTACCTATCTTTTATGAATATGGTTTTCAAAGACGAAGTATACGTGGACGACATGTTGGTAAAAAAGCCCGAAGAATCACAACATATCTCGACTTAGAAACGGTTTCAATCTTCTTCGCTTATAACATATCAACCCCACCAAATGTGCCTTTGAGTTACATCGGAAAATTTCGGGTTTATGGTAACCCATCGCTGAATAGAAGCCAACCCCGAGAAAATTAAGGCTCGAGATATGACCCTCCAAAGAATATCAAGGAAGTTCAACGCCTAAATGGACTGATCACGCCCCTATCTCGCTTCTTAGCTCGCTCGGGACAAATACTTGCCATTCTTCAATATTAAAAGGAGCAAAAAATAATAATTTTCAATGGACCAACGAATGTCAATCCGCTTAAACAACTAAGAGAGTACTTAGATCTCCCCTACTGCCTAAGCCTATTCAAGGAGAAATATTATACTTATATCTGCTTCCCCGCAATAAGCTCGCCTTGATACTGAAGTAAATGGGATACAACCACCAATTTACTACGAAAATACTTTCGATATAGAAAGTCGCTATCCACTGCAGATGGCATTAGCCCTAGTTTTTCAAATAAAATTAAGGCCCATACTTTCAAGCTCATACTATCTATGTTTACACTAATCTACCATTAAGAGCTATCCTACGTAAACAAGCATCCGGAAGATTAATTAAGTGGTCGGAATTGGGAGAATTTGACATTCATTTTCTACTCGACCGACATAAAGTCTCAAATACTCACTTTCATATGGAATGCACCTAACTCCAAATGATATGTCTATCACACGCCCTTATTTCCTCAATGGACTCTATGTTGATGGAGCTTAGAAATACCGCCGAGTCGGAGTTTTACTTATTTCCCCAGAATACCTGAGTATGGACTTCGCTTAAAATTTCCCCAACTAATAATATGGTCAATGGCCCTCATCGCAGGGACCGCCATCGACCGCGCGCAAGACTTAACAATCCATACTGACTCTCAGCTTATCGTCTCTCAAGTCGAGGGTAACTACGATACCCACAACCCTCGGCCACAATACGCCGACTTGGTGAAGTCGCCTTGCCCATCTTAAGGCGCATCAAATCACTCACATACCGCGGGAGAAAAATACTCTAGCAGACGCCCTCGCTAAGCTTGTTATGTCCGCTACCGGAGATCTATTCAAGAGAAAGCATATTGAAGAAATATATTTCCCCAGTATTCAAGGACCGTGGGTAATACAAACGATTGATGAGGTGAAGGAACCTCATGGATGGACCCCATCATGTCTTTCCTGCAAGCCTAAGACCCCATCGACGCCACTCCTCAAGACAAGTCGCAAACTTTGTTATTATTGGAGGTGAACTATATAAACGAAGCTTTCTGCCATACCTCAAGTGTCTTCCACCATCGTCGACTATGCCTAAGAGAGGTTCACTGAATATGTGGAGAACGGAGGAAGGGCTAGCCCTTAAAATTATAAGGCAAGGATTCTATTGGCCTACAAAGGAAACAAGATGCCCGAGTTCACCAAAAATGTGCTAGTTGTCCAGCATTCAAACCTTCCTCACATGCCGCATAATGAGCTCTCATCTCTTCAAAGCCCGTGGCCTTTGCTGGGGGGAATTATATAATGGGACCTAAAGATCGTGACAAAGAAAGTTCATCATTCTAGCCGGCCGACTACTTCACTAAATGGGTGGAAGCCAACCACTCGCCAAAATCACTGAGGCAAACGCTAAACAATTTGTTTGGAAAATAGGTGTCGATTCTGCCTTCCCGAAGATCATCACCGACAACGGACTCAATTTATCGGAAAAGTCTTTACGCCCTTGCAAAGATCTTCACATTCACCGTGGCACATCCACAAACTAACGTAATAAGCTACCTAGACTATACTCAAAGGATTAAAAACACGCCTGAGAAGGTCAATGGGTTGATGAGCTTTCCAATGTTCTCTCGCTTACCGCACATCAAGCACCCCCAAGGAGACCATATAACTTGTGGTTATCATACCAAAGGATATCGGGTTCCAAGTCCAAGAGTCCAATTTTGATCATGGTAGCAATGAAGAAAAACTGCAAAGACCTAGACCTACTCCCAAACTCGTGACATGGCCCTACTTGACCGCTTCCTATCACCGGGTAGCTCGCCACTTCAATAAGAGTAAAACCTCGCCCAATATCCAAGACTTGGTTCTACAAAAGTCTCAAGTCGCAAAGGCCCTCAACACAATAAACTCACCCTCTCCTGGATGGTCCATATGTGGTTATAGCTACAAATAAGCTGTGAACATTCAAGCTCAAGGATCTAGAAGGAAAAACTCTACCCTAACTTGGAATGCTAAGAATCAAAAATATTATCATCATAATTATTGCAACTTTAGTTTATCTCGCCTATCACTTCATCCTCAGATACACCCCACTTAATGGGATAGAGACTTGTGTTGTTGTTGTTGTTGTTGTTGCTATCATTTTCTCTTGAAGCTCATATTCGTGTCTTATGATTGTATCAGTCAACTTATCAAAGTAAGTGAATTTGTAGCTTTGTTCTAACCGATGTTTTTTCTTTTTTTCCTTTTTTTCCCACTTGAGAAATATACACTCAATGCTATATCTCAATCTAACATGATCAATCCCAAGGGGACTTGATCGAACCTCTTCCATACGTTAATGTCAAAGCAAAACTCCAAACAACCTAGAAAGGTTAAGAGGTCCTTGGTGGACTTCCCACGACCTCTTCCATACGTTAACATCATCAACACTCGATAAACAACCTCGATAGTCAAAAATCCCCTGGATCCAATTGCACATACAAGAACGCCAAATGATATTCACCAATCACCCCGCATGGGTAAGAACAAGATGTGTATAAAAATAATAATCATAATAAAAATATACATATCATCAACAAGATAATATGATACTATAAGAGAGAATCAAGATCCCGATACACGCTAATAACATTACATGTAACAAACAACAAAGAAAAAGACATCTACAACCATACTACATGATATCAACGCCCTCCTCACTACTAGAGATCCTCCCTGAGCCCACTCACAACTCCTTCATCTTCAATCAAGGATCTTCGATTTTAGAGATATATCCTCACTTAGCTATGATACACAACTCCTTTCAGAACCCCTGATGAAGCTCCTCCTCTAAACATTGGCCCAAGTCCTTCACTTCAACATCAAGTATATGACGAAGCTTCCCAACATAGTCTGATTGTACCACGATAAGCTGGAGTTCTTGAAGTCCTCCACCGCTTCAAGGAGATTTCATTTGCTTCCGCTTCGACATCAGACGCTTTTCTCCAAAAGACGATCTTGTAATGCTTTTCTCCACCGCAGTACCTTGAGCCTCTTCTCCATCTCGGCAGCCTCGCTGCTCACTTAGCTCATCACTGCGCGCTTCCACCTCCCGACATCAAGAGAAAGAGAAGTCGACATGTTCATAGCTCGGCCCCTACACCGTCACCGATCCTCCAAAGTCGCCACTTCTTTGGCCTTAGATTCATCTTTCGCCACACTCGCCTCAGATACTTTACCTTCACAAATTCATCGCTCCACTCATCTAAGGCAACACCTGATGAGCCATCAATCCTAACGATTGAGTTACCTAAAAAAAAAATCAAATGTTAATAGAATGAGAAAAGAAGAAAGGAAGAAAGAAGTAAAATAATGTAATTCATCCTCCGCCTGCATATGTGATGTGATTTAATACCTCTTCGTGAATTTACTGTCTAACTCCCCATCGTGAGTTAAAACAAGCTTAAACTCTCGAGGCCAACGGGCGAGCATCTTCTCCGCAGATATATGACGTGGTCATTTCAAAGACAAGTCTTCTTTTTCCAGAAGATGAATCATTGTTATCGCGATGATTCTCGGATGGGCTTCGAGAGAACCCTATGAGTATGAAATATCTCATCATTTTACCGACCTCTTCAACTAAGAGCGGAGATCTTCCCGGCCGGATGGAAAGACCAACCTTGAACATCCTATCTTCAATCAGATATTTGCAACGACGTAACTCATGTCTAAGCCGTGAATATTAAGAGTTGCTAAGATATCATTCTCCGATATCAAGAATGGATCCGGAAGATCATTCAATTCCCCATCTCTCTCGTGAAGTCCCCACTCATTCTTCACAAAAAAAGAATCCATCGGACCAATTTCTGATGGATCCCGTGCGTAAAATTCTATCCAATTCTTTATAGTCCGATAAGAAACACGCCCCTCAGCATCACATGTGAATCTACACATTCGCACAAGTATTCGATGTTCAAAGTAACACCACGCCTTCAAGAAGGTAGTCAAACCAACGATGATCATTAAAGCTCAAAACGAATTAAAGCTACGCCACGCTTTTGAAGATCTCAATCAACTGAGAGCCAAAGGGAATCGCAATATGCATCTAAGAGTCATCTCGTAAGAAAGTACCGCGAGGTGAACGCTCGACGACTTTTGGCAACAATAGCCACCAACTCATTTGGGAAGAAAAATTTTCTTCTAACACCATTGTTTATCTCGATGTGACAAGGATGATATATCATCCGTAGCCACACTATGAGTTTTCTTCCGCCATCATCCCGTAAGAATACATAATAAATAAAGAGGGAGAAATAATAAAATCAAGAATTTTGTGAAGACCACTCACCTCAATATGCGATCTTCTTATTTTGACCCTTCGCCACAAGACAGCTTGGGATAAAATTCTTCCCACGAACCGACGAAAGAAACACATACATATGAAGGGGAGGGGAAAGAGAAGAAGAAGGATATATATAGAGAGAAAGAGAGAAGCTATCCCCCTCTAATAAGGCTATGAAATTACCAGCCAAACTTTCTAAGTCGTATGACGATGGCTTCTTCTCACATTCTCAATCACAACCGCCCATCCAAGTTGAAAGAAAGCTAATTTTCTACAAGAAAAGTAGAACCAGCTTTGATCACCTCCGGACGGTCCGACGGTCGGCTGATGTCTCTTTCAAGGAAAAATGAACAACGACGTATGCTGGCCTTGATCGCCTCCCAACCCGACGGACGAAGCGGGCGATACCTCTTTCGGAAAAGCCGAACAACGACGATGTACTGGGCCGCGGATCGCTTCAAACGGACGGTCCGACGAGGGCTGATACTTTCGAGGAAAAGCCGAACAACGACGATGTACGCGTCGCGGATCGCCCCAACCCGGACGGTCCGACCGGCTGATACCTCTTCGAGGAAAACAACGACGACCGTGCATCTTTCCCCAACCAACGGTCCGGCCGATACCTCTTAGGAAAAGCCTAACAACGACGTATGTACCGCGCCTTGATCGCTTCAACCGACGACGTCCGACGGCCGCTGATACCTCTTCGAGGAAAAGCGAACAACGACGATACCGCGGCCTGATTGCCTCAACCCGACGGTCCGACGGCGATACCTTTGAGGAAAAGCCGGAACAACGACGTATGTATATCGCCCAAACTGGACGGTCCGACGAGGTCTGATTTCTCAGGAAAGCGAACCACGACGATGTACCGCGGGCCTTGATCGCCACCAAATAATCCTAACTCAAGAAGAAGGAGATGAGAAAGGTGTCTTTCCTCTTACCTGGGGATTTTAGACCCCATAGGGATAAAAGGGTAAAACCCGCCAAAGGAAAAGACTCGTGCTCACGCTGCTACAGCTCAGGGCGCGCTAGTTCTGGCGCGGCCACGCCGCCAAGCCGCTATGCTCAAGGCTGCCGGCATGTTCGCCCGACCTTTGGGCCTGCCCGCCGCCAGACTGGTCGCTGTGGGTTCATGCGGAGGGTCTGCTGCACTCCGCGATGTGCATGCGGCGCGCACCGCTGACCATGATACTCCACGGGCTGAATCCATGGCATGAACCGCGCAGGTTCGCGCCTGCTGACCACAAGAATTCAATTCAGGCAATACCTGCACAAGCGCCTCTGGCCAATGGGCGCCTATGGTCCCCTAACGCTAAAACTTCAGTGTCCGAATGTGTTCATAACCTCAAAATATCACGCCTACACTTACATCTACTTCCATAATCATAATATTGTACTTATGAAGATTTATTCTCCCAAAATGTATGATTCATGGACCGCAGTTTCATTAAAGAATTTGTTGTTTCAAGTATTTTAATGTATTTTGAATGATCAAATGATGCCATCCAAAAATGGGGCAACCGATATGACATTCAAATTCCCTCATGAATCTTGTGGCAAAGGCAAGTAATCCCAAGTCGAAATCAATCAAGATCAAGCACCAAACATCGTAAACTTTGGAACATGAATTAAACCTCAATGATCATCAAATATAGAGTATTTATAGTCAAATCGAGGCCTCGAATGAAATCTAACAAGCCTAAGATCTCACATCGACCTCATTTGAGCATCCAAATGTTCAAATACATCAAATGATCAAAAGGAATCGCCCGAGCCGTCCTGGGGAGGAGTGGTTTGGGTTTTCCATGTATTTACAAGATCCACTCTCCACCTATAAAATTCTCATTCTCCATGGGACACTTTGGAGGCCAAGTGAAGAAGGAGAGGAGCCCAGCAAGAAGGAGGAGAGCTCAAGCTCAAGATCCCCCAACAAGATCGCACACCGCCTCGACGGCGCCAACCACCGCCACGCCGCCACATCGCCCTCGCCACAATCACCTAATCTCTTCGTGATTGCCGGTTGTTCCCTATATTTCGGGAATATTTCACCAAGCTCACGCACACCACCATCACCGCCACTCAACTATTACAACCCGACTGTTATTATATTTGTTCCTTTCTTGTATATCATCTTGTAATCCCGCTATCGGAAGACTCAGACTTCGATATACATAGTGGAACATTTTTTTTGCCAGCCCCGGTTTTTCCCTCTTTCGAGGTTTTCCACGTTAAAATTTCGAGTTCTCGCCACTCTTTAAATACGTGTGTAATTCAACAAAGCTAAGGTGTAAACTTTCACTCTACCGCAACTGGTCTTCCGACACGCAACACTAACAATTGTTGTCTAATTTCACTAAATTTATAATAATCAAAACATTTTAATGAGATGAACCTAATGTCGCAAAATATTTTTCAATCCGAATCAAAATAAGTTTAATTGCAAATAAAATAAAGAAGAATGAGAAAACCTATATAACACAAGTTAGAATTAAAAAGGATTTATATGCATGCCTCATAATTCTTAAATATTTATAAAGATTATATCTAAATTTTCACATTTATTTATATAACAATATAATTTCATAATCACATCCAGCTCAAGTTTGATCACCATCGGTTGCCAACGAAGTCCTTTCAGCATTTTTCAATCTTTCTTGCTCAGGGAGAGGAGGACATGTCAAGGATAGCGAGTTCTCCACCTCGCCCTTTCGTTCAGGAAGAAAAGAAAAGTTTCAAACTGCTGTGTCAGATCCTTCATATGATCCCTGGACCCTCTTCATACGCTAAAGAGGAGTTATTAAGGACTCTGAAGGATCATGCATCGAAAAGTTTAGGAAAAGAACTCATAGGTAGATTTGTCACTTCTCATTACAAAGATTAGTGGAAGGCGGTTGTTCCTGATAGAAGGAAGTCTTCTCAACTTGTGCCTGTAACACAGAGCGATATCATCGCCATGGACAATCATTGACATGGTACAGAGATCAGTCTATTAGTCTAGGGAGAGATAGAATCCTTCATAGAATATCAAGAGAGTTTATGTCAAGAAGGTTCCACTAGCTCCTTAGCCTAGGGTACTTTCACCATCTTTGCCACCCTCACCTCTAGAGAGAGTAACTGTCACTATACGATCATCAACGCCTAGTTAATATAATTTGACTATTTTCATTATCGCTCTTCTATTTCTAGCTCTATTATAATCGAAGGAGACCAAATTTGAGTTACTGAGTATATTATTTTGTTACCTCTTCTTTTCTACTGGAGGGAAGAGTACGACTTTATGATTTTATTTTGGTACCGTATTGGCTTGCCCCCCACCTTGAGTCCTCCTTCTCCGCCAGTACTTTCCTCTCTGGGGAATCTATCTGATCCGTGCCAACATCTATATTATAAATCCTTCAAAAAGGAAATTGCTCCAATGTTCTCACTCTTGTGTTGGTATTTAGCTTTACATATATACCATCCAATTCTTATATATTAACTTCTAAATTCTCTCTCTCTCTCTCTCTCTCTCTCTCTCTCTCTCTCTCTCTCTATATATATATATATATATATATATATATATTGAATTGATCCATTGTTATGAGATCTACTATGATATACGTACCTCAAAATAATAGAATTATCAGCAATTGAAAAAAAAAAGTCTGGTCTTATCATTTTTTTTCAATTCTCAGTGCCTAATCTTCTCAAAAATTCAAATATCAATGAATATAATTTGCATAAATGTATTTTCTTGATTCATATAACGCTCGGTAGATGATCATCATTGTGTGGCATATATATATATATAAATATATATAACTCCAAAATCTTATATTATTATAAAGGAAACATAATTATATTCATTAAATTACATTAATATTTCCTACCATTTCCTTCCCAACAGATTCATTGCATTCAAATAATTTATATTTCAGTATATACAGTAAAAACGTTGCTTTGATGTGTCCTCTGGTAACTACCTTTAATGGCAGCTTGCATCGTATTAAGTCTGAATATAGTGTGTGGATATTTCTCCATCTTATTTTCCGAGTTTAAATGGTATCAAAGCCGTCATACTCGGACGAGTCACTTCCTTAATCCAAAGTCATGGCTGAAGAAAATACCACACCCTTCATGAATCAACCTCCATTCGTTTTCGTAAACCCAGCATCCCGACTCTCCTTCAAACTCACACCTAATAATTATCCATCATGGCGAGCACAAGTTCTATCGCTGCTTCAGGGATACAACTTGCTCTGGTACATCAATGGCGACAATCCATGACCCTCTCCTACGATCACGCAAGGAGAGCTTCAGTCAGTCAACCCGAATCATGCAATGTGGGTTCAACAGGACTAGCTACTGTTACATGCCATGTTTGATTCTTTATCGGAGCAACTCATGGAATACATCACCGCAGCCTCATCTTCTCGTGATGCATGCTCGTATGTATGCCAATCGATCGAGATCGAGGATTAATTTTTTTAAGGAAAAGCTCTCGCAAACAACCAAAGGCAAAGCTTCAATCATTGATTATCTCCAAATGATTAGAAGTTTGGTAGGTCAATTGGTGTTGGTTGGATCACTGTTGGAAAAAAGATGATCTCATTCTTCATTTTCTGAGTGGTATCAAACAAGAATTCAAATAGATTAGTGTAGCTATTCGGGCCAGAGATCAACCTGTATCCTTTGAAGCTTCTCATGACAAACTAACTGAACGTGAAGACTTTTTGAAAAAAACAAAGGTGGACCGTTCCGAAAACAAACTCAAAATTATCAAAGCTCATTACCACCCTCCCACCGAGCTAAGGATACAAAACACATTTGCAATTCAGTGACAAACGTGGTCACACAACAAAGACACATCAAAAAAGACTAATGGGTTTTCCAATTCCACCCAAAGCCAACCACACAATCACTGGCAACCAAGATCCTCGGACTACATGGCTTCTTCATAGTGGAGCCTCACACCATGTCGCGATAGGCATGAACAAGTTATTTTTGAGAGAACCATATGAAAGATCTGATAATATAGTCGTCGAAAATGGCTCAGGTGTTCAAATAACACATAGGAAAAACAACCCTTTCAACTCCTCACATATCCTTTATTCTTGACAATGTTCTATGCGCTACAAATACGAAACATATATTAATTTCTATTTTTCAATTTTATAGTTGAGATAATACATCAATAGAATTCAACCCTATCTCTTTTTTATGAGGAAAATTTTAAATTAAGTATATTTTAATTAATAATTAACAGTTTAGGCATCGATAAAAAAAATATTTAACTTTAGTACGCGATAGAAATTGCCCACCTCATCGGTGGATCACCATTATTATCTGCCATCATAAACTTAGCCCCGCCCGATTAGTTAACGACCGTTTTAGAAAGCCGCTAACTTATAGCTGCATTTTGGCCAATCGCCCGAGCAGTGGGCGACGATATATTTCTATACCGAATCGACCCGAAGCTTCGCTTCGTTTTTTTTCTTTCGCTTTGTAAAGTTTCGGTTTGTAAAATCTCGATTCTTCTCCTCCGCTCTCCTCCTCACGACGACCCATCGCCGCTCCACCATTGTAGATTTTGCATTTGCCACTTTCACTCCACCCAACTAATTTCTATTTCTCTAGCTTTCGTGGTCGTGATTGTTGCTTTCGCCTGATTTACCGTAAGTTTGTTTTTTTTTTGTAGTTTATTTGTTGCTTTGGTAATATTCCTTTTTAATTTTTTAGTGAATTTGTATGTTTTGCTGCCATTTTTACCGTTTCTATGTTTCTCTTAGTATAACATTAAGAGTAATTAGATTCCTATAGTTATTGTAACTCACCAAATTGATACCTTTTTACTGCAAAGCTTGATTTTAGAATTTGATTAGTGTGACCTAATTTTATTGTTATGAGTAATAACTTCAAAGCTTCATATTTATTTATTTTGTTAATTAAGAGACTATTTGCTTGTTTAGGGCAGTTTGCACTTTTTTTTTAAATTGTAGAATTATTGTGGAAAAGTACTTTTTTAATTTATTTTAACTATTGCGAGTATTTATTTATTTTGAAAAGTTTGCCATAGTTCATGAAAATTTTGAAATATAATAAGAAAGTTATAGTTAAATAATATAGTGATAGTCAGTAAATAAAATAAAATTTATACAATTAATTGATGCATATGAAACAATGCGATGAAGCACCGTATCTGTTAAAGTATTCTCACTTATATATATATGATTTGTATGTCAGTAGTGTGTTTTGAATCAATATAGATTGACATCTTCATTGATTTGAACTAGAAAGTAAAACATCTTTTATTTTATTTCAAGTAATTTAACATTAATTTTTTTCGTGCCATTCTCTTTATGTTTTAATGACAATGATCATGTAGGAAGTTAAGACCATGGCAACTATTGATATAAAGCAGAATCTGATTGTAATGTGACAAAGTTTTAAATCTTTGTGTTGATTACCGCTCATAAGACCAACCATTGAATATTAAGACAATCACCCTTGGCATCAGAACAATTGTTGAGCTTGAGCAAGCTAATTATTTTTCATGTTAAGCTCGTAAGCTCGTTTGAAAATTTGTTCATTTGAATCGCTCATTTTCAAATTGTTTGGTGATCTATTATTTTTTCAACTTGTATTGATTATAATGAGCTCGTTGAAATCATTTTGATTCGAATTGACTCTAATTATTAAAGTATTGTTTAGCTCTTTCAAGCTCAAAACATCTAAATATGGATTTTTGTAATGGATTTTGAGTGAATTGTCAGGTTTTGTTACAACATTGGTTGCTGAGCTAATAGTAGAATGAGTCAGGATCTCGTTTCCTTAATTATGTTCTATGACGCAACCCATCATTGATGAGTTCATTCCAAGTTATGTTGGTGGCAAAATCGCCCATGCGAAAGTGTCGCCATGCAAGCTTAGGAAATTTAAAAAAAAAAGTGCTCGTTCTCGCGTTATGACGCTGATAACTTCGCAGTGGAGATTACATGTCGCTTTTCCTCAGCGGGATACATCTTGTATGCTGATGATGATGATGTCTCGCAAGATCAGACGGGACTAAGCTTCCGCCAAACATTGATTGTTTACGCGGAGATAAAGTCACAATGTACGCTACCAAAACATACATCGATATATCATGCCGTAATATACACTCGCTATTCACGAAGTTCGCTTTGCCAACAATGAATCGCACGCACTATCACGAATGAGATATAATGTAAGCATTCACCTCGACATCACTGCTGGTGATTTTATTTTTGTTTTGTGTATGGTATATTTTGTTTTTTTTAGAAGATGATATATGTTTAAATGAATGCAGAACCGAGATGCCTATTCAAGCGCAACTGCATGATCAACCTAGTTCATCTGATAACCGCCCGATGATGAGTATGAAATGATGAATAGTGAATCAAGCATCGACCGATAACGATGCGCGATGATGAGTCTTTGCTTGGTAATGCCAATTTATGCGCAAAAGACGGCCATGATCTTCTTCGGAGTCATTCAATCCGGAATTCGGTGGATCATAATGTTATGATTTCCACTAATGAGTACATTCAGCTATGTCAGATCACGAAAGACTGGGATGCAGATATTGTATTTGATGGTCCATCTGATAACTCAAGTTTTTCAGATGATGTCGGTTCAGAGTTATATGAAGGTATGTGTTTCAAATAAGAAGGAGCTTCGCCAAAGAATGGCCGGGTCCATTATTAATAATGTCCAGTTCGTTATCATGACATCAAATCAGAAGAATTTTACCATTATATGTGCGCAACATCGTAGCCCTAACCTCCAATGGCGCACTATGCGTAAACAAGAGGTTGGGAGGCCCGAGGTTATCAACTTTAGGTTCGCCGTACACATGCGTTGCCACCATCAGTGGTTCAGGACATCGCCAATGCACTTCTAAGTTTATTAGTTACTTCATAATGCCAATAATGTGATTTCAAATTGACCTGAAACTCAAAGAGATCATAGGAAGGATGAAATCGAAATTTAACATCAAGTTCTCTTACATGAAGGCCTGGGATGCGAGACGTAAGAGTATTAGAGCAGTATTTGGCAGTTGAGAAGAGTCATATCGCTCCCTAGCATTATTTATGGATTCGTTATGCTCTGCGCTGCCCGTTACTATTTACAGGATTATATCATCAGATACATGTAGTTTCGAGACCGCTCGGCTTTGACCATCTATTACCGGGTTGGGATATTGTCGACCTATTCTCGCATGGACGGACGCCTTTTGGCAAGTATCGGGTACGCGTCACTACCCATTGGTATTGATGCAAATAACGATCTATTCCTTTTGCTTTTGCAGTGGTTGAATCTGAGAATAACGAATCCTGGCTCTGGTTCATTATGTGCCTACAACAACTGATGCCAATTGTTTCATCAAGGGGCAATTTTTGTGTAATCTCGGATAAGCATTCAGGGTTGGTTCGTGGGTGCCGCGATGTATTTTCATGGGCCGCACATCGTCATTGCTTGCGACATCTTAGGAAAAACTTTAAGAAGGCAGTGAAGAAAATGGGTATTGTGGATGTTGAGTTTATGTGCAAAAAATATACTTGTGTAGCACCCGACATCAATATATTTAACCGCAACATATCGACATCAAAAAAATTAAACCGTAAGCATATCAATGGTTGGTAGAACGCGTGATGTGGAGAAGTGGACATTGATTCATGATGGTGGGAAGCGTTACGGTACCATGACCACAAATGCATCGAGTTTTAATGGTGTACTTAAACGCACGGACTACCAATTCAAGCATTGATAACTGCAATTTACTATAACATCGTGAGTCTATTCTATACAAGTTCAATTGATTCAGATGAATTCACCTTCTCTCCACGAACCCAAACAGTCCTAAGCAAATTTGAGCGAGGCTGACATTTCCCACTACCAATATTAACAAATGAGGTGCAAGTGTTGGATTGAATCGCTCCTTCGAGTTGATTTACCGAAGATCAATTACCATGCGGGTACACTAATAATGATTTATCATATGCGTAGTCATACCATACAGCTCTAGTATAGGAGAATCAATCATCCGCTTATGTGTCAAGATATTACACCATGTCGATGTACGCGACATACTCTTCTAATTTTCATGCTGATGATCAAACACTGCCGAGTACGACGCAGACGGTCTGATCCTTTGATGTCGCCGGTTAAAGTCGCCTGCAAGCCAAGATCACGTGGTACAAGAACACAATGGATGAGAGCGCATCACAAAGCAATATGTAGTAGTTGTAAATCAATCGGCCATTACGACATCGCCTCACATAACCCTTCTAGTAGCGTGAGTTTAGTTTGTGTTTAGATATATCCTAACCGAATATGCATAATTTTTCTTATCTCTGCAATTATATCGATCTAATAAATTTCCATTTCTTTGCATACGATGGTCGAGGAGCCTTCTACCGGACGCCGCAGGAGGCGTAAGCCGCTTGATGACGACTGGACCCGATCGAGAGGTTCATCCCAAAGATAGCCTTACTTAGTGGAAGACATAGGGCACATCCGTGATACTGATGAATATACTTGCTTATTTTTTTCTATGTGTTTCATTTACGCGTGTTACGCATTTTGACCTAAACTTTTTCATACTGCAATCGACTATTTTTGAGGCAGCATCTCACCTTCTTATGCTCAGAGAGTGTCCCATCACGCGTCTACCGCTCTCACACTCAACTTTATGTTAGCTACCGCAGTACATCGACTTGACCATCACATGCTGACAACACTAGTTGAGCGTTGGTCTCCCCAGATCAACACATTTCATTTTGCTGTGGGAGAGATGACAGTGACATTGCAGGACGTTGCAATGATCCTGGTTTATGACACGACCACCGCTTGTCGGCCCCTATTGTTTGTAGGACATGGTAGGCGGTGGTGAGTTGGCCGACCTGACGAAGCTTATAGGTGGCATCCGATTCCGCATTAATCGTATCATGACCCGCTTGACCTAACATTCATTCGACATTCGTGGATGCCGTGCACACGCCGACGCATGCCACTCGCGTGGTTACATTGACATTTTTCGTGAGTCCTACACTCTCCGAGTCGGACTTCATCGACATGTGCGAGCCTATGTTTTATTCCTTCGGGAGTTTTTTACTAGATACGCCGTGGTCGAGGGTGCATTTGCAAAGATCTCCCATTGTTAGGATCTTGACACATTCAACACTCTATCCGCTATGCAATGCTAGCCCACTTATAGGAGTTGCATGAGTCTACCAGGGAGGGCCAACATGGTGTTCTTCGCTTGCCAGACCGGTCTTGGGAGCCGCATGTTGGTCGATCAACGTTACATGTCCCCTACCCTAGAGATCTCGATGGACTTAGCATCGGTTTCAGGTAAGGAAATTAATATCTTTATAGCTTGCTTTAACATAATGACATGCAACTACCTGACTTGTATATGATATTTTTTTTATTATCAGGTGGAATGAGAGATATGTGCGTTAGATGCCGTTTGACAATATCAAATTTTTTAGGGATGAGTTAGATGGGCTTCTACTAAGTCAGGTACTTCTTTTAATTGTTATACATCATTCTCAACAAATGCTGTCAAACCATTTTCTAACATACAGGTGACTTGGGAGCCATACGACATTCAGATAAGAGGTCGTCTGGCTGATATTTGTCTGGCTGGCGAGGACATCTAGTTAGCACATGTTCCACTAATTAGGTGGAAGAGGGTGGAGTGATACCTTCTGACAGAGTCCGCTTCACTTGCCCAAAGACATGTAGTCCCATGGACTCTAGTTATTAGAGTCGATGGCGAGGGAAAGCATTAGACGGCGCAGCATCATCGCCAATATATCGTGGGAGGCCGTAGAGATCACGCTTGGGTGGACGATAATGGCACACACAGCACCTCGCACAGCATGATCTGGTTTAGGGCATCGCAGGGTACAAGGCTTTACCAACACCGACGACGCTACCCCGTGAGCACCCGCCTAGAGAGCATATGTTAAGATAACTCTATAATTTGCATATTTTCTTAGTTATTATTTTCACATATTTATGTAGTAACATTTTAAACTGGTTTACTGTAGCCAGAGCATATTTTGGCGATGGAGGATCTTTTCGGCCTTTCTTCTGGACGCTCGATGACGCGTGGACTATCGCCGCTATCAATGACGATATGATGCATCCGAGCTTGAAGACACATATCGAGACTGTGGTCCGGCGTCGCAGCCAGAAAGCATATGCCACGATGATATGACACATGTCTACACGCTTCGACCGCACGCATACGCATACGCGCCATCCACCTGCGATCCAGACCATCTTCTTTTTTCGTGAGAGCACCCGCCTGCATATGGACGTCACGCCATAAGATTGGGTATCTCTACGAGACTCAGACATTGATCGGATGATGATGCGAGCCAGCTCATCACCGCTGACGTCGGTACCGCCGAGCACTATACTCATAAGTACGCGATAACTATAGACATCGCCGCCGATGATAGTGTTTAGAGGTGTACTTATTTTGTATAGCCGCTTTGGATATTTTATCGTTCACTTTTATCGATCTCTACTTTGAGTTTATTTTTGGCTTATGAATGAAATTTTTTGTATCATTTGATTACTATTAAGCGTTTGATCTATTTGTATTTTCTAGTATCATTTGTTCACTGGTATTACAAGTTCATGTTACATATATTTGCATTTCCTGTACATTGTAAAAAAAAAGATAACTTATTTTTTTAAAAAATTGAGTGCGCCGCCTACTATCGGGCGATCGATTACACTTAAGCCGCCAGATCCATCGATTTTAGTGCCGAACCATTATCGATCGCTTAGTGCCGCGATAAGTGATCCGCCAGCCACCTCTAGAGGTGGACGCCACTTCCACACACATATTTTATATTTAAATTTTTCTTTTACCGGTATTTAATATGTTAATTAAGTCTTAAAACATACTTAATTTAAAATTTCCGTCCTTTTTTATCAAGGATCTCAGTACGGGGGCACTTATAACGCGAGGGCTGAGCCGAAATAACGTGTACGAGTGGTCGAGCATTAAGAAGATGCAACTCACCCAAAGCAAGCCCAAGTCAGTTTGAAACCAAACATCACACTATGGCATGACCATCTCGCCCACACTAGACTTCATCGATCACTCTATGGTCGTAAACAGGCACCATGAGCCTGGTATGTCGAACTCAAACAATTCATTCGATCGTTCATTACTTATTTACTGTCAAAATTCTACTGTAATTTACCTACTTATGTATGTAGATGAGCTTCTCATTACCAAAAACTCAAAAAATGGTTACACGTATAATTGAAGTACTCGCTCAAAGATTCTCCATCAAGGATCTAGACAACATTCATTATTTCCTAGGAATTGAAGCAATTCCAATGGCCAACGACATTTTGTTATCACAACATGCCTATATTCGTGATATCCTTGAGAGATTTCAACTGGATGGTACGAAATAGATGGAAACACTAATCAACACTTCTACATCACTACAACTCAACGGCGGGTTTGCCTATTCAAACAACAAACAATATCGAAGCTTAATAGGGAGTCTACAATATCTATCACTGACATGACTAGACATTGCTTATACAGTCAATAAATTAGCACAATTCATGCAATCACCAACTCAACTGCATTGGACAGCAACCAAGAGACTACTTCACTACCTCTAGAACACTATCACACATGGTCTCCTCCTTCGTAAATCGTCATCTCTATATCTAACAGCATACTCTGACGCTGATTGAGCTCGGAATCAATGACTACATCTCTATGTCAGCATATATTATATTCTTCGTCTTGAATCCAATCTCATGGTGCTCCAAGAAACAACGTACTGTTACAAGATCATCGATAGAATCTGAATATCGTGCCATTGCATCCGCAACCACAGAAATCTGCTGGCTACTTAATCTTTTCTCAGAACTTTGCATAACAACTATCAAACCACCACAACTACTATGCGACAATCCAGGAGCTACGGGCGCAAACAAGCCGAGCTTGAGCTAGGGAGCTAAACCTTTGTTCATATTCGGCTAGTTTGAAAATTACTTGTTTCGTCATTGAAATTACCAAAATTTCAGTGTTCATATTTGGCTCTAATGGTTCGAAATTGCTCAAAAAGCAATAATCTGAAAATATATGAAGTAGGGATGGTTTGAATTTGGTATAAATGGCAAAAGCTCAAACCACTAAGCCATGATTGCAACTATGATTAATAAACGTTTGTGTATATATATATCGAGCAAAACTGAGTCAAACACAATCGAGCAAAAGATTGTTAATGTTTGACTCGTTTATAAATCGAGTTTAAAATATTTACTCGTGTTTGGCTCGTTTACTTAACGAACGAGTCAAATACGAGCTACTTAATGAGCTGAACATAATATGTTCATGAATGATGAGCTTTTTTGATAGCTCTGCTTAGAGCCACACATCTCTGGGCAAATCTAGCGTTCGACTAGACTATCATTTTGTTCGAGAGAAGGTGGCAGATGGGTCGATCAAGATTTCGCATGTCTCCATCGACAATCAGCTTTTCGACATACTCACCAAACCACTTCCAGAAATTAGGTTTCATCAACTTCAGTCTGAGATTAATGCCTTCAATGGAAGCCAAATTTTGCAGGAGCATACTAAGAAAATATAAATAAATTTATTAAATTACATTAATATTCCCTACCATTTCCTCCTTAACAGATTCAATACATTCAAATAATTTCTATTTCAGTTCCTACCATTTCCTCCCCAACAGAATCATTACACTGAAAAAATTTATATTTCAGTTTGTACAGTAAAAAAATTCCTTTGATATCCTTTGGTGACTGCCTTTAGTGGCAGCCTACACCGTCTCAAACTTACGTATAAATACCTGTATCAAGTCTGAATATAGTGCGTGGAAATCTCTCCATCTTATTTACAGGTTTACAATTATAAAGCTAACATACGACAGAGTTACTAAGATCCTAATTGTGTGAGTTCAGTTAAAGCATGAGTTTAGTGTAATTTGCTCTTAAACCATATTATAAACCATTATTCACTCTAAATATCTTTCTGGTCTGTCCATCTGTCTTGCGCTCTTTGTGTTCCGTTTCTCTCGTTCATTATTTTCTCCTCTTCTTATTGCTATAATTCATATCGTTGTATTTATACATATTGATTAAACGCAGCAGGCAGAAACTGAAGCGTAAGAATAATTAAGATTGAGAGTTTTTTAGGTACATTTGATCAAATTTGTTTTGCTCAGATTGAACGGTAAAAGGATTACTTTATAGATGTTGGTTGAGAGTTTTACAAATTCACGACTTTGTATTTTTTGTTTGGTTGACAAAATGTAATGAAAAGAAGGGCTGAGCCTAGCGTGTGCGTGTCCACGGCACGGCCGCCGGCAGATGGCTACGGTGGTATTTGAAATGCACCTAATTTTTTTACTTGGAACCAAATGCTTGAAATAAAGCATGATTTGAATCGCAGATTCCAAATGACCACCAATAAATTTCCTTAATCGTAAACTCATACATATAATATATTTTGATTGAAAGTATAAGCTCTCAATTATTAAACTAAGATTACTTAAAAATTTATTATTGAAAGTTCAACTCTAAATTAAATATTTATATATAAATATACAATCTGAACAAGAAACATCTGAATTACTTGAATGAAATCAAAAGCTAGGCTACAGCGAGATAAAGTAATCTACCCACCGCTCTTTCGGTTGGTGCGGGAACCCTCCTGACCACGCTCGATTTCTCGGCGGGAGGCGCGCCATGGAATATCAATGTGAAAGTGATTTAATGACGCTTATAAATGATTAATCACAACGACATTCCTACCCACAAGATGGTAGATGTCGGGATCCCCCAAAAAAAAAAAAAAAAAAAGATAAAGTAACCTACCTATCTTATCTTTATTTGAAAAGGATACCTGCTTTAATAAATTTGTTATCTGCGAAAAAATTCATAATTATAGAATAATATTTTACGTCTTAGCTTTACATGAATCTCTTACACATACTCTAAAGAGATAAATTCAAGAGGTGTAAAATTTTTTTTATGTTGAAAACCTGTAAGAGAGAACTGCATGACCCAACTCAAAGCTCAAATTAAATGATTTACTATAAAAATAAAATTATAGACTTTTGTGCTTCTTTTAATTAGAGAAGATGCGATTACAAAGTAATGCACGAAAGCTTTGTCTCGTATAACTGTATTAGAGGATGAAATAGTTAAGAGGTAAATGTCAACAATCAAAGGTCGAATGATGTTGATCAGACTATGTTGGTTAGGTGATGATTGTTAGACGAAGACAATCAAAGTAATCATAGTTGGATAGTAATAGTGGATGACGATAGTAAGATATTGACAATCCAATGATAGCTAGCAATGATCTAATTAAGTATGAATCTTAATACAAATTTTTAGTTGAAAATCGGCTAAATTAATTTTACAAACAATTGCTGTCTAATTTCAACGAATTTATTACAAACTAAACATTTTAATGAGATGAACTTAATGACACAAAATGTTATTCAATCCAAATCTAAATAAGTTCAAATAGAATATTTAATTAGTGATTAAAAACTTTGAACATTGATTAAGGAGTCAAATAATTTATAAATCTTGCATGTTTATAGTCAAATTAAGCGTATTCATGGAATGTAAAAGAAAGGCTGACAATTTAATTGCAAATAAAGTAAAGGAACAAGAAACTTATATAGCACAAATTAATATTAAAACATATTTATATGCATACCTCATAATTTTTATATATTTATAAAGAATATATCTAAATCTTTATATCTTTTTTAGGTAACAATATAATGTCTAAAAATAATATTAATGATATTTTGATGTGATGTTAAAGATTTAAATATTACATAAATAGAAAGTAAAATTAAAGTGTAAATATATAAAATTTAAGATCACACAATTTTAATATCATTAGAGCACTTAAATATTAAATGAAAGCTTTATAATCGAAGAAACCAACCGAACAACCCAGCAAGGTAATCGCTCAAGTTCAAGCTCGTTGCCAAGATCGAGCTCGAGCTCGGCTCGAGCTTTTACGATGGTGTTCGAGCTTGAGCTCGTTAAAAAAAATAGTGTTCGCGAGCTCCTTAACGGTCTTAATCGAGCCTTAATCGAGCCATTATCAAGCCTTAATCGAGCCATTATCGAGCCTTAATCGAGCCATTATCAAGCCTTAATCGAGCCATTATCGAGCCTTAATCGAGCCTTATACAGTATTGTTTATGAACAAGCCTTAATCGAGCCTTAATCGAGCCTTATCGAGCCTTAATCGAGCCATTATCGAGCCTTAATCGAGCATTATCGAGCTCCTTAACGTTCATGAAGCTTTAAATGATACCACTAACATAACCAATCGAACAATAACTTGTCGCTTGTTCATTTAACAATCGAGTATTTACAAAAGTGTTCAAGCTTGTTCGATTAATTAAATGAACGAACATAAACGAGCTCTAATCGAGCCGAGTCACGAGTAGCTTGTTGAACGCTCGGTTCGTTTACACCCCTATTTATAATCAAATAAATTAACACGAGTTGTTTGATTTAGTGTTCTAAAATATTTACTAAAATAAATAAAATGATACTCTTAAAAATTATAAATAGATTTTATGCTCCATATAATTGGGGGCACAATGTCGAGTTATAGATTCCAAAGTGTTTTGAAACTCTATCTAATATTTAACGCTTATAATCTCTGCTAACAATATTTATCATCTGACTATCATCTTAGACAGAAGTAGTCAGATAGTTATCATAAGATAGAAGTTGTCTACTCATCATTGTTTAATCGTCATCAATTGCCAACAAAGTCTTTTTCACCATTATATAGTCTTTGTTGCTCAATTGTCATCATACGATCATGAATGTCCTTTTCACCATTATCCAGTCTTTGTTGCTCAATTGTCATCATACGATCATTAGACTATTTTCATTACAATTCTACTATTTCTAGCTCTACTATAATTCAAGGTGACCAATTTTGAGAACAATATTTTGTAATCTCTTTTTTTCATATAGAGGGAATAGTATGACTTTACAATTTTAATTTGAAAATGAAATTTTTTAAATGGGTTTTTAATGAAAAAACTCGAGCATCTCAAATTTTTTATACGAGTCAGTGCAATATCTTCATACAAAATTAAGACAATACTTTTGATATGGCTCTCAAAATACCACTAATCAAAGCACAAATCTTGACGTCGAAACCGAGCATGATTTTGAGTCAATACCGATCGAGATCAGCGACTAAATATCATTGGAATCGACATCAATTAAATCTCAAAACAAATTTCAAATATGGAGAGTCAAATCGAAGTCTCGACGGATCTAACGAGCCTAAGATCTCATAATCCGACTTCATTTGAGCATCCAAATGCTCAAAATACATCAAATGATCAAGGAATCATCCCGAGCCGTCCGATCGGGGAGTGGACGGGCTTTACATGAATTTACAAGAATGCCTCATCCCATCTATAAATGACCTTCATTCCTCACATGAAGGGCTGCTCAAGAGGAGTCAGTGAAGAAGAGGAGACCGCCGATGTTAACCACCACGGCCACCACTCACACCGCCCCAAGCAAGAGGAAGAGAGCCCGAAGGAAGAAGAGGAAGAGTCCAAGCAAGGAAGAAAAGAAGAAGAGCCCCAGAAGAAGAGGAAAAGCCAAGAGTGAAGAGAGAGCTCGCTGAAGATCCTCCAAGCGACCCCAAGGATCAGACTGCCGGCCATCAACCATCGCCACCCCACCGTCATTTGATCAGATCATTCCCCACTTCTAAGTTACCCCGACCATCGTAACATTACAACCCGATCGTGTTACTATTTTTCCTCCTCATATAATTCTATAATCTTGTATCGAAGACTTTAGACTAAACGATATATAAGCTTTTATCGCCAGCCCCTCCTCTTTTCGAGCCACGCTAAAATTCTGAGTTATTTATCGTTCTTTAATTACGCTACAGCTGACTTCACAACAAAGCCAGAACTTTCATTTACTGACCTTTTAAGACGCAACTTTTAATTTATCATCAGAAAATTTCTAGTATGTAATAAACTACTAACATTTGATGATACATAAATATAGATGATCGTTTGAGATGATGCAATAAACCCTTGAGTGGAGGCAAAATTAAATCAATGATATAAGTAGCAATGCTTATATTCTTAAAAAACACGCGAAGCAAAGAAAATAAGAAATATGAGGGCATGCCATCCTCATTTAGTTATATTTTGTATAAACATATAATATAGGCATCCATTTATTGATAATAAAAAATAATATTTATAATAAATAAAAAATATTAATATCATATATAATACTTATCAATATAATTTAAGAGAAATAAGAATGAAATAATGAAATAGTCTTCAAATTTATTAGCATTTATATTTTAGTATCAACATTTCCATATTGAGAAGAATTTCAATAATCATTCATAGTTGGGCCGGGCGGGTCTATGGGACCACATCCACACAAGCCAAAACACGTGAGCAAAATCAGGCGAATCATGCATCCACATCCCTCATCACGTGACCTCTCACCCGCCAACTCTCTATTCTCCGAACGAATCGTCGATTACAAGACAAAAAAAAAAAGAAAAAAAGGACGTGAAGAAAAAAAAGTAGAAAAAAAACAGAAATGGTATCGGGTGCTTCTTCACAGTTCGATCCGCCGTCATACAGTTCGCCGCCGTCATACAGTTCGCCGCCGTCGAGCTATCCACGGCCGGCGGTAGTCGCCGTGATGGCGAAGCATGGAGGGAGAGAGAGAGAGCATGGAACGCGTACTGCCTCGGCGTCAGCTACTACGGAGGCCTGCTGTCCCACCCACGTGGCGCTCCGAGATTGGCGCCGCACCTGAAATGTGCCGGGTCGAAAGTCCCATGGGCGCGCTTGGCGTCACGTCCTATAGAACTTTCTGCCCTCGAGGAGACATGAAGTGAGAGAGAGGGCAAAAAATGCTAATCCCATTGTCCTTCCTTCCGTGTCGAGAGTCTTCCGCGATCGGCGAGAGAACGAGGGCTAGAGATCTCGCCGCCGACGCCAAATCCCTACTCGACTCAGGTGAGGTTTTCCCGATTTTCCAGTTTCTTTTGCTTATTTGGAAGTTGCTCGGGCTGCCTTCCAGATTTTACCCAAACTGGGCTTAAACTCTCACTTCCTTTCTCCCTAGTTTTTTTTTTTTTTTCATGTTTTCTCCGTTTATCTGAGAACATCGATTTGGATGTTTCTGTGCATGTGGATTGATTTGTTTATCTAGAACCGTTTTAAGTGATGGAGTTGTGTTGTGTAGCTAGCTTCTTAAGATGGTGCAAGAGCGTTCGAAGCTGCTTTTTTGCCGGGTTCAGTGCACTGGAAAAAGATGCGGCCTTGGTGATTATTGGGTTGCTGGATCTGGTGCAATCGGAGTTTATTGCACCTTGCTCCACAACTTTGCTTGATGTTCTTGTTCACTATTTCTGTTCAGTGTGAGGTGTTTTAGCTGTATGGATATTGATGAACTTCGGTTATTTATATGAATTTGTTTCAAGACTGGAGTTCTGAACCAGCATCAGCTTCGGAATGCTGCTGATCGGTTCGTTATTTAGTGATGGATTACGTACCTCCTGCTTCATGTTCCATAGCTCTGTTTATTGTTATTCTTTTTGGCATTGGCTCTCTGCTTATTTTTGGGCCTTCGAACGAGTCAAAATGAGTAGATTGGCCATCTTCCATGAATGTGGAATCCACCACTCAGGCTTATTCCGGATACAGCTTTGTCTTGTGACTGGTGGTGGTGAACTCTAATGAAGAGGATCTGTGTAGCTGCTGAAGCGCTGATGAGAAGACAAGCTTCCTTGTTGTCTGGCATCCGTAGGAGTAAAGCATCATGAATATGTGTTGCTTCTTTTCCCCTCAGGCTAATTCTTATTGTTATATTTGATATATATGATTTCGTTTCCTAGTTCATCAGACCTTCTGTTAAAATCTCCTATATCTTTTTGGTTTCTACCTGAAACATGGGTAACAGGATGTGTTTATTGCTTTTCTGGATGATGAACAGTGTGGTCTTTCTTCTATTATGTTCCAAACAAAAAATATTAATTTGACCTTCATGCCTGCCTTCCATTTCCCATTTTTCTTTTTTTCGCAAATAGGTAGCCTTGTTAGTTGTTGCACAGGTGTGGTTATAAGCTGATGCTTAAGTGATTTTTACCTAGTTGATTATCACATAGTTTTTCTAAGCTGTGTCAGTCATGAATGCAGCATTGAGGTGCTTAAAATGAGTGAAGGAAGTTCTTGGCATGATAAGATGCTTGATAGGAAATGGGTATTAAAGCGCAAGAGGAAACTGATAAGAACTTCAACGGGTGCAACCACTGGGAAGGAAGGAAATTCATTACTCTCAGAGTTCACAAAGAAAAGTTCTTCTCTTAGAAAAAAGTTCAAGGGTGAAGCTGATACTTCACTAAAAATCAAAGGGAATGATGGGGTAAGTTCTATCTTATTAATTGTTCCATGTCATCGAGTTAGTTGTGTAATAGTCTTTTTGTTTTCTTACTTTTCATGATGATGTCAACTTTGTACCCTTTCTGACCCCTATTTTCTCCTGTAATCTGATTGTGTGCTTCAGAGGAAAGTGGACCTTTGCTGCACTATATGGACAAGCACCATCTTTGTTGTTCGTTGTAGCAAAGCCCCTTATATATGTTTTTATTGTTCAATATGCATGATTGCACAACTAGAAACCAAATGCAAATTTGGTCATAACAAATAGTCTGTCTTTTCATGTTTGCTAGAGATGCTCAAACCAATTAAAGCTAATTTAGAATTAGTGAGTTGTTCATGGCAGATTAATCTAGTAGATTGTTTGACCAAATTACACTAGTGATTGCTAAGTTCTGAAAAAGAAGGGATAAGAAGCATGATGATCCCTTGATGCTAGAAAGCATCTGTCTAGGAAAGAGTTTATTAACAAAGCGATAAATAAATTAATTTTCTTATTGATAATGATGGCAGCATGCAGGGTCTTGAATCAGATATTACATATTTGCCTAACATAGCCATGTGTATTAGCTTTGAATTTAGTACATGTGGCTCAGTAAAAGAG
The DNA here is from genome assembly GCA_021442155.1 of Cymbidium sinense. NCBI lineage: Eukaryota > Viridiplantae > Streptophyta > Magnoliopsida > Asparagales > Orchidaceae > Cymbidium > Cymbidium sinense. The sequence goes on from CM038222.1 coordinate 58,673,453, forward strand.
GAGTCAAAATAGAAGTCCGTGGAAAAGGAGATCAATTTCGAAGATGTGGGTTCCTACCATATATGAATGTAATATGTTAAATAGGATCCATGCTTTAGAGTTTACAAATTAACTTTATTCATTTCTATTCTGTCATCTTGGAATTTGTGAAACTTAAATATACATGGTGCTCAACTTGTGATCGATAATCTGTTTTTTTGAAGTAAAATTTAGACAGGACAACTCCCAAACATAAAAGACTTTTACCTTCTTTGAATTAATCCTCTTCCTTCTTACCCGTGTCACTGCTCGTAATTCATAGATCTTTCGTAATCTTAGAACAGGGTGGAAAAGAAGCAAGCCATTTTAGAGTTTTGGAAGCCTGTATAAGTATAACTTCATTCACAGCACTTGCGAATGTGATGTCTAGTGATAGGGTATTGAAAGAGGAGAGGAGGGGGAGGAATGAAAAGCTAATTGGTATAAGCTGGTTACTGGTAAGGAGGGACATGTATATTAGATCAGTGGTAATTTAGCACCGTTTTGCTTGTTTCTGAAAGCTGGCATCAGCTGCTCAGAGGTAGGTTTGGCTGGCCCACTCAGCAAGGTGACATAATCATGTCCTAACAAACTTTTGGATGGTTTTTGCAGCGGTGCCTGCCATAAATCAAGTCATAAGTGCCAACTGAAAATAGAGAAAAAAAAAACTAGCAGTTTGCGATGCAGGACACATAAATTTATATGCATATGTATAGAAGTGCTGGCTATGCTGTTGGGGATGGAAAAGTAGGGAGAGGTGTAACTAGGTTGATCAATGAGAGAGTGGTGGTCTTCATGAAAGATGGCATGGAAAAAAGGTTATGTTTGGGGAGTGTTAGGAGGGCGACAATGGTGGACAATTTGAAGGGATGAGGGTGGGATAGAGTGTGATGGATAATTCACCATGATAAATGAAATGCTATTATAAGCACAATGAATATTACTGTATTGAAACAGTATGAAACCCATGTACTGTGCTTTGGTGTGAAATGCAATGCTTAATGATGCACAGTGAAGCTATGCTTTACCTTTATGTGTGAAGTTGCTAATAAAGTGCTCATTTCTCGTTTGTTTTGATGTTTTGCTGCAGCAGTAGTTTGAGTTACTTGGAGGATTTTGTAGTTGAATTAAACAAGTTTCTTAAAATATTATAAAGAATACTGCTTGGTTAAAACAATTGACCCATCCTATTTTTATATCTTCAACAGTGTTTCCACTCACTTAATTTTCTTATATGGCAAGTTTAGGGATTTTTATTCCAGTGACTATTACAGATAAACCTTAGTTTTGATGTAAAAAATTTCTTTATTTCTTGAAAAATGTAGGATCATGATAATTTTAGTAGGCATTACTATTTTTCTTTGGTCGTGTAATTATGTGATTGCACGAGTTCTAAGATAAGTTATCATTTAGAATAAATTTTTCTTGTTTTTTGGTACTGGAGTTGTCATACGTATGTTCTTTCTAAAAAATGTTACATGTTAGAAAGTTACATTTCACTGAACAATGAATGAGCAGACAAGCACATTTGAGCACACTTCACTTTGTGCTTCGGAACAGTAAACTTATCTTCCTGTGGATTTTAACGCGTTACAACTTTTGTTGATTATTTTTAGGGGAATTCTCTCATCCAGTGATGCTACTTGAATGTCACTCTGCTTAAAAACCTATGTTGAGAATTTAAGTTGGTTTCACAGTAATTGATGCAGGTATAGAAGTGCCAATTCTTTAGGGGAAGGCATCGGGGAAGGCTGTTGATGACCAAATCTTTAACAACAATGTTATCGTTGTGTAGATTTTTGAAATTTACAATATATTGATGCAAAAACTTTTAACTGGAAACTATTATGGAAGATAAAATGAAATATACAGTTCATTGTGATTGAATCTTAATGTGGGAAGTTTATTTACCTTTCTAATCGGTAAGAAAATGCAAATATTTGGGCTGTATGAAATGATGACTGTGGCTTTGAAAACTGTAGCAAAACTTGGAATTATTGGAAAAAATGATGGACTAAAAGTTTAATAATATGTGGACAGATTAATAATTTAGTTTCTTTATAAGAATTGATGGAAAATATATGGAGTATATTCTTTTATGACCTTTATTGGTCATATGATATGCTGTTGTAACAAGAGGGCTTATATTCAAAGCAGAAGGGGAAACTTATTTATTTGGAGTGATTAGTTGCAATAAAGAAGATAATTATGAATTGTATTTGTGATGATGATGATAATGTGCTGAGTATACTTGATCTGAGGGCTCCTTGATGCTATCTATTGAAATTCCTCATAGAGGACATCGATCTAGTTTTGTTGGGGAAGAAGTGATCTGAACTTAATGATAATACTTTATCAATCGTTATTTTCTGGATACTTATCTTGTGTCCTGAAGTTTTATACTTTATTCTCTTGTTAGAGTTGCTAACAATTTATCTATTAGCTTGTTGTTGGCATGCTTGCAGTATTATCATTTATAGTTTTTTAGTTTTTTGTTTTTGAGAGTAGTCTAGTGATTTAATGTAACCAGCCCTTTCGTCTTTTGTTTGTATGGTGTATTAATGTTCATTCATAACTATAGGATCTCTTTTGCACTTCTGCTCTAGTCAATTATTGAATAAAGCACTGTAGGATGTTCTGCCACTCAAGTTCACTGTTGTTGGCTCTTTTCTGTATTGCAGTATTATTTTGAGTGCCAAAACTGTGATCTTGGAGGCAACCTGCTATGCTGTGATAACTGTCCTCGAACCTACCATCTTGAGTGTCTTAACCCACCCTTGAAGGTATGCTCCAATAAGTTTTATTGTTTCCATCACTGCTAATTTAATTATTGTTTAAGCTATACTTTAATTTTAATGCCAAATTCGTTTATTTTTGGTGAAATTTTCATTCTGAAAGAGAGCGCCAGCAGGGAATTGGCTATGCCCAAAATGTTGCAATCAGAAAGTTGAAAAATCAACAAGTTGTGCAGAAAGCAGCTCTAGACGAATTAGAACTAAAACTACCAAAAAGGCTATGGCTGTGCACATTATCTCTAGTGGCGATAAGACATCATATTTGGCGAGGAATTTCCTAGGAAGCAGCAAAACAACTGGCAAAGAGAAAACTGCTTTTTTTCACACAGCTGAATCTGATGACAAGAAGTTGAATTCCTTGCATACTGATGTTTCTACCAACGTTAAATCTAGCCTTTCTGCTAACAATGTTTTGACGGATGATTTATCAACAACTGCAGTTTGTAAAAAGAAGAAGAAAGCAGTCTCACCTTCACAGAGGAAAATAAGCGCACAAAAGATGGTGCACTCTATTGCAAAACCTTTGAATTTGGATTCAACTGACAAATCAACAAAAAAGAAACCAGATTTTTATAGAAGTGAAAGTCAAGGAAAAAGCCTTGATGCACCAATAATTTTACCCTCTTGCATTTCAAAGAAGAGCAGGAAGAAGATCAACAAGATAGACAAGGTCAGTTTTAAGTCTGTTAATGGAGAACATGCTTCAAAAATTTCTAATTACATATGTGGAGAGGCTTCTCTGTGTCCCGAATCTAGTGTTTCTCTTTCAAAGTGCAAATCAAGTGAGCATCTGAGCTCTAAGTCTAGTTTGGAGCAGGAAACACTTCTGCTGAAGTCTTCTAGGCTAAAGAAACCTGAGGTAGCTAATTTTCATCCTCTAACTTGTTATATTCTAGTACTTCAGCACACAACATTTGAATAAACTCTATGAGTTCTGAATTATAATAGTTTAGAGTTTGCATTTATTTATTGGCTGTTGGTAGTATGGTAACGAATCTGTGCCTACATGGCTCTGAGAGTATACCCCGCCATGGGCATCCACGATGCACCCAGTTTTCTCATTGCTATTGTTACTGGCATCATCAACAGGAGTACTTTGTTGTCTGTGAGTGTTGTTTTGCGGATATTTGCCTAGAGGTTGAGATATGCTTGATGGAAGGAGCGAGCTAGTTTCATGCTATCCACAGTCTAGTAATGCATATTTAATAAAGCTTAGCTATTAGTTGCGGTTCTTTATGATTTTGAGAGTTTTTGAAACATTAAGAGTGTGCCTAGGAAGCAACAAACAAATGATTTTCTAAATAGTTATTTTGTTTTAGATGCTAGATCATAAGTGTGAATATGAACCACCAAACTGTTTAGTTTAAGGAAACATAACAATCCCTTAACCACATTGTATCTCTGTCAACTATAAGCAGAGGGCAAACTAAAAGATTTACATGTATAGAAATATGCATTTCAATTCCTGGTGTTTTACCGCACATCCTCCTAGTTTTAATAATGTTTCATGATTTATATTCTATTGTTTGAACTATGATGAGAAATTGAAAATAATTTGATCTTTCAGTAAAATACATTTCAAAATGTGATAGAAAAGATTAAAAATAAGAAATTTTGTTATAAAAATTAGTTTAGATATAAAAGTTCAGAGAATTGAGAAAGATGTAGAGTGACCCGTAAGGATTCTACAAAAGCAATATGTGATGCAAAAAATTTTGTATTTAGTAATTTATATAATATATAAGATACTAAAGAGGGCGAAAGATATATGTATAAGTTAGCAAATAAATAAGAGAAATAAATATTTAATTCAAGTAAAATATATTAAAGATGAAAATCATAAAATATTTTTCTTAGAAGAAGATATTCCACATAGGTGGATGAGATATTTTGATGAACTTTTCAATGAAGGTTGTGATAATATAATTGACTTTAACTTTCTTAATATTTTAAATAAAAAAAATGTTGAATTTTATTTTTATCATCATATTAGTAAAATGAAGTCAAAAACAATAGGACCTAATGATATTATAATAGAAGTGTGGAAATGCTTAGGAGATCAAAGGAATTTCTTGATTTAGTAATCTTTTTGATATTATTTTAAAGACAACTAGATGAGTGGAGAAAGAGTTTGTTGGTTTCTATTTTTAAGAATAAAAAGTGATGCACAAGAGTGTGTGTATTATAGAGAAATTAAGTTGATGTGCCATACATTAAAATCATGGGAGAGAGTACTTGAGCATACATTACGCTGTGATACAAAAATTTCTCAATATCAATTTCGATTTATGCCGGATAGGTCTACTATGGATACTATACATTTTTGAGAGGTTTGATGTAGAAGTATGAGAGAGTAATAAGGATCTACATATGATATTTGCTAATTTAGAGAAAGCATATGACAAAGTTTCAAGAGAAGCGCTTTGGAGATTTCTAGAAAGAAGGGAGTTAATTTTGCTTATATTCAAATTATTTAGGATATGTATACTAGAGCTGTCACTTGTGTTCAAACACAAGGAGGATTGGCCAAGTATTTTCCTATTTCAATTGGATTACATCAATGATCGACTTTAAACCCATATTTGTTTGCTTTAGTTATGGATGTTCTTACTAGACATTTACAGCAGGATGTATTTTGGTGTATGCTTTTTTGCTAATGATATTCTTCTTGTTGATAAGACTAGAGAGGGAGTTTAAGAAAAGCTTGAATTTTGGATGTCAACCTTAGAGTCTAAAGGCTTTCTTTTGAGTCGATCTAAATCTGAATACATGAATTGTAATTATATTTTTAGAAGATCTAGTGACGGGGCGATGACAATGGGTGATCAAGTTATTAAAAAGAGTGAACATTTTATATATCGGGTTTATTGTTCAAAGTGATGGTGATATAGATGGGGATGTTATTAGTAGAATTCAAGTTGGATGATTAAAGTGGAGGAATCCATTGGGCCTGTTATGTGATAGAAAAGTACCGCTTAAACTCAAGGGTAAATTTTATAGGATGGTGGTGAGATCTACAATGCTATGGCATAGAATGTTGGTTAGTAAAAGAGAAGCATAAAATTAAGGGTGCGCCTGAGACAGTTTTCTGGTTGCTTTGCTTTTCAGAAAACAACTATAACTGTGTTTGACTATCAACTTTTGGGCCATTTTCAGAAAGTATTGTGTGAAAAATTATTTTTAAGAATCAGAGCTGTTAAAGTGCGGTGACTGTCAAAAAGTTGCTATTTGAATTTTTCAAAAAGAAAATTTTTATAACACTCACAATAGCTTTTAAAATTTGCTTTTTTCACAACACTTTTACAACCAGCTTTTCAATATACAACTATCTCAAATAGGTCCAAAGTGTTGCAGAGATGAGGATGCTTAGGTGGATGAGTGGCTTTGCACTTAGAGACAAAATGATAAACAAATATGAATAGACTAAGGTTAGAGTAGCTCTAGTGGCAGATAAGATTAGATAGAGTCGTCTTACATGGTTTGTTTACATAAAATGCAGGCCATCCAATGACCTAGCTAGGAGAGTAGATGTATTAGATTTTGCCTATGTTAAGAAAGGTAGAGCTAGACCTAAAAAAACTTGGCTAGGAAGTATTAAAAATGGCCGTAATTTATTTGGTTTAATTGAGAATATGACATTTAATAGGACACATTGGAGAAAAAGGATTCATGTAGCCGATCCCATGTAGTGAGATACTTTATTGTTGTAGTAAAATGCATTTCAAATAATGTAGACTAAATATTTTTTTGGCAATTTCAGGCAACCACTAATTTAACCCTTCATGAAATAAGTATTTGATGACTTTATTGCACATTGTATTCTCTCAAAGAAGACAATCTTCTTTTTTTTTTTAACTTTTTGAAGGGTGTCATGAAATCATTATGGTTACTGCTATTTAAGAGTAATGGGGATGCTTATTTTGTAGTAACTATTTATTAACCAAGCTTATAAGTCATGGGTTGAAGTTATGGGAGTTATAGTGGACTAATGTTAAAGAAAAATGATGTTGATGTTATAGAATCAATGGATTGTTAGCTAGAGTATCAATGTGATGTATTAATTTTTTATGGCTATTAATTAAAAAGTACAAGGACTTCTTCATGTGTTTTGCTATTTATTTTTGGTGGCATGTGATAAGTGTCATAACAAATGATTTTTGCTAGTATCTAGTATGGAAAACCCATGCCAAGGTCATGTGAATGATTTTACAATTATACGTGCAAAGACAAACGCTAAAGGCTTGTTTGGGATCAAATTTGTTTTATGTTTTATGTTATTTTTAAAAACATGTTTGTTTTATGTTTTGGGATCAATTTTATAAGTCATAGGTTGAAGTTATGGGAGTTATAGTGGAGTAATGTTAAAGAAAAATGATGTTGATGTCATAGAATCAATGGATTGTTAGCTAGAGTATCAATGCGATGTCTTAATTTTTTAAGGCTATTGATTAAAAAGTGCAAAGGACTTCTTCATTTGTTTTGCTATTTATTTTTTTGATGGCATGTGATAAGTGTCATGACAAATGATTTTTGCTAGTATCAGTATGGAAAAACACATGTCAATGTGAATGATTTTACAAATATACATGCAAAGACAAATGCTAAAGGCTTGTTTGGGATCAATTTTGTTTTATGTTTTATATTATTTTTAAAAATATGTTTATTTAATATAATTTTTAAGCGTATTTATTTTTTGTTTTTGAAAATAAATCAACGCATTAATTGGTGAAGTTGATTAATTTTAGCTTTTGATGTTGCACATATTCTAGTGTGCTCATTAAGATGATGGCTTAATAAATGTAATAATTGATTCTACAGTAATTGGATCAGGTATGACTTGCATGTTTGTTTTGTATCCAATGATTTTATTTTGAGTTTTAGAGTTAAATTTTATGTTTGGTTTATACGTAGATTTTTCGTAATTTTGATTGGACAAAATTCTAACACGTCGAAAATTACTTTACTGTATTTAGTTAATTTTTTGATATGCCTTTAATGCCCGATTCACAAACCGTCTTTACCATATTGTAGAGCACTATTGACTTTATTTTAAGTATATGTTTATTCATTTTTATAAGCAATCATAAGTACGAAAATAAAAGGTTTCTTATTAGAATTGTCCTACTTAAGAAATTTGTACCTCATAAAAGTAGGTTTTTTGGAACCATCTAATGTTTGTTTCGCAAACTATTTTCACTTGAGTGTTATAGACATGATGTTGAATTCCTTGATTTTTTTCTATTATTTTTAGAGTTGTGGATCTCAATGTATAAAAGAAATTATGTAAAATTATAATTAAAATATAACAACTTCTATTATTACTAGTATACCCTTTTTTAATTAATTAATAAAAAAATATTTCTAACATAAATTTCTCACCTACTCCCTCATTTTCATCATTTTTTGGACATAAACATTTACGAGAGAGAAAGGGAGAGGGATGAGAGAGAGGAGAGAGAAAGTGCGGTCCGCGGGGTGTAGAGCTAATTTTGTCCGTCAGGCCAATTGGGAAAATTGTTTGGCTCTATGTAGGCTATTGTTTACCTACATCAGATTTCAATTTCGTTGCTTGTGTGTATTTTTGATATTTTATTTGATTGGATTTCGTACAAACTCATATATACGGAGATTTACAATTTTTTTATCATGTAACTTTTGATATATTGTAGAATGAACTGTGCTAAACATATTGACATAGAAAAGAAAGTTTTCACAGGTATTTTGTGTTGTATAACATTTTATGTATTTTTATGAGTATATCGAGGCTAACAAAAATTGCTGTTATACAAGAAAAGCTTCGAAATATTATTCTAGACATTACATATTAATGATTTTGTAAATTGTGATTATTGATATACGCACACAAATTTACTTGAAATTCTTACTCTTAGTTGTAATCACCGATATATATATATATATATATTTCTGCAATATGTTCAATAATATTTATATATACTGAAAATAATAATATTCAATGTTTAAGTATCAAAAATATATATGCAAAAAGAAGGGAAAAAGGTGGGAAGTGCAGGTGATTGGATGACTGTATATTATCTGCATGTAAGTGGAGTTATAAGGGCTTGCGCAGCTATAAAATTATCCATTTGTGCATTTTATATGCCTGAACAGATGTGAACAAGTGGAGTATAAGTGGAAGCGGAGATATAATAAATAAAAGGGGAAATGTGAACAAGTGTAGGTATAAGGGGCAAAGGGGAAACTATAAAATAGTCCAAATAAAGAAAAGAATTATTATTTAATGTTGTCTTATTTTATTTTTGATATCATGTTATTTACACTATTACTTGATGTATGCTTACGATAGATATTAACTTTTATACTGACATTGTACTTAATAGACACAACATGTGACTTGTTGAAATACTATTTTAATTTATTTACATTTATAAAATGGCATTTTTAGTTATTATTAATTCTTTTCTGTTTTATGTATTGAAAATTATAGTAGATTTCGAGTAGCCTATTGAGCTGTGGTTGTTCATTCTTGTCGTATTTACATATGTTATTTCAAGAAAGGATAAGATTTAGGTTGAGTAGAGACCTTTGTTTACTATTGAGAGCCTGATTTTTGGTATGTTTGTATTTTGTATATACTCTTTTGGCAGTCATAACAGTGTACATATTTTGTTGGTGGAAAAATCATATCATAATTATTGTTTTGTGTATAGTTGTGATATGATATGATGTGACTACTTTTAATTTTTTGATATTTTGTTGATAATAGGGCTCTGTTTTGTGGAATTGAAAAAAAAGAAAATTTTATTCAAAATAGATATTGGGTATTTAACTAACTGTCATCTCTCGACATGATGTGACCTGTCTTGATATGATGTTTTATATTAGGTTGGGTTGTGACAATAAGATCCTTGAATTAACTGAGGGATGCCAATGTTGAACTTGGATTCTTAAACATCTCTCAAATCAACAATACGATCACCAAACTATTCACACTTCTAATACCCATACCATCAACTCAAAGGGAGTCTGCATTATATACATTTGAATTGGGATTCTTGTGGTATTGTAATAAATGGGTTCCTGAAAGATCTTTTTGGTGTTTTATTAACATTTTGAGAACACCTTAGGCTTTTTGGGTTACCCAATGAATCTATTAGAACCCTTGGATGATGCTAAGCTCATTAAGCATTCAAAAATGTACTTGTACACAATTTGATGCATAAAATGATCATCAATTCACTAACATCATTTATAGACATTAATTTGTCCATTATGGTTTTTTTTCCTTCTTGAACACCTTTGAATTGTTTGAATTTATAGATTTATAGTGCTTTCTAGGGTTATGATAATTTTCTTTCTTTGAGAGGACGTTATGATTGACTTAGTTCCATGTTCTATTATGATGATGATGATTTACTTGATCAAAAGTAATCAAAGTTTATATGATGCATTTATATGGACTTCTCAAAGTGCATTTTAGTTTTGCTTTTTTTCCTTAGCTTTAGCAAGGAAATACCGCATACTTTGAAAATGAAAATATAATACATCTTTATTATCATGTTTTTAATTCTCTTTATTAAAGAAAGATTGCAAACAAACTTTATATCCCCATAGTTTTTGTTGATTTTGTGTTAAGATGGTTTTAAAGCCTATCTCAGTATATGCCATAGTGGGATGAGACAATTTATGCAGCAATAAGGATTATAAGGCTTACCTCAGTAGTTGCCATATTGGGATGAGGAATGCACGCTATGATGATTTTAGAAATGTACATTTCTCATGCATGCAAATGGACAAAATCATCTAATGTTGGTTTTCTTTATTACCTCTGCATTTGTCATAGTGGTAAGGCTACGAGGCTCCCCTTGATAAATGTCATATTGAGGTGAAGTACGATTTATCCTCTAGAGGTTCTAGTACTTTAATCTATTGTTGAGGAAAATTGCTATGTTAGAATTGCAGGAAGGAATTATATGCAATTACTGAACGAACTACGGATGTGTGTGTGTGCAAGAGAGAGAAGTGGGAGATCGAGAAAGTGGTAAAATGATGAGGTTTAGAGGCACTGTTAGTGTGTGAAGGTATGGTCATTGAGAGGGGGAATATGGGAGGTACATGGAGAGATGCAAACTTTTGCGGAGCTATGAGAAAGATAGAATGGGGAATGAGTGGGTCGTTGCTTAGAGAGAGGTGCAAGTGAAGGAGGGCAAAGACATGAGTGATGTCATGAGAGAAGTAGAGTGTGAGTAATTTGTGATAGAAGTGGAGTGTAAGTTATTCTGGGGAGATGATTTGATTGCAAGGGGGAGTAAAGAATGTGTGCAAGAGAGAAAGGGACAAGGATGTTTAATACATTAAAAGAAATGTGAGAGAATAAATGCATATTCTCTGCATATGGGGAAAATCCCTGTATGACTAGTGGTGTGTGAGGGTGAGGTTGTTGGATTGTGCATTATTTGTGTAGGATTGTATGATGATGTAAGCTTTGATATGATGAGCACATATGTGATTTCTAGAGAGATAAAGACGGGGATTATTAGGTGAAATGTAGTGCGAATTTGTCTTTATAATACTTGTATTTTTATTTAAGTTCATTTAAAATATTTAGCAAACACCACCATTGCCGATCCCAAGTCCAGATATGAAAAGTGGAGGGTTGCGATAGGTAGTTGACAGCCAGCGTAAAACTTTTCGAAATAATCATGACATGAATCCTTTAAATCATTGTGTTAATGCTTGTTGACCTTCATATATGCGCCACAAAATCAAGACATTCACAAGTCAAATGGACGGACTTGCGCATGAAATCGGGGCTCAAAATACTTGGATGACTTCGAAAATGGTTGAAATGACTTTCGATCGACGAACGGACTTCGCCGTTGCGTTCAGAATGTCGAAATCGATCAGAATATAAATATTGCAAAATCTAACAATCAATCGATCAATGTTATCAACACGCTGACGATATCGGGCGCGACAATGTCCAATAACCTCGTATGAAATTGATCGTCGTTAGTTTCAAAATATCAAAATCATCAACGAGTCCGCTCCAATTCGGACAAGTCGAGTGATTTGAAGTGACAACGCGCAAATCGAGGCTGAAATGTATTGGACGTCATCAAATTAACTCAAATGACCTCCAATCGATGAACGGATTTCGCCATCGCGTTCAGAACGTTGAAACTAATCAGGATATAAATATTGCATGACGAAAGCAACCGGCCAAGCCGAGCCCAACACACCGACGCATATCGAGAGTCGTGAGGCCGAGCATCAAACGTTCGCTTCGTAAATTGATCCGCCATTGGCTTCGAAATGCCGAAATCTATCAAATAAGACTGTTTGCACTTAATTCAAACGAATCTGCGTGAAAATCGAGCGAGTGAAAGCGGCGGAGTGCATTTTGAGCTGAAATTGACTCAATTTGGCACCGACGAACCGAACGGCCCGATCGTAAATGGATGCTATCTCGTTAATGAATTACTTAATTTATATATATATATATATATATATATATATATATATATATGACTCGATTTATCGTAAAATCCACTTTAAAATTATTTAATAAATTTTAAATTATTTAAAAATCCCCAAATGATTAATTTTAAATTATTTAAAAATCCCCAAATGACCCTCAATTTCTCCCCATTTTCAGTTTTCTGGAAAAAAATAAATAAATAAGAAAATAGAAAAAAGTAAAATTGAATAACTACCCCTATTTTTTTTTGATTCTCTCCCCACTTTCTCATTCTGCAACTTCCCCCTCCTCATACTCCCACTCTTTTCTCTCTCGCTTCTCTCTCCTCGGAAGAAAAGGTAAATCCTCCCATTGATTTTGATTCCTCCTCAGACGCACAATTCCGCTGTCAGCCTTGTTGGCCAGATTTTCTCATTTGTTCCCCACGTAAAACCACTCAGAACTGCTGACCGGCTGAACTCTGCTGGCCATATTGAAGCCTTCTTGCCATTCAGTGCGGACTGGCTCCACTTGTATTCTTTCCACGCCACTCATTGACAACTGGGTTCGCCTGGCTCAGACGCTGCCTCCTTGTGGCTGAACTCATGACCCGCTTCCACGTTTCCACAGCTCCTCGCGACTGCTGATCTCATAAACACCGACGCTGATTCTCCTTGCTCATGTTCAGCTCGACTCATAACTCATGCTCACCCATGGCCAGAATCCAAGAGTCACACTCATTGCCACACTTGTAAACTCAAGGCCTATTTATTCGACTATCACTGCCCATTGAAGCGTGGTTTGGCTCGGCCCATTATATTTGGCAAAACTGTTCGATCCATTGTTTTGGCCCGCCAACCTCCTTCCCTCCAGTCCAAGGCCCACAACTCCTCCTTCACCACAACCCATTGATGTTAAACTATCAGCTGCCTCTTCAAACCCCGACCCACCCAATCGCAGTTTATTATTATGCTCGCCTTAGCCTCCTTCCTACATCCCAACACATCTTTCATTTGCCAGAATCGAGGAAGAATATCGCGAATTCTTCCTTCGATTTCGGCTTCCTCGCTATCTCCGTTCCAGATCGCAAATCGGGAAGAACATCATCGAGCGAATTTTCCTTCGATTTTCGGCCGATCCTCGCTTTAGTCGTCCGCTTCACAGATTATAAATCGGGAAGAACATCGTCGAGAGGTGAATTCTTCCTTCGATTTTCACGTCATACGCTTCCCTTTCGTTCGCCGCCAGAATCGGGAAGAACATCCTCAATAGGCGAATTTTTCCTTCGATTTTCGGCGTCGCACATCTTACCTTACATTCCCCATCATACCCAACCCGCCTTTGTTTATTGCTAGCGAAAAACGCTCGTAATACGTGAGATTGTGAATGTGAATACATATATATATGCCAGTATTTAGGTTTGAAGACTTCAGCTCGAGAACGGGATAAATAAAGCAAATGTCGAGAAGACACCGCATATTCGCGAGGCGCACAGTAAGCCACCATTGTTATATATCGCCCCTGACGAAATGTCATTGAAATTGAATTTCCGACTTAAAAAAAAGGGAATAATTATATATTGCATCAGAATTCTGCGGTTTGAAGATCTTGTTGTCAGAGGCGCGACGAGATAAAAAAAATAGTGTGTCGCGAAGACACACCACGCCGCCAGGCGCACAAAGCCAAAACATCTCGACGTACCCATACACCTGGATGACGGAGATTGCAAATTTCACAAATCTTTTGATTTAGAAAAATGGGAGAATGAAATAAGTAACACTGGAGAAAACTGCAACTAATTTTATACAAATAAAAAAAGGGGAGAGCCTTTAAAGCAAATTTTGGAAATAATAGAATATTTATTCAAAATCTAAGTGAAATTTGGGGGAGGATATTATTAAACTCACAAACTTTGGGGGAGGCTAATATTAAATTCACAAACTCTAATGATAATTCTTTATGGCTTAAATTGAAGGCAGAAAGTGAGTTCCTTTTTTTGTAAATTCTCAATTAAACAAACTTTAATTGAAATTTGACTAATGCTAAACACATAACAAACTTACAATAAATTCAAAATCAGGATAAATTCAAATTGAGTTTAATAACTCTTATATTAATATGGAGGTGATTATGCTAATTAATAAACATAAGTGCCAAACAACAAATCAAATCGATAACTTATCAAAATTGATATAAATTAAGCATAATCAAATTGGGAGACATGTAAAAACTCAACAAGTAAATTAAATGATAGTAATGTGTTAAATCACAATCTAAATCAAAATGCCTTCTTCGCCACCGGATGCAATCTTTCAGACAAACGGCAAGACGATCTTAAACCAAAATTTATAAAATCATAAGGATTTTTTAATAAAATTAGAATTTCATTCTAATTATGATTGTCAAAATCAATGAAATCATTAATTAAAGTAAATTATTTAAAATATAAATTCTGACGTTCTGGACATAGGGATCGTGTAAATTTCACGTCAAAAGACCGCATATCTAAAGTTAGAATTAAATGAAAATACAAAATCAATCTCATAATTTAAACACAAAATTACCTAAAATTACTATACACCAGATGTGCGACATCGAATTTAAATTCAAGTGTTCGAGGAGTCTTGGCCGCTTCTGTTTTTAGTTTAGGGTTAACAAAACTTAAAATCTATAATAAGAGTTTCAAATCGGTGAAATATAGAAATTGATTTTGTCGGTGATAGTAGATCTAATCCTCTCATATTGTTAAACAGAGTTGTGGATCTAAAGTTTTTAAACATATTCAAATTAATCAAATTTTAAATCAAATTAAGTAGAATAAATCAATCTCATAACTCGAAATAAAAGCCTATATTCTTAAATATACAGACGCTCGACACTACGAATGCTTAAATTCAAGCCGAGGATCGCGGTTGTTTCCGCTTAGTCTTGGAGTCGAAGTTAACAAACCAAAAAATTTATAATAAGAATTTCAAATCAAAATGTCGAAAACGCGATTCTGGACAAGATCTAATCCTCTGTTAGCAGCTAAACAGAATTGATAGGATCTAAAGATCTTAAACATATTCAAATTAATCAATTTTTCAAATCAAATTAAATATCAATCTAAAAATGTTCAAATGAAATTCTATCACTAAAAACTTAAACCAAACTCAATCTATCCACCTTCCGCAATTGTTATCTGTGACAAACTAAGAAAACTCTAAAGAGGAGCAATCAAATCAGTGTTACTATGTTCACTCAATTAATCTCACGAAGCGTGCGCAGTGTCCTCGATTGCGGCCAAGAGGCTTCCATGATGAAGCATAGAGTCTTCTGACGGGTGGCCACCGGCCCATTATTATATTATGATCGTCCCAGAACTTATGTTCCCCAATGGCTACTGAGTTGGGAATCATGGATATACTGATGGGACAAACAACTTTAAGGTAGACTTAAAAGCTCTCTCGACAAACATCACCCCTGTCTGACGATTTCTTGACGACGTAATCCGTGTGTTATTGATGATGATCTTTCTATCGTGGGTCACTACCTCCTCTAACTAAGTGACCAGGACGTAATGTCCGGAATAACCATGGGATCTAGATCGGGCACGTCATCATTTCCCCAACCATCCGATTTAAGCTAAAATGATGAATTCATATTCTAAATTCTGAAACACTATATGCTGCTACTATATGATATGCATTAAGCGATCTAATGACTAGTCTTAATCGAAAGTTCTCTCACTTATCATGGTGAGTAATTAATTATGGGCTTGCACATAGAAACCGGAACGAGATCTAAAGTCCTCACCAAATGAGGATGAAATCTCTGCAAGTGTCTTATCTACTATCTCATTTCCTTCAAAATTACATTACACTTTAAACTACTCTTTCATCAAGGTTGGTGGCAATTTTCTGCACAATGCTAAGGCCCCTGATGGCATGGCTTGAATACGCTTAAAATGTAGCGGCCAGACCTGCGATTAAATAAGTAAGGGTTCCCACATTATGGACGGATGCGCAAAGAAGTTAGTCCATAAACTAATTAGGTTAGGATCTTGGAATATATGTACTTACACGTAAATTAATGGAATTAATAGATTATGGTTCATAGAAAAATAAATATTTTATGTTCAAGAAACTAAATAGGGAGAAGAAAGAGATTGATAGTTTTGTTTTAAACTTTGGTATTCGTAGGTAACTAGAAATGGTGTAGGTGATTATATAAAAGTTTGAAGGATAATGTTATAAATATTAATAGATGTGGAGATAGAATTATAGCTTTTAAAGATTATTGATACCAAGATTATTAATGTTATAAGTGTTTATGCTTTTCAAGTAGGTTTGAATGTCAAAGGAAAAAATTTTGGAATTAATTAGGGATTAATAAAAAAGATACCCTCAAGAAAAAATATTTATTAGGAGATTTAAATGAACATGTAGAAGAGTAAGATTTTGCCAAATTTTATTATTTTATAGTTCTAATACTTTATTTAAAAAGAGATGAACATATTATTATTTATAAAATGGATCTAAGAAATCATAGATTGATTATTTTCTAATGAGAAAAATAAATTGTTTAGATTGTAAAGATTGTAAGGTTATTCCAAGTGAAAGTTTAAGACAACATCGATTGATAGTTTAGATTTTAAAACGAAAAGATTGTAAGAGAAAAAATAAATCAAATTATCGTCTGGTGATTGAGACGCTTAAAGAACACAAATAAAAATATTTTAAGAAAGCTACAAGAGCTTAGAATTTGGAATGTTCATAAAGAAACTAATATTAGAAAAAAAGTAAGAAATAAAATTAAGCAGTTGTTAAAAATGTGCTTGGAGAATCAAAAGGAAAATTTTTTTAATAAAAATAGGTGGTGAGAAGAAGAAGATAATAAATAAGAAATATTATTATAAAATTTGGTTTAGATGTAAAATTTGGAGAATTGAGAAAGATATAAAGTAGAGATTCTAAGAAAGTAATATATGATACAAAAAATTTAACTTTTAGTGATTTATACAATATTCAGTATCAAAGAAGGTGAAAGATGTATGTATAAGTTAGCCAACTAAAGAGATAGAGAAGAAAACTTAGTTCAAGTGAGGGTAAGGATGAAGATAATAAAACGCTTTTAAAAAAAAAGGATATTGAAAATAGGTGGATGAGATATTTTGATAAACTTTTGATGAAAGATTTGAATGACGATTGATTTTAGAACCTTAATACCTTAAACAAAAATAGAAATATTATTTTATCAGATTAGTAACCGTTAGACGCTTTAAAGAAAATGAAATGTGGAAAAGTAGTAGACGATGATATTCCAATAGAAATGTGAAATGTTTAGGAGATCAAGAAATTTATTGGCTTACAAATCTTTTAATGTTAATTTAAAGACCAAAAAAGATCGATGAGTGGAGAAAGTTTGTTGGTTCTTATATTTAAGAATAAAGGTGATGCACAAGAGTGTGCAAATTATGAGGAATTAAGTTAATGTGTCATACATTAAAGTTATGGGAGAGAGTAATTGAGCATAGGTTACGATGTGATACAAAAGTTTTTCACAATTAGTTTGGTTTCATGCTAGGTAGATCTACTATGGATGTTATACATTTGTAAAGAGGTTTGATGGATAAGTATAGAGAAATTAAGGAGGATTTACATATTATATTTATTGATTTAGAGAAAGCTTATGATAAAGTTTCAAAAGATGTTATATGGAGAGTTCTATAATAGAAAAGAGTTAATATTGGTTATATTCAAGTCATTAAGGATATGTATACTAGAGCTGTTACTTGTGTCCAAACACAAGGAGGATTGACAAAATATTTTCCCATTTCAATTGGATTACATAAAGGATCAGCTTTAAGCCCTTATCTTTTGCTTTAGTTATGGATGTTCTTACCAGCATTACGGAAGATGTATCTTGGTGTATGCTTTTGTGGTGACATTCTTCTTGTTGATAAGACTTGAGAGGGAGTCCAAGAGAAACTTAAATTTATGGAGGTCAACATTAGAGTCTAAAGGTTTTCGTTTAAGTAGATCTAAAATTTAATATATGGAGTGTAATTTTAGTAGAAGTTCTAGAAGTATGTTACAAGTGAACAAGTCATTAATAAGAGCGATGACAAGATATTTAGGCTCTATTGTTCAAAATGATGGTGAAATAAATGGTGATGTTATTAGTAGAATTCAAGTTTGATGGTTGAAGTGGAGGAATGCATCCGGGTTTGTTGTGGATAAAAAAGTTCCACTTAAACAAAGGAAAATTTTATAAGATGGTGGTAAGACTTGCAAATGACTTATGATGAATGTTGGCCAATAAAAGAGAAGCATAATACTAAGTTAAGTGTTACGAGATGAGGATGCTCGTGGATGAGTGACTTTACTCTTAGAGATAAAATGCTAAATGAGTATATTCTTGGGAAAAAGTTGGAGTAGCTTGACAAATAAGATTAGAGAGTCAGATGGTTTGTCCACATAAAGCCGGCCGTCTGATGACCCGTTAGGAGAGTAGATGATTTGCCTTTATGTTAAGAAAGGTAGAGGTAGACCTAAAAGACTTGGTTAAGATGTATAAAAATGACCTTAGTATACTTGAATTAAATGAGAATTTGACACATAATAGGACTCAATGGAGATGAAGGATTCATATAGTCGACCCCACTTAGTGGGATAAAAGCTTGTTGTTGTTGTTGTTGTTGTTGTTGTAAAATATTTAGCAAAGCTAGCAGTGCCTTAAGTTATAACAATCTAACACAATTAATCTTGATGCACTAATTGGGACATTAATTTAGCATATTGAACCTAAAACTAATGTTAGATGGGCATTAGTTTTAATCATGAAAAATATTTGGAGGATTATATTTTAATTAAATTAAATACCTATTTAAGCACATTTAAGTTCAATTAATATTGATTTTGAGGTGTACATGATAGTAGTTGTGAACTGTTGGTTTAACAGTTCAAGCATATGAATGTCTGAAATATGAAATTCATGAAGCTAACTCTAAATAGTCAGGGATAAGATTTATGATGATGACTGGTCTTTTTTTTGTGTTATTGGATATTTGGAGGTAATGTATTTTTCCCAGGTGATATTGAAGGTATGATTCTTGGATTGTAAAGACTAATTTAGCCAGCCCTAGGTTCTGGAAAGCAACTTTAATCTGGTGGTGTTTAATTTATTTTTAAACTAGAGGGTCGTTTTCTATAATTAATTTTTTGTTGAAGATTGAAAATCAAATGAATGAAATTTCATTTTGGTTGTGAAGTTTTCTATTACTCCAATTCCAAATTTGAAACTTGTAAAAGAGCTGTAGGAATTGCAATTAGTGGTTTGTTTCTATCATCGTTTTTCTTTATTTATTTTTGTCTTCTCATTTCCTTTATTATTGCCTCATTATGAGATAGATATTGGAAGCATTCACTATTTGGAGTTTAAATCCTTAAACAAAATCTTGGGTACTTGACTATTTTTTTAATGACCTTGTCACATTCTTATAGATCATCTTCTGCGAGAAGTCTATCACTACGATTTTAGTTTATTTTAATTCTATTTTACATCAGTAGCAGTAATTTTTTGTTTATGGTTGATAGATTGACTTTCAAGTTTTGCATGTAAATTGTGCACTTGTTTTACGTTAGTTTACCTTGCATCATTATCATAAGAACATACCATTAAAAAATGCTTTTCATATTTCATTTGCACTGCTTCTCATCACATTGCATTTTATTTGCTTTGAAACCCCAAATCTTGATACACATCATTGACGGCTTGCTTGTACTTACAATTCTGTGCTGAATTACAGATTTCACCTAATGGAACATTCTTTTCATCTAATGGATTAAATGGACTAGATGAAAATTTTGAGAAGACAATGACTTACCACGAGAATTTTTTTCATGACACACAACAGGTAAATCTTCTCATGCTTTATTTGATTTTTTTGGTTGTTTATATTTGCAGACAATGGTTGGTTATGTTCTTTGTTGAAGATTATTAGCATGATTCTAGCCTTATTTCACATCCCTTATGCATGTTTCACTGCAATAATATTTCATTGATATCTTTGATTGAAAGGTTGCTCGCATACTGGGATGTCGAGTTAAAACTGAGTCATGTATTAGTCAAACACTTGGCATTGGCACTTCTCTGGCAGAAACGAAAGCAGAAAGTGCAATGCTGCAAAATGAGTTTCCATCTTGTGATTCAACCAGTCAGAAAACTCACCATCGAGTATGTTGTTTTGATGGAAATGAAATTGTAGATGTGAAGTTAGAGAATTCCATGAATGAGGGTTTCCAAGGCAATGCAAATTTAATTGATCTTAAAATTGCTGGGAATTCCAATGATTTAGGTAAAGATGTTAAGGTGAAAACCTGTGGAACTAGAGAAAACATGAATAAGGGAGAAGACACTATGTCGTTACTTTGTCAGCCCTCCCTGGATCATTGCATGGCTGGCCAAGGGTTTGAACTTGGTGATGATGGGCATGTTGGAGACTTAACCGTTAAGAAATGTTTGGAAGAGAGTATGCACGTGGAATTTTTTCGTGCAGAAAATTACAATGAGCATCACACTCCTAGGTCTTCTAAAATGCCAGTCAATTGTGAGTCACAAGATGCTCATACTTCTACGATGGGACCTAAATCTTATTGTAGCAATGAAGATACTGTAGTACTAAAAGAATTTGGGCAGGATTTAAGGTTGAAGGACACTGATTTTGTTGCTCATGAATTTTTTGTAAAATGGGCAGGTAAATCAAACATACATAACAGCTGGGTTTCAGAAGATCGGTTAAAAGTTTTAGCAAAGAGAAAACTTGATAATTATAAAGCAAAGTATGGAGTGACTATCATAAATATATGCGAAGAACAATGGTGCCAGCCACAGCGCATTATTTCTTTGAATGAATCTGCAGATGGTGGAGGAAAAGCTTTGGTTAAATGGTGCGGACTTCCTTATGATGAGTGTACGTGGGAAAGACTTGATGAACCTGTTATTGAAAATGCTTCGCATCTTTTTTCTGAACTTAAACATTTTGAATCTCAAACTTTAGATAAGGATGCTAGTGAAGACTTTGTGCGAACTGACATCCAAGAAGTGGTTCCATTGGTAGAACAGCCAAAAGAGCTTAAAGGAGGTTCACTATTTCCGCATCAGTTAGAAGCATTAAATTGGCTTCGTAAATGTTGGAAAAAATCAAAAAATGTGATACTTGCTGATGAAATGGGACTTGGCAAAACTGTATCTGCTTGCTCATTCATTTCATCCTTATATGTTGAGTTTAAGGTTAAGTTACCTTGCTTGGTCTTAGTTCCACTCTCCACGATGCCAAACTGGCTAGCAGAAGTTACGTCATGGGCGCCTCATTTGAATGTTGTGGAGTATCATGGCTCTGCTAAAGCAAGATCTGTTATTCGTGAAAATGAGTGGCATGCCACTGATGCAAATAGGCAGGATAAGCTGAGTAGGGCGTACAAATTTAATGTTCTGCTAACGACTTATGAAATGATTCTTGCTGATTCTTCTCATCTTCGAGGAGTACCATGGGAAGTTCTGATTGTTGATGAGGGACATCGGCTAAAAAATTCCAGAAGCAAACTTTTTAGTTTGCTCAACACATTTTCTTTCCAGCATTTGGTGCTAATGACAGGGACTCCTTTACAGAATAACTTGGGAGAGATGTATAATTTATTGAACTTTTTGCAACCTTGTTCATTCCCATCTTTCTCATCATTCGAAGAGAAGTTCAATGACCTTTCCACTGCAGAGAAGGTGGAAGAGTTAAAAAAACTTGTGGCGCCACATATGCTTCGTAGGCTTAAAAAAGATGCCATGCAGAACATTCCTCCAAAAACTGAAAGGATGGTTCCTGTGGAGTTAACGTCCCTGCAGGCTGAGTATTACCGGGCAATGCTCACAAAGAATTATCAAATTTTGCGTAATGTTGGGAAAGGGGTTGCTCACCAGTCAATGTTAAACATTGTGATGCAACTGCGCAAGGTTTGCAATCATCCATATCTCATCCCTGGAACGGAACCAGAATCTGGTTCACTAGAGTTCCTCCACGAAATGAGAATAAAGGCATCAGCAAAACTTACTTTACTGCACTCTATGCTCAAAATCTTACATAAGGAAGGCCATCGTGTTCTTATATTTTCGCAGATGACAAAACTTCTTGATATTCTTGAAGATTACCTCACAATAGAGTTTGGTTCAGGAACATTTGAAAGAGTTGATGGTTCTGTTTCAGTGTCAGGTCGTCAAGCGGCAATAGCTCGTTTCAACCAGGACAAAACACGTTTTGTATTCTTATTATCAACACGATCTTGTGGGCTTGGGATAAATTTAGCCACTGCTGATACTGTGATTATTTATGATTCTGATTTTAATCCCCATGCTGATATACAAGCGATGAACAGGGCACACAGAATCGGGCAATCAAATAGGCTGCTTGTATACAGACTTGTAGTAAGAGCTAGTGTTGAGGAACGCATATTACAGCTTGCCAAGAAGAAATTGATGCTTGATCAACTTTTTGTGAATAAATCTGGATCTCAAAAGGAAGTGGAGGACATCCTTAGATGGGGAGCAGAGGAGCTTTTTAGTGATTCTGACGGAGGGAATTGTCAAGATGTTAAAAATGACTGCATCAACAATGTTGATACTACCACAGATAGAGAGCGTAAGCATAGAAGAAGAGCTGGTGGTTTAGGGGATGTATACAAAGATAGATGCGCCATTAGTGGAACAAGAATTTCTTGGGATGAAAATGCAATATTAAAATTACTTGATCGTTCTAGCCTTGAATCAGGTATCTCAGAAAATATTGACTGTGGTTCTGAGAATGACATCCTTGGCTCAGTTAAAGTGAGTCATATTACCCTTTTTAGCCTTTTCATTCTTCTTGAATTTCTTTTTCTTTCTTGTTCATTTCTCTAATGTTTTATGCTAATAGTTTATTTTCTGGATCATTCTGCTGAATAGTTTGTTTATTCGCTTTCTTTGCCAGAACCAATAAGCATGTTGTGAGGGTTGATGCTTTGATTGATGCCCTTAATTAGTTTTGATGCTTCAAGTTTGTTGTTAATTCCATTTTCTTCAAAGAAATGCAAATAAAAACTGTTATGATTACAATTACTAACTGGATTAATTTTGTTGTTATTAAATCATTGGCTGCGATTAATAATGGTTTAATTGTCACTTATTGAACGTAGGGATGTTGTCACACATCCAATATAGATATGATCTTTTGAAATATTGATATACGACTATTAAGGTGGTAGAGTAACAACCATCATATCTTTTGTGGTTTATGGTGGTTGATTATGTCATCAACCCGCATTCGATTTTCATTGATGATCTAGTTATGGGTGTGGTGTAGATTAACCTCCTTGTGGGTCTGAATTGTAAGGTATGTATTAATAAATATTAATAGTTTTTTTATTAAATAAGAATTAATAATAATTAAGTTTTAAATTATTATTATATCTTAATTAAACCTTTAATTAGCTGTAATCCCGCTATTTCACTGTAGCAAGGATGCATAATCGCACTTACCTCGACATGCATTGGGTTAAAATTTGCTTAAATTGAGTAGAAATCGATCATTTCACATTTCCTTCACATTCTTTCCTTTCCCTGGCTCTTGGTTCGGCCGTTTCACGCGAGAGACGAGAGGCACGAGAGAGAAAGGGGTCGCGGGAGGGTTCGGTATGGCTTGGTGGTGCCGGGCTCATACGGCAGACCCTATGGTGGTTGACACGAGTAGCTCTGCGGAGGAGGCCACGTCTCGCGAGCTGTAGCGGGCGTGGGTTGTGCCGTGGATCGAGTAGGGCTCGATTGAGGAGAATTAAAGGTAATAAGGTTTTATATTATTATTATTGTTATATATATATATATATATATATAGTTATTTATTGGTAAAAATTGAAATTTATATGATATTTATTATTTTGTATATTAAGAAATTTATTTGAAATAAATTGAGATATTTATGGAATAAAATAAAGTATTAATACTTTAAAAATTTTGTTATGTTAGCTAAAGTGAAATGATATATATATATATATATGATTTATATATAAAGCAATTTAATTGGATTAATGAAATGAGTTTAAATTAATTAAGAATTATTATGAATAGTAAAATATTGAAATAAAATTTATTTTAAATTAAATTTTACATGCTAAATGTTTTAATACAAAATTTTAATCATATTATTGTCTTTAAGCAGGATTAAAGAATAACTAAGGAGGGTTGTCGTAGGAAGCACGAGTGACAACTATCACGTTCACTTGTAAGTTTTAATAATTAATAATAAATTATTGTAAATTATTAGGTGATTAATTAGTCATATGAAATTTTAGTTTTTGAAGCATCATGCTTTGTGAATATCTTGAACTAGTATTCATATGAGGAAAAGCCCTGTTGATATTGTTAATGTGTGAAAGAGGTTTCAAACATCACGTTTTGTGAGAGAAGTTCATCACTTAGGTAAGATTTATAAATTCTAATACAAATATGTTTATCCTTCTCTGTAATATCATTGAGTACAATATTGATTGTTTACACTGTATATTTTAGTTGAAATCAAGACATATGCATAGTTTCATCTTTATGCCACTCAATTATAAATTTGTCTTCCTCCTTGTTACATCTCCATAATTAGTATATGATTTCAGTTCATTTTTGATTATTTTGCATACTATATTTCCATTTGAAAACGAAAATGTACTTTTTTTATATGTCATGTGTTAATAATCGTGAAATTGACCAAAATGTTATGATATTATTACATGCAGAATTGGGACAAAAGGTTTGAGGCAAAAGGGTTCTCAAATATTATGATATGGAGTAAAGGTCTCCTATAAAATAAGAAAAAATGAATTTTTTTATGATATTTTAATGAATGTGATAATTACACATGATATGACATAAATTTAAAGCTATTTTGACTATATATGTGTACATCATGTTCAGGAATTGCTAATAAATCATCATGCATCAGATAAACCAATGATTATACACGCAACCTTTATTTTAATTGTCTAGTCTGCATGCATACTAATGTTCTACTCTTCGATAATTCAAATCTGTATTAATTTACTTATCTTACTAAGTCATATGACTTACTAGTTGATTATAACTATTTTCAGGGAAGGGTAAGGAGAATGTAGAGGAGTAAGGTTTTGCCCCTTTTTGGAAGTTATATCGGGGAAATATTGTAAATAAGTTTTGAAGGTAAGTTTAGTAAATTTTAAAAGTATTGTTTTGATATTCAATATTTTTAGATGCTTTGTAGTTGGTATGAAAGTTTCAAGTTGGGTTGTTTGCGCCTACTATGAATTTGGTAGATTTATTGTTTAAATGTTCTTATGATATGTTGGGTGAATTTAGACGACTGAGTTGTTCTTTTACACTATTCTGTGGTATGTAAAATTTTCGAATAGTTGTTTAAGAAAAATTTAATCACCTAAATTTACTCTCTCTGTTACATCTCTTTTCGATGGGTCTTAAGTTTTCATTTGGGATATGACAAAAAATGGTATCAGAACATTTGAATTCAAATGATCAATTACGGAAGTATGATTTGGTTTAGATGTGTTAAGAATGAAATATGATTTGATTTTTACAGAGCGTAGGTTGGAGTTAGTTGTAATAAGTGAGTGGTGTACGCGATATAAGCTCGTAAAATATATTTTGAGCAATACAAAATGATTAATATATATATATATATATATATATATATATATATATATGTATATATATATATATATATATATATATATATATATATATATATATATATATATATACATATATATATGAAAGATACATGTTATGTTATTTATTTTCAGATATGGCTGAAAGGGTGCCTGAAGGAACAAATGGGCAATCAGCTCAGCCAGTCAGAGATGCTGAAATTCTTGAAACTATTGCACCAGTTGAGGGTAGCACATTAACAACAGAAAATGTACTAGCACCTGACTCTATTATTGTGATGCAAATGTAAATGATCAAAATGATGATGCAGATGATGGAGAAAATACAATCTTTTGTAGCACCGCAACACCTACTGTATCACCAACATCTGATAAGACTGCCGCATAAATGTCAGAGTAACAAGCAGTACTACCGATCAATGGTGATATTGATAAGCAGTTGAAATTATTTCAGTTTGAAGCCACTATTATTCAAGGGGAGGAGTAAATGTCGGTAGTAAAGATTGATTGAATTGAGAAAATGGGATGAAATGCCCATTAGATAGAAGAGTATCTCTGACAGTATTTATGTTGGAAGGGGAGGCAAAACATTGGTGGAGAGGCCAATGTTGAAAAAATTTGTAGGCAGATCTATCGATCAAATTACCTGGGAAGAGTTTGAGCAAGTCTTTAGAGATTGGTTCATTCCTCCTTCAAATGCATAAGTAATGCTGAGAAATTTATAAATCGACTCAAAAGAAAACAAATGATCCAAGATGAGGCAAAATTTACATCCTTATCTATCGCACTCATTAGTACACTGGGCATAGATTTCTCGAGAACCGAGAAATCAATTTAGTTTTTCCACTCAAAATTAAGGATTTTGTAATTAGTAGAGAGTGTTAAAGCTTGGAGCATGATATGGATATGGTCGACAAACATGTGATCTCGAGAAGAGGAGATTAGTTGTTAGATTTGAACAATGTAAAAAACAGAAGTTCAGTAAAAAATCACAACAACAACATCAATCTGGACAACAACAACATCAACAAGGTGGCCAGACGTCAGCACTAGTTTGCACTATATGTGGAAAAGCACATTTTGGTATGTGTTTAGCAAATTCTGAAAGATGTCATCTATGCGGGGAAGTGAGTCATATCAAAAGAAATTGTCCGAGAAATATTTAGGGGAGCAGAGAGCTAAGAATTGTACCGAAGTCAGAAGTGTATAAAGGTACAAAGCCTATTATGAATAAATATTTTCAGAAGGATAAAGGAATAGAGTCTGGAGCTAGTGTGAAGTCAATACCTGCTTGTGTTTTTGTCTTATCTTTCCAAGAAGCCAGATAATCTTCAGATGTGGTGACAAGTATGATAGCTATTTTAGATTCTCTTGCTAGAGCACTTTTTGATTCTAGTGCATCACACTCATTTATGTCTGAGCTGTTTTGTAATACATTGTAACTGCCACCAGTTCGCCTTACTTCTGGTGTTCGAATTTTACTGTCCTCTGGTGACTCTATATTAGCCAACAAAATGTGCACTGTTGACATTGTGATGACTGGTAGGAAATTTTTATCTGAATTAATTTTACTACCTTTAATTGAATTTGAAGTGATCTTAAGAATGGATTGGTTAACAAAATATTTTGCTACAATCGAGTGTTGGAATAAAAGGGTCCGGTTTGATTTACCTAATTAGAGACCGTTTTATTTTCATTATGAAAATGGAGTGATAGCCTCTTTAATGCATTCACTCAAGGTTGATAAAATCATAAAAGCTGATGACTTGATATTTTTAGCCAGTGTAGAAGTGGTAAAGATGTAGTTAGTGATATCAAATCTATTCTGGTTGTGAATGAGTTTATTAATGTATTTCCTAAAGAACTTGCTGGATTACCTCTTGAGAGAGAAATAGAGTTTACAATTGAAGTGCAACACCTTACAGAATGACTACTAAAGAATTGCAGGAGTTGAAAAGTTATCTAAATTAATCGAGAAAGATTTTATCAGACCTAGTTCATCTCCTTAGAGTGCACCAATATAGTTTGTTAAAAAGAAAGATGGTTCCATGAGATGTTGTTTTGATTACAGAGAATTAAATAGTGTGATTGTTAAAAATAAGTATCCTCTCCCTATAATTGATGACTTATTTGATCAGTTGGAAGGAGCTTTTGTGTTCTCCAGAATTTATTTGAGATCAGAATATCATCAAGTCAGAGTGAGAGAAGGTGACATTGCAAAGACAAAGATTTGGCCAGGTACGCATTATGAATTCTTAGTTATGCCTTTTGGATTAACTAATGCACCTGCAATGTTTATGAATATGATGAATATAATTTTCAAATCATATCTCGATCAATTTGTGATAGTATTCATTGATGATATATTGGTCTACTCCAAGAATGAGAAGGATCATGTCAACCATCTTAGAATAGTGCTAAGTCTGTTGAGAGAGCACCAATTATTTGCTAAATTCTTTAAATGTGAATTTTGGTTGATAAGTATTACTTTCTTGGGGCATATCATTGGCGGGGAAGATATTTTTGTAGATTCATAGAAAGTTAGAGCAGTGGTAAACTAACTGATCACAACCAACTAATGTGTTAGAAGTGAGAAGTTTTCTGGGTTTAGCAGGTTATTATAGAAGATTTGTGCAGGGATTTTCATAGATTACGTCACTTTTATCCGAGCTTATGAGGAAGGATGTGAAATTTGATGAGCGATGAAGCTTTTTCAGGCTATTTACGATTGCTCCTATATTAACAATCCCATCAGGTACAGAAGATTTTCAGATTTATAGTGATGCTTCTTTAAAAGATTTGGGTTGTGTTTTAATGCATTACAAGAGGGTGATTGCTTATGCTTCGAGGTAATTAAAATCACATGAGAAGAACTATCCAACACATGATTTGGAATTGACTGCTATTATTTTTGCTTTGAAGATTTGGAGACACTATCTCTATGGCGTAAGATGCGAGAGATTTATAGATCATAAAAGTTTAAAATACATTTTCACTTAGAAAGAATTAAATTTGAGACAGAGGCGTTGGCAAGAGTTAATAAAAAACCATGATCTTGATATATAATATTATCCTGGAAAAGCCAATGTAGTTGTTGATGCATTCAGTAGAAAATCTGGTAGGCAAGTTAACTGGTTAACCCAATGATTATACAGGTAGAAAATCAGGTAGAAAATCAGAATTGCTAATAAGTCATTGTGTTACTGTACAAATCAATGATTATACACGCAACTTTTATTTTATTATTTAGTCCGCATGCATACTAATGTTCTACTATTCGATAATTCAAATATGTATTAATTTGCTTATCTTACTAAGTCATATGACTTACCAGTTGATTATAACTATTTTCAGGGAAGGGTAAGGAGAAAGTGGAGGAGTAAGGTTTTGCCCTTTTTTGGAAGTTGTATCGGGGAAATATTGTAAATAAGTTTTGGAGGTAAATTTAGTAAATTTTAAAAGTATTGTTTTGATATTCAGTATTTTTAGATGTTCTGTAGTTGGTATGAAAGTTTCAATTTGGATTGTTTGCGCCTACTATGAATTTGGTAGATTTATTGTTTAAATGTTCTTATGATATGTTGGGTGAATTTAGACGACTGGGTTGTTCTTTTATACTATTTTGTAGTATGTAAAGTTTTCAGAATAGTTGTTTAAGAAAAATTTAATCACCTAAATTTACTCTCTATTACATCTCTTTTCGATTGGTCTTAGGTTATTTTTTGGGATGTGACATTAATGTAGCTTGACATTTAGCTATGTTATCTTGGTTGCTTTTCTTCATTAGACTAAGCCATTGGAGTAGATGTGGCAAGTGGTCCTATGTGGAGTAGTTCATTGGTTTGAATTCCATGTGGTGCAATTAGGTGCTTAAAGAGTGAATGGTGTTGGTGTCACGCCTCAGGAAGATCATCTTTTTAAAATCCATAACTTCTCATTCAAAAATGTGAGATGAAAATTATTTCTAAAAATAAACCTCACTTTTCACATAACCCAAAAATGTTAAAACATATTTTAATAAAATTATATATTTTATTTTGATTATTTTGATATATAAATTTATATAAAAACAATTAAGTATAATAGTAATTATTAATTAAATTAAATAATTAACAAAATATTTCTAGAATATTTGAATCTAAATCTTATCTATTTAATTGCTTAATTTATATCTCATTTGTTGTCAGGCAAGGGAAGGGGCTCAAGTAAGTAGCAGGGAGGAAAAAAAAGAGAAAGGAGAAGGAAGAAGAAGAGGAGAGGAGGAGGAGAAGAAAGGTGGAAAAGAGAAGAAATTGAGGAAAAGAAGAAGATTTATGATTTGATTTAAGAAATTTGATCGTTCATATTTTTTTTTTTCAAATTAAATAAGATTTGAAGATAGAAATCTGAATTTCAAGTCTTCTTTTCAGATCATATTTGATTCTGAATAGAAAAGTTTTGAGGCTTGTATGAGGAATTATTTTGTTGTAAAATATTATTTTGAGATTAAATTGAGTTAATTGACTTAAAAATTAAGAATGTAGTTAAAATGAGGAAAATATTTATTTTATATTGCTTTCAGAGAAAAATGTTTTGGGGTTCAGGAAATGAAATTTTTTTTTAGTCATTTGTACATGCATTTACATATGAAATTGAGTTATGCGTGCAACATAATAGAAATCTTTTATATATGGCTTACTTTTCATGTATAAATTGCCATGCATAAATTTTAAAGATGCAAGCTCATAATTAAATGTCTTATGATAATATAAATATTTTTTTAGTTGATAACACTTTTAAAAGTAGGCATTTGGGATTTGTAAGATGTTCATATATAAAGTTGTTCAACATATTTTAAAGAAAAAAATGATTTACATGTTTATTTAAATATTAAATGATGAGAATGTGCTAAGCTTAAGAAATGTCATGCTATGTAAAAATAGATTGGTAATGATATGTTTATGATACCTATATAAGTGAGGCAAAAGGTTCCTCATTCTAGTTCAATTTCTATTAAAATTTATGATGTAGCCTTTTTTTTATCTTGTTATCTGGGTTTACATCATTTTTTTTATGATGACTAATAAACCTAGACAACCATACCTGACACATTCTAAGGTTAAGTGAAGGAAAAATAATGTACTGAAAATAAGCAAACAAATGAATGTTTTGTTGTAAATAAATTAATATGTAAGCATGTATATTCTTGACTAGTGTAATATAACAATAGCAACAACAACAACAACAACAAGCCTTTATCCCACCATGTGGGGTTGGCTACATGAATATTTTTTCTTGACTAGTATAATACATTCGAGAAAATTTATATTTCACATTTTGATGCTAGTCTTTTATAAATGCAAAATTAATGTTAAATTTTATGCCACCAAATTCTAATGTTTTACAATAATGTGCTAGTAAAAAATATTTACTTTTAAGATATTATCTAGTCATGATTAACATATATGTTTACTGTTCTTGATTATTTATTTGTATAAGAGTTTTACTTATTTTGCTCAGCCTTATAGGTCACTAGATTATTATGATTATTTTTATATGAAAAGAAAAGATATGATAGAGGTTAAGTAAAATCATGCTTGATAAGTAGTTGATGTAAGTTAAGAATGATCATGTAGTATGTATTAAATGAAGTTTAATGTTTTGCATATAAATCTTGAAGTCATTATATGCTCTGTAGATATATAAATAAAAATTATGTATTATTTCTACTAATTTAATTTTATTGAATATGTGTATGCAATAACGAGTTGTTATATCTAACCATGGGTAGATTCGAATAATTGAGTTTATCATCACTCTATTTGGGTGAGTATGATTCCATAATGAGTGTTCAAGGTGAATTCAATTAGAAAGGGAGTCATTGTGGGGCGTGATAAAATTGATGTGGGATGTAATTGAGGTGGGTACAATTCAATTGATTGAATTGATTTTCAACACCTATTCTAGCATTTTCTTACCACAATAGTGTGAGTGATAAGTTAATCACTTGATTTCCCTTGAAAATTGCATGTAGCTTTATTATCAACTATATAGATTTAATAAAATAAATCAGTGGAAGTAGAAGTAATTCATACATTGCGTTTATATGTCTATAGAATATATAATAAACCTTAACATTTTATAAAAATTTCATTTAATACATATCTCAACATTATACATATTTTACATTAAGAATCCTTCAAATATGGTAATAAAATTTATCTAATTCTTACTCAGCCTCAATTGTATCTTTTCCTTTCTATGCAAAAACTAGAATAATAATCTAGTGAGCTACGAGGCTCAGTTGGATAAACAACTCTAATACAAAATTTTAAAAATAAAAAATAATAAACAACATGTATACTAATCATGAATGGGATAATCATAATATTAAAGATTAAGTTTTGTTACATAAAGATTAATATTCATGTTCTTGCATTAAAATATAACAACAGGATGGCTACTATCGATTCCCTCATTATATTGTGCTAATTGATGATTTCAATGCTTAAACCTTTATTTTATTACATAAATTCATTTCTTGTTTATTTATATCCTATCACATTATTTTTCCTTTATTTTTGGTTTAGAATGTGTATGTGTGATTTTTTAAGATTGTTGGTCATTATAAAGTAGTGAGTTGTAGACTCACACTGACACTATATAATATATAGTATAGACCCAGCTTTAGGTTATATCATAAAATTTAATAGAGCTAAGGTGATACCTAATATTATTGTTAATGAATAACATTGATGACTCTTATGTCTTTATAAGAGACTCTTTTTCTCCACTTGTATTGGTATTATAAACATGTTATTGCTAATCTATCTTTTCATGACATGACATTTCTTTATCTTAACATGTTTTCATCATTGAATATGCAAATAAACATTTGGTTTATTTTTAAAATATGCAAATCAATTGTATGTATAAATGAAAAACTTTGATATATTAGATGCCATCTTTTTAAAGTGTCATCAATGACAAAATATTCGTATAATCATAATACATTTAGTTGTAAGCTCATATCATTAAAATTTATATTTGCTCATAAATAGTAAGCTATAAACATATAGTTTATAATGTGATGAATTTCTTAGGAATTGCACACATAAGGTTAATTCACATTTTAATGCACATGCAAAAGACAAAAAATATTTGCTTTCTGATTTAGAAATTGCATATCTTAACAAATTGACATAGGCCTTGAATTGATTACTTCGAAATTTTTTTTCTTTTGTAAAGAATTTAAATTAAATAATTCTTATTGTAAACTATGCACTTTATTTCTAACTCAATTAGCTTAATTTAACCTCAATAATATTTTATCTCAAAATAATTTATCCTTATACAATCCTTAAAACTTATCCACTTGAAATTAATTTTAATCTGAGGAGATAATGTGAAGAATAGAATTTCTATTTTTAAATCTAATTTAATTTGGGAAAACATTAGATTTTAGACCTCAATTCATAATTTTTCTTATTTCCTTCTGTTGTTGCTGTTTTTTCCTTCTTTGTTTTCTTACCCGAACCCCCTTTTTTCTTCTGCTTCATGCCACAACTAGCCAACAGGGGATAAGGTTAAGGGGATAAATAGATAAGAATAAAATGGAATATTTAGGAATATGCCATTAGTTAATTAATTAGTTAGTTAATTAGTAATTATTATAATTATGTAATTATATATATGTATATTTATTTATCTATAAAAATGATCAAATAAAATGTGGAATTTTATAAAAAAATACATTTTGGTTTTTGGGGTATGTAAAAAGCGGGCTATAATTTTCAGGGGGAATTTTCGTCTCCCATGTTCAAAATTTCATGATATTACAGATGGATAGTCAAGTCTTGGACTTGCATTCAATTACTGTTGATGATTGAGTCATGGGCTTTGTGGATTTGATGCTATAGGTTGGGTATTAGTTACACCCTTGGATTGGTTTCACTTTCTACATCGTTATGGAGTTTTGGTGTATTTGGTTGTGCTGAGTGATCCTACATCAAATATGCTCTATCAAAGTATCAGCTTTCCATTGACCAATAAATAAAATTTGTTGAGATTTTCTAATTCTTTTATTTTGGCATAATGTTGTCAAATTTAGGACCATTTTTGTTAATAGGGCATGCCTAGAATTCCTTCTTTTTGGAACACCATAGTATGATCGTTTAGAAGGCGCAGCCTGTTCTCATAGAAATTTAAACCTTAGTGTTACACATTTTCATATTGTATTATGTATAAACTTCCTTAACTTGAACCACACAATGAGTTTCTCCATTATCGTTTTCTTTCTAAATTACAATATACTTATGCATTCATTTTGTTCTTAGCGAGTAATTCTATTAATAGTATAGCCACGGTTATCTTTTTGCAACATTTTTGTAATTGTCACCTTTGCCAAAAAGAATTTGATGTAAGACTGGAGAAATGCTGAAGTCAGTTTTGTTTGAGTTTTGGAATATATGGTTTGGTATAGTTGGTTGCTAGCTCAAAGCGACATGCTTGGATACTAAATTTTTCTGTATGCTAGAGGAAGATGATCACTTCTAAAAGGTTGCTTATCAGATTTCAATGCTTCTCAGGAAATTGTTATACTTTTGTATCCTATATGACAAAATTGCTGCCTTGTTTTAACTTATTTCTATAAGTTCTACGAGAATAAATACCTTATACACCAAATGGAGAGTATCAATTTAAAGCTTTTATAATGAATAGATGTACATTAGTTTTAGGCAAATTGAGTTGGCAGAACATGCTGCACCTCTAGCTTTATATTTACAATTCCTTGTTTGTTTGAGTCTTTTGTTGCTTAATTATGTAACTTCTAAATGTGATTCATGTAAAAATAAAAACTAAAAAATAAAAAAAAATAGATGTGATTCATGTATTTTACAATGTGCCAGAAGGATGGTGTTGTTTCATCTTTGTAAACATACATATATATAGATAGATACATTTACATACAGAATTTATAGGAGATTAAGGTGATGTTTGTTTTCTTGACATCTATTTGTAATGTCTGTTGTTAATAGATATCAGCTATTTCGTTTGCTTAAATCTGAAATTAAGTTGACCAACTTCTGGAGATATTTTGGCATCTAAATATTCTTTTTTTTTTTTACATTCCTGAAAATACAAACATTAATAACTCTTAACAATATATGTAATCTTTGATGATGCCTGCTGTCTAATAACAATGACATCTTAATAACATTAAATTTTACATAACATTGATCCAAACTTCTGGTAAGAATACACAATAGGTTAATTTTTATGTAGATTAATGCATGTGTAAGATAGCTAATAATAATATACCTTGGTTTGTTTTGTTTTTGTTCTGAATGCACTGTTCATTTTTTATCTATTCTGCTAATAAATGGCTGTTATATATATAGTCATTGGATTGGAATGAGGAGACGGTAAATGAAGAACCATGTAGTGAAATTTTAACGAATCTTTGTGGTGATGATCGTGAGCCATCACCTGATGCAAAGGAGGAGATAACGCACATACTCTGCTGGGGGAGAATGATTGGGACAGACTTTTGCGTGTCAGGTGATAAATTTATCCTCTAATCTTCCAATTTTTTTGACACATGTACTTGCAAGTTTTGATTATTTTTCTATGTTTTTTCTTTAATAAATGAACAACAAGAAAGGGTAGACTTATTATGTGTTGAGAAAATAAGGAGATAAACTTTTATATATTAGGTGAGAAAATGGTGCAAGAATGTTTCATCATGTTTGAAATTTAAGTTTGATCTTGTTGGCTTTGCATTTTCTTCTTTTATTGCAAAGTATATCATGGCCACACTACTTAAGGTGCAGACAGAATGGGAGATTTCAGGATGTGACATTTGCATAATATTTCATTTAATTATATCTTCACCTTTGAAATATATGGTTGTCATTACAAAAGTTCAAATAATTATCACACATGCTGCTCAGGTTTAGATTGTGCTTTTCATTGTTCTACATTCTCGAAAATTCTTTACAATGGTTCCTAGCACCAGTATAATCCTCTAGCTTAGTTTTTTAGTCATTTATAGTTGTTTTGGTTAACAATATTTAATATTATGTTAATTTAGCTAGGGTGGCTTTTTTTATTAGATTTGGATGATTTTTCATTTAGGAAAAGCTAATCACTTGTCATAGAGTATCCTATATGTGTAAATGAGAGGACTTGGAGTGATTATCTTTGAGATATATTAATAGATTCAAGATATTTAAAATGATCACTCTTTTTAATGACTTGATCTCCCATGGCACAATCCCACAACTAGATCTTCTATAACTAAAATTACACTCCATGTATTCGGTTTTATGTCTACTCAAACGAAAGCCTTCATACTACTCAAATAAAAGTCTTTAAACTCTAAGGTTGTTCTCCATAATTGAAGTTTCTCTTGAACTCCCTCTCCAGTTTTATCGACAAGAAGAATATCATCAACAAAAAGCATACATCAAGGTACATCCTCTTATAAATATCTTATGAAACCATCCACAAGAAGATCTGGGCTTAAAGCCGCTCCTTGATGTAATCCCAATTGAAATAGGAAAATAATTTGTCAATCCTCCTTGTGTTTGAACACAAGTAAGCGCTCCAATATGCATATTCTTAATGACTTGAATATAAATAATATTAACTCATTTTTTTCCAGAACTCTCCAAAGCACTTCTCTTGGTATTTTGTCATATGATTTTTCTAAATCAATAAATATCATATATAGATTCTCTTTACTCTCTCTATACTTTTTCATTAAACCTCTTAATAAATGTATAACATCCTTAGTAGACCTACCCGACATGAAACCAAAATTAATTTTGAGAAATCAAAAAAAAAAAAAAGAAAGAAGAAAGAAGGGCCTGAAGAGTTGTAGTGGGAATATACTTTGTGCCACCCAGTCATGCAAATTGCTTTGTGTCAATTCATCCTATTCAGATTGGTATATTGGGCTGTGGTTCTCAATGGGATAGATATGGAAAGTTGTGTAACTAAAGCTTTGGACTTTGCATTTGATGTAGATGCAATTTGATATCAGGATTTGATCCCAATATATTGGCAACAATTTTAATATTCTTTGCCAAGCATCCACATATTGATGTGGATAGATCAACCTCTATCAGTCCTCTAAACTTTAACTCTTTTAAGGGTATGATAGTTTATCTTTTCTTATTCATTCATCCTTTTCTTTTCAAGATTTGCTCTCATGCTTTATCAATCTAGGTCTTATTTAATCTCAAATCCTATAATATTTTAATGAGGGTTTTTTTTTTCTTTCTTCATATTGACTTTATTATGGTATACGTCTGATTCAAACCTAAGACTTTAGCAACAACTTTCAAAACCCTTACCAACTAGACTTATTATAGCCCACTTCTTGACATCTATCTTTCATGCAATGTATTTTCCTACCTTTCTAAATTGCTTAGTATGGTATTGTTACCATGCTAAATTTGCTTAGTTGGTATGCTGCTTATTGGCTTACGCTTTCTTGTTCTCAGTTAAATTTAAGATCAATTTCTGTATTCAAATTCATAACAGTAAATTTATTAAATAACATTGGGATTTCTCTTGTGAAACATGGATGGCGTTTATCTGTGGACCTCTGCACGGATGGATCTGCCTTGTTGATTAAATTTTGTAGTCCTGTGGTTGATTGAACGATGACATGCTAGTTGCTAAGTATGGACTTATCCTTCCGTGTGATTTTTATTTTGTATACGAGCTATTCTGTGATCAAGTTGGAGGAAAAAGCGATGCAATTTGAATTTTAATTTTAAATATAAATGTCACATGCGTACTTCTGAGCCTACGCAAGAACAGATGTTTTTGGGTCAAGCTTGGGGCCAAAACTAGAACTAAAGGATTGTTATTTAGATGGTTGGATATTTTCATCTTCAGGAAGCTTTACCCAAAACCTGTGGCATAATCAAACATTTGCAGAAAGGTATCTTGGAATTTCTGATTAGCGACATGCTTGATTTGTTGATTTTAAAGTTTACATCGTTGTTTTGTGTGTCATCTTTCTGCTAATGCTGCTCATTAGATGAAAATTTTTAAGCCCATTTGTGCTCTTTTGCGATATATGAATAAAATATGCTTACATGTAAGGTATTTATGTAATATGTTTTTGTTTACACTTTTTGCAATTTTTTTAGATGGGAGATGTATCAAGTGGAGGAGGGAGAAGTTCTGGTCGAGGCAAACGCTTGAAAAAAACAATATCTTACAAGGAAACATTTGCTGCCGTACCAAATGAATCTTTAAGTGAGGTAGAGCATTTTAAACTGAGCTGACTTCATGGAAATGCTGTTTTCTCATTATATTAGGTTTTATTTTACTTTTGAGTTTATTGTTTTCTAAAAGAAGGTTTATTGTGGTAGCCTGTGTGATGTTCAACAAGTCTTTTCCCACTTCAAATGTTATGGGCTTACAAATCTAACACTTCCTCACCTGTGCAGCCTTAGGATTCTCTAATTATAAGTGAGAGTTTACTCACACTCCCTCACAAGAACTCAAGAGGACGAGTGAAACTTTTAGAACTCTTTTGCCAAGCTAGATTGTGATTATTTTGGTGTTGATAGGGCTGTTTGGGGGAGCTGTAGTTTTTTGTAAAGTAGTTGTGGGGAAAGCAGCTTTTTGAAAAGCTATTGTGAGTGTTACAAACATTTTTTTTTTGAAAATTTTAAATAATAGTTTTTTGACAACCATCACACTAATAGCCCTGGTTCTTAGAAACAACCTTTCATCATAATTTTTGAAAAACAGTAAAAAAGTTGCTAGCCAAATGCAATTGTAATTGATTTCTAAAAAGCAAAGTAGCTAGAAAGCAGTCCCAGACTCCCAAACACATTGCACCCTTAGTGGGTGTCCTTCCTTTAAGACCACTATCTCATACCAACTATCATGATAACTATATGAGTTATCTACAATATTCCAAGAGTTTTTATAGGAGCTAGAGCTTTTCAAAAGACTTAAGAAGCTTCGATAGAAATTATATATACATAACTCCAAATTTTTTTATAAGTTTGAAAAACATTTTTCAATGTTTTGGAGACTAAAAAATTTTTGTTACTGGAATGCTAAAAAATGCGCCATATGTTTGACATACATGACATTTACCTTCATTTATCCTTGTGATGCCCTCATCACATCCTCGATATAAATGCAAGCTTCAAAAGTTTGCACCTGGCTTTACTATGAGAGTAGTTTTAGGTCAATTTATTTAGAAGACAGGTTGAATTTTGGATAAGACATTATTCAAAGATTTTGCTTATATTTTGTGAAATTTTATGATATAGTTCAAAATTTCCCATAAGCACAAGCCTTTATTATTAATTATTCCTCTTAATGATGATAAAAAACTTTTGATTAAGGTTAGTCAGTAGACATTAAATAAATAGTTTACAGTAGCAGCCATTTGACTTTAAGATTAGAAGAATTTTATCACCTTCAATTTAAGGCAATTGGTGTGGGGAATGGTTATGAATTTAATCAAAATTCTATTTTTTATTTCCTTGGGTTATTGTGGATCGTGAACTTTTTAATGGTGAAAGTTGATGCAACCTAAACTAAAGATTCTTGTCAATAACAATGAGTCATGCAAGGGGACCTTGTATGTCACGACCTAGCTCGAAAGCTTGGAATACTAAGGCGGGAACGGACGTCGGACGGATAAAAAAGAAAACTTTATTTAAACATATTCAATAGAAATATAAACTATACAATATTTTTCAAATATATAAGAGCCGCTACAAATCCAAATCATATTTAACAAATTTGTCTACACATAAATTACCCATCAATTGAAGTCATATAAAATACAATATAAAACATAAACTAATATAATAACTATCTCTTGAAGTCCCTCTACAACTATAAACATATTCCTCCCTTCTATCATCTATTTAATTAAGAAGATTACCTAAAAAATATAAAATTACTCAGAATAATAATATTGGATAAATTATGTTTTATAATAAAAATAAAATATTTTACCATAATAAACATGAATATTATATAAAAAGTGTTAAAACAGTCCAACATATAAGAGACAAATGATAATAAATATTTCTTATAAATTTTATTTCTAATTTATCATTCATTTTAGGAGTCTTTTCCAAAAAAACTTTTTCAAAACCCATCCAAAAGATGAGTAACTATTTCCATTACCTTTGATGCGTATACATTCCCCAAGACTTCTATTTTCATGCATACACATTCATAACATAGAATTTATAAAGTATCCATATTATCTCAACAATAAATATAAGTGAAAACATGATCTAATATTCAGACTGTTCATTAAATATGGAGAAATTTGAAAACAAATCACGATTTGAAATACGGAGATTATTTATAACTATGTACCAATGTATTTCATCACATGAAAATAAATAAATTTTTATTATTAATGTAAGAACATAATTATCACTTTAATGTGAAGCTTCTTAAATCTTCTTCCTTTTAATACTTTTTTTCTTTATTTGGGTACCTATAGGATAAATATATTGATTTGATTAATATTTGTAAGCTAATTTATTTATTTTATTCATTTTATTGTATATGATATTAGTGTATATCTTTTGTTATTTAATGCTCACATTCATCAAAATTTCATTATTTATTTTTCAAATCAAGTTAAATTCGTAATTAATAATAATATTGATTATCATATTTAGTTGATTTAACTATTAGTTTATGTAATACACAATAACTTTTATTTATTTTAAATTGATACATACTCTTCCTATTTTAATTTAAATTAAAAAATTTTCATAATTCTTTTCATTTAACATTTACTTCGTTTAATATAATAATATTTATACATGTATAAAATGCTAATAAATCTTGAACTACAGCTATTTTTTTTCTATATATCAATAATTTGTTGTAAAAAATGATTATAAAA
The DNA here is from genome assembly GCA_021442155.1 of Cymbidium sinense. Classification (NCBI taxonomy): domain Eukaryota; kingdom Viridiplantae; phylum Streptophyta; class Magnoliopsida; order Asparagales; family Orchidaceae; genus Cymbidium; species Cymbidium sinense. The sequence goes on from CM038222.1 coordinate 58,714,313, forward strand.
TCTTTATTGTAAAATTTTCATTATTTACCTTCTTTCAAGTTTAGTTCATATCATATATCTGACATAGTTTCATTAAATTCAATTACTACTTTAATATTATTTTATGTATTTAACTTTTATTAATTTAATATGAAAATGATTTTTCTAGCCTTCACAATATAAAGAAAAACAATTGAATCAAAACTTTAAATTTAAAATTTCTAAACCCTAAACCCTTACCTTATATTTGCTCCTCTCGATTTTGCCCTAATACCCAAAAGCTCTATTTTCTAATGTCACGACGCCGCAACCCGATGTTTGCTTCTTCTTTTGTCGCTATTCTCGTTGCACTCCCGTCTGCGTCTTTCTTTCTCACCTCTGGGACTATGTTAGCGATCGACGGTGGTTTCACCAACGGCGGAAGTGATCGGCCAGGGCACACAAAAGGTTTCCTCCTCTCTCTCTCTCTCGGCTTTGGGAGTTCGGTTTCGACAAACCGAGCCCATCCCCCGCCGCCCCTCCCCCACTTCGATTTATCTACTTGGCCAATTGTTGCGACGGTTTGGAAATTTATTATTATTATTATTTTTCCGTGGTTATTACATTGTAGGCTTGAGGGGGATGTTTGATTAAGTGGCTAATTTTCAATGGATCTCAATTGATAGAGGGTTAGTGGCATAAAGATCCTTCAACACCTCAAAACTATTTATCTTTGACTACATGATAGTAATTGATAGATGATGATGACCCAAAGCATCAACTATGTTATTCTAGCTCCCAATTTTGTGCTTAAACACAAAATGTAAGGAAGATAGGAACTCTAGCCATGAGGCATATCTATTCTTTAGTTTGGTCTCACAATTAAGTAACTTTAGCACTCCATGATTAAAGTAAAGAGTAAGCTCATTAGCCAACAATAATGACTCTAATGATCGAGGGTTCTCACAATGGCATAGAACTCCTTGTCTTAGGTAGAATATTTTTGCCTCAAGTCATTCAACTTATCACTAAAGAAGGCAATGGGGTGTCATTGTGGACTCTGAAAATTTGTGTTCGACCTCTCAATTAATAAAGTTTAGATTAGTTAATCAAATTTTTAAAAGGCAGATAAGACACTACCTAGAGATTTTACCCTCATTTTATGTGGACTTTAGATCTAGTTCTAGGTTTCTTATAGGTGCAATCACTTATAATTAATTATCCCTCATAATATTGAGAGATAACTTTCGATTAAGTCTAGTTATTAGGTCGCTAAATTGCTTAGTATATAGTAGCAGCATATTGGAGTTTTTAATTTAGATTTATGAAATTCACCATCTTTAAACTTAAAGTGGATGGTGGGGGAAATGATGTCATGTTTGATTAAGATCTGGCCATATCTGGCTAATTGCCTCTGGTCTACTTATTCGTGAATGAATTTAACTGATCCCTCACAAGAATAATGGTTGCATCATCCAAGGAGACATTGTAGATCTAATTAATGTTTGTCTAAGGAGACAAATTTAAATTGACCTTAGCTAATAAAGGTCATCTTCCCTATCAAATGTATTATATGATTCAATATTCAAGGGGTAAAGTCAGTAGGGAACATACGGGCTACAGTCTTAATCGTAATATTGTGAGGGCTATTGAGGGGTCAAGTTACTCGGTCAGAGGATTCTGTTCGTAACTACATAATAAGTGAAACTTATTGGCCAAACCACGCGAGAGGACATAGGCCACGTCTTTGCTGGTATGAGCTTGTTTGAGATTAAATATAGTTATACACTTAGCTTAATATTGGTTTCTTTATGAGCTAGAGTTTTCTTGATGTCACATTTGACAAACGGTTAAGTAAGGTGGATTGAGTGTATTTTACTTTAGGATTTCAAAAGATGGATTTAATTTAGGATTTTACTTTAGGATTTCTTTGTTGGTATGAGATTGTTTGAGATTAAATATAGTTATATACTTAGCTTAATATTGGTTTTTTTATGAGCTAGAGTTTTCTTGATGTCACATTTGACAAACAGTTGTGTAAGGTGGATTGAGTGGATTTTACTTTAGGATTTCAAACGATGAATTTCATTTAAATATTTAGAACTTAACAATTTATTGGATTTTTTATTCATTTATATTGATATTTGATTTAGATTGATTTGATTTTATTTAAAATATAAAATATATTTTGATGGTGATATCCCCTACAGCCGAAATCTTCATTCAATACAGTCATCATTGGGGTGTTTAAGTCTGCTTGATCATTTAACTTTTCGTTTTAGATTTTATTGACCTTATTAATTTATCAGCAGAGGATCAGATCTAGATTTATATTTTGAGAACTTGAATTTGAGATAATTGAACATTAATATGTTAGATATTTTGATGATGATAATCCCTCCAGTTGATATTCTCAATCAATAAAACTATTATTAGGATATAGATTTTGCCAATTTTGCTATTTGGCTTGTAGAGGAATAAGTCGGTAGCCAAAACTTGCAATTGTGTTTTCAGAGTAGATATTTGAAATTTATATTTTGAATATTAAATTTCTTGATTAAGGCCTTGATGTCCATATGTAAATGTAAATAAAATTTCTCCTTTAAAGAGTGAATTCTCTTTTTTGACTCCGTCTTGTCTTCTCTAATTCTCATGAAGAGAAATAAGATCAGACTGGTTAAGTGGTACTTACAACTTCGTCATGTAGGCGAAGCAACCCATCTAAAAAGATGCATGATTGATGAATTTAGGTTAGTTTTGGATATAAAAAGCTTATATTTTCATAGAGAAAGCGATTATTGGTCATTAATAGCACATGCATAACTTTTGAGGTAAAATTGAACTAGATTAATATTGATTACAATTTGCGCAACATTCTCAGGCATTTGATTGAGTGTTGACCAAATTGATCGGGGCGCATGCTGGTTGTTTAAATTTATCTTATGTTAACCCGCACAACATTCTTTGATATTAGATTTGGGCATTTAACACTTTGTCGAGATCTATATGGGTATTTTAAGAATGCTTGCACACTTTTCGAAACATTGAATTTAGATATAATTTTGCCTCATAATGTGTGCAAAACTCATCCCTTTAGTTTAATTGCCTCATGATGCATGCATTGCTTGTTTCATTTAAAAGTTTTTGGTCAATTGTAGAAATTTTGATGCAATGAATTCAAATGCAAAATTATTTCAAAATGTATTCAAGATTCACTTGAGTACTTGCACAAATTATAGAGTGTTTGAGTTGAATGTAAAGCCGCTCCATAATACGTGCAAAAGTTTGTCTAAAGCTTTTACATACACCTTCTATTTGCTTATGCGATGTTTTGTGAATTTGGTGGCATTGAGAGCATTCTAATTTTCATCTAGTCATCTAAAATGGTGTTGATTTATTTGCATTTAATCAATGATTTATTGAATTCTTGAATTTCAATGAAACTTGATTGAGTTTTCAAGTTCACTTCAAGTATTGTTAAACTGTATTTGATTAATTTTCAATCGTTTCATTGATGGACCGTTTGATTGTTGTAGATATGCATTTGAATATCTTGTAAAGTCTTTATGTGCGTCAGATCTTATGTTTTTGAAAACTCAAGATTATTTGTGAGCATTCCAACACAATGCTTTGAAGGCAAGTACATTTGAGTTTCAAGATGTGTGTTATCATTTGCACGCAGTTCAATGCTAAAGATCTTCCACATGAACTACCTTAGGATGTGTGCAGGTTTCAATTTCAATTTAAATGCTCACATGCATTTCAAGGCGTTGAGTCAACTGGAAAGGCAACCTTGTAATGCATGTAAAGGATTTAATTACTTGCATAAATCTTGAAGCATTCGTGTTAGAAGCTAGGCTGTTCAGTTGTACGTGCAATGATTCATTCAAAACATTTAGTAATGCCTCTTACCTGCTTGCAAATTGAGTTCAATAGAGTCCTATTTGTACCTCCAAACTCGTGAAAAGCTCCATTCAAATTTCTGTTTCATCTTATTTGTTTAAGATGACAAACATTGCACTCTAAATGTTAAGTAGGATGTATTGATTGTGCTCATCGATAAGTTGTTAAGTCATACCAGTGCTTGTAAGTAAGTTGTCCAATGTTTTGGAGTGACAATCATCTATTCACATATAGCCCGGGCTCCATTTGATTTTACTTTAATTCTTTCAAGGTATGATATAAGTATTTTTTGGTTGCTCATTAAGATTCATCATTTGTATTCACTGACGAGCAATTTATTTATTATAAGTTAATTCAAATTTGATTTGCACAAACTTGTTTTCATTCCAAGAGTTTTCATTTCAAGTTTGACTTGGATTTTATTATCACTTGAAAGCTAACTTTTTATAGCTCAATGTATTTGACTTGAATTATTTAGATCGCTTAAATACATGAGATGACACAATCTAAGTATCCATAAAGAGGTTATGAGTATGCTCATTGATGGGTTGTTAAGCTTGCTGTGAATCTTCTATCAACTTCATTTGGATTGTGTTGCATTTGAAGATGATTGTTAATTCTTATTGTAGGCCTCTGATGATCTAATTATATGTTCAATTGGATTTGTCTTCAAATCATCTAAGCGATATTACCAGGGTCATATTTATGTTCATTGATAGGTCTTTGAATTCACTTAAATTAAATTGTAATCAAACATCCAAGTATCTCAAAACCCTTGTGCCTCAATTAAGTAGCGCTAATTGAAGCTTCTTTAGTTATTTCAAAGCAAATTACAAAATAATCCAAATGTTTAGTAAATTATTTTGTCCACATTCACTTGTAGGCATCTAACCTATTTCAATTTTAATTAAGTCCAAAATTTGCAAATCTATTTTTTTTTGAAGCTTGACAAGTTTAAATTAAGTTTAGAAATCATCTTAATGTTTAATTTATGCTTAGAAATTTTGGTTTATGTTGGTTCATTTAAGTTTTGTATAGGTCTAGAGTTTTGACAAAATTTCAACAGCCTCTTGGCGTCGTCCCCTCATAGAGGTCTGCATTGGGAGTGATGGGCCTACCCATTACGCTTATAAGAAGTGTGCATTGTTAGTGTTTTGCTGCACCGCGGTCGGGGATCTTCGTACCTATCGTGTTTATAAGAAGTGTTGCATAGACCTTCAAATACCTGCACAAGATGCACAATTTTTCTCGCCGTGTTGGAACAATCTACATGATTACTTAATTTGCAAGATTTCCTACCACGTTGCGCGCGTGGGTACCTAAGTGTTTTTTTTGCATTTTTTCCGCCACATTAGAACAACGTGCACGAGTATTTAATTGATTTTAGCATTTTTACTTTTGGCATGCAAATCGATGTGACATGACACCTAATTTCTGGAAAAAAAGGAGGGGGAGGAATTTTTCCTTCTCGTTACTTTTTTTTAGCTTAGAGAGTGAGGAGAAGAGGGTGAAATTCCTCTCTGTTAGAGAGAGAAAGAGAAAAAGGAGATAGGGGAGAGATGTGTGTCATGGAGGATGGTGGTGAAAGGAGGCTTTAGTTTGACTGAAGAGGTGAGAAGGATGGGATTTATAGGGAGAAGGGAGAAGAGTGGGGCAGGGGAGGGAGAGAGAGAGAGAGAGAGAGATTGATGTATAACATGGGAGATTATGAGAAACCAGAGGTCAGATAAGTCCGAGTTGTGGAGATCGTGAAGAAACAGTGGGGTTTGAGACTTGGGAGAGGGAGGAGAGTGTGACTTAATGAGAGAGGAAGTGAGAAGTGGCATGGCGCCTCTTTGACGGACAAGGTGGATGTTGATTAATAGTTGTCTTGATTCACGTGCAATTATCTTGAAATATGTACGAATTTTACCAAAATTCATTGTGCGACAAACCTTGATTAGTATGGGTGTTGATTTTAAGTAATTCTGACATTTTGGACGCAATGACGTGCAATATAAAGTTGTTTAGTCAATTTCGACGTCAAATCGAGTGAATTTCAGCTTAAATCACACGATTTTGCATCGATTCGCTTGACGCTCGCACATAATTGTTTGAATTAGTCTCGAGCAGCCTCGTTAGATAGAATTTGATGTTTCGGTGATGATGTGGTATTTAATTTTAAATTGAGGTTGTTCAAATGTCATCGAGGCCTCCCTATTCCGAGTGCGTAGGTGTGTCGACGATTTATCTTCTCCATTAGTCGACCGTCAGATAGTGTGAAATGTATATTGCAATAAATTTTGATGTTATAAATGCATTGGAAAAGTCTGTTTTATTATCGAAGGTCTTTCAGATGTCGATGAGACCTCCCAACTTCAATTTGTGTGAAGGCGCATCAACGGCTTTCTTCTCCATTAATCAACCATTTGATAGTGTGAAATGTATATTTTCATCAATTTTGATGTTACGGAGGCATTGGTGAAGTGTGTTTTGTGATCGAAGATTGTTTTGATTAGTCTCACTAACGACTGGGGCGTTTTGGCTTTGATTTGCACAGTGTCGCATTCGTAGTCTGTCAAACTTGTCATATTTGCCCGTCTTGACTTGTGAGAAGTATGTGGAGGTTAACATCCATCTTGACTCAACGAAACTTTAATCCCCACATTGGAGGCATCACATTTTACCTTAAACATATGGCTAAAGTTTAGTTGGGCTAGGGCAAGGGATTGAACAACCTGTTATTTCAGTGTATCAAAATTACCCCTTGTCTCATTTGACTATGAAAACTTGTATGTTGAGAAGCTTAGTGTAGTTATGGAATTGAAGTTTTTGATGAACCTACTGTAAATTGTGGCCTTTATTTTAGCTGGATCCATCTAGTTGACTGAAATAAGGTATCTCAAAATGTATATTTACGGAGTTAAGAAGTAACACTTTTTTGGATGACCACATCAAACTCTCTATCAAAAGAATTTCAGATGCTGCAAATGATCCTCCATAGCATGGCTATGCATCACAATGTCATCAAAGTGAACAACCATAAATTTCTTGATTAATTATCAAAAGATTTGGTTCATAAGTTGCATTAAAGTATTCTGAGCATTCGATAGGCCAAAAGGCATGATTATCCACTTGTACAATTTATCTCGAGTCTTGAAAGTTATCTTCTACTCATCTCCTGGTCTCATTTGAAACTAATGGTAGCTACTAAGATCAATTTTAGAGAAGGTGTGCAACTAATTCAGCTATCATCTAGTTGTGGAATGGCAAACTAATATTTGATTGTGACTTTGTTCACAGCTCTACTATCAATGTACATGTGCCATGACCCATCATTTTTTTAGCATAATCATAGCTAGCATAACACATGGACTGACACTCTTACAAACCAATACCCTAGCCATCAAATCATTAACTTGTTTCTACAACTCATACTTAGTTGGCCTCATTTGATAGGCTAGTCAGTTGGGGAGCTCCAATCTAGGGATAAGATCTATGACATGTTGGATTTTTTTTCTCAATGGAGATAATCTTTAGTGGTAGAATATTCTGAAATTTTTTCATTAGGACCTTCACAACATTAGATATCATTTTCTCTATCTCACTTTTAACACCACCAACGCTAGTTCTATCAGTGCCCCTCATTGCTTGTAAAAAACTATTATTTGTTACTATGGCCTCAATCTCTAATTGATTACTCATAGCCTGCCTCAGACTTCTTCTAAGGTAGAAGTACAATGCATTTCGTGTCCTTGGTGAATGAAGATATGTTCTTATAGCTATTATGTAGTGTTTTGTTATACTGCTAAGATCAACCTAAAAGAATATGATATGCATCTATTGACACGAAATTACACCACGACAACTCCTGAAACTTATCTCCAATAAAAAACTCTATGAGACACTTCTCATGAATATTGCTCTCATTTTCTTTTTTCATTGAAATTAGAAAATACATTTGGGAATATTTATTAGTAGTGAGATTTGACTTGCCCAACACAATATTTTTACAATTGCCTCCATCAATGATAAAGTTTAACGCACCTTTTCCTTCATGGTGCATTAGGTAAGAGATGCGTCGAAGTCACTTTTGCTCTCTCTTGGGCTTCATTTGGATAACTCATAGAACCACAAGCATTTCCCCATCATTTGCGGGTAGCTGATACTTATCTTCAGTCACATATTCTTATAAATATTGACTATTTGCTGCTTCAATTGTTTCCTATTGAGCTAAAGTAATCGCCTTTCTATTGGGACAATTAAATGCAATATGTCCATAGCCCTAACACTTGAAGCATTTTTTGGCTATAGAAGTTGGTGGTGCTAGTCTGATCATTCTTCTTTTCTTTCTTGGCTGAATTCTCCTCACGTGGAGTGGATTTTGATTCCTCAGAGGGTGTGCCCTTGTTTCCCGAACCCACGGTCGAACTTTACTTGAAGTGTGGGGGATGGTCTTCATATTTTTGTGCTACTTCTCCACCTTTAGAGTTAAAGTTTGCACATCTAGCAAGGACCATTATGATTTTAGTTGCACTATGTTACTAATAGATGGTCTCCAACCTCCGAAGTATTAGGCCATTGTTTCTCCTTTGGTTCCACCAACTCATATTTCATCATGAATGTTCAAGTTGTGTACTTCACAGATAAGTCTTGTAGATTGTGTCGATAGTGTGTTGGAAGTACTTGCACTGCATCTTACGCTTCATCTTAGACCATATAATGATTTTACATTTTTGTTCACGTTGGCGCATGTGCTTCAGGTTCTCCCAAAAAAGCGCTCTTTTTATGCTTGATAGTTTCCAACTTGACTCTTTTATCTTGTGTAATATCTTTTCATGGTTCGGAATCATTGTTTGAACTCATTTGGATTCATAAGTTCTTCAAAATCTGGTAACTAAATCTTCACTCTAATGTTATTTTCTCTCTCATATACTTAATACCAAATTGATGAGGCACTGACTCTTCATCACTTGAGGCTTGTTGGTGTAAGGGATTTTCTTCATCTTTTCCATTTTGTTAGTCATCGTTATGGCTATTAGTGACTTCCCCATATTGTCTCCTTTCAAATTCAGTGTGCCCACATTGTAATTGGAGAATTTCTCACTACATATCCTCCATGATAACCTCTTGAGCACTTCTTTAAGAATTTTTTGTTGGCAGCATGATAATTTTCTACCACTAGGGTTTCAATTAAGCGATTTATTGAGATTTAGGATTGGCCAAGAGGTGTAGTGTGGGTTTTAGGGTTGGATGAGAGGTGTAGGGTTTGTTTTGAGTGTTGGGATGAAGGGAAGAGAATTTCCAAGAAGATTAAGGTATAGCTATGATATCAAATGATGCCAATCTTGAGATCCAAGATGGTGGCAAGGGTTAAGAGTGAAGTTAGCATGTTAATAAGAGGGATAGGAAGGAAGAATAACCTCAAATAATATTATTTGGGTGAACCAAAAGATGGACAGCGACTGTCTTGGATAATGGCTGAGTAAGAGAGTGACCAGTGGCTTGAAAGAGAGATGCACAAATAAGGAGGAGGATCCACCAACTAGACTCGTCAATATACAACAAACATCATTTGAAAGAGAAAGGCTACAACTCTTTGAATATGAGGAAACGAGATAACAATCTTCAATGACATAAAACCAAAACAAAAGTGCCTACAACATCTGTAATGCAAATATTATATTTGGAAGAAATAAAATAATCTTAATTCTAATCTAAACGAGACAATTAGAGTCCCTAGGGGTTGGCCGGTTTAAGTAGAGGCGGGCGCCTAAGCCAGTTCAAGTTTGAATCAGCCAAACCGACCCTGTTGTTGGCTTCACCCCATGACATTCTTATGCCATCGTGATTTCTAGAAAATCCCTCGTTAATTCCAATCTTGTTTTCACGACATATTTGCCTGCTCATTACCACAGCCCATGCATTCACCCGTTCTCCCTCTCAACTCATGATTGACCATTGCATCAACACTTGATGCACTAGCTCCCAACACCAAAGAGGAAGCTCTTAAGAAAAATGTTATGTGCTACTCTTATAATATCAAGCCTATGTAAAAGAACCTTTGCTTTAATGCCCTTATAATATTATATAATTTATGAGGAGGGGAGGGATTAATTTCAAATATTAAATTTAGATTTTTGTAGACTTTTCTAATTCTGCCTAAATAATTAAACACAAAAGAGTATGCATGTTATTTGTGCATACAAGATGTGATAATGATGATGTAGGATATTGTACATGGAGTGTGAGAAAAGTATAACTACTAGGTCAAAAGAATAGACTCATAAGTATTCATTAGCATATGCTGAGAAATTTAACAAGTGATGTCAATGCAAGTCCATTAAAGATGAAATTCTGTGAATAAAATTTTATGTTGTTCAACACTAAGCACATACTTCGATGTCCAAAGCACAATTCTCTTAGAAAATTCACTAATCCCTAATTTGCCAATCGAGTTGGAGAAGAATTGTCTAATCCTTACTCTTTTATGCTCAACGAGTGGATTTACTTCCTCTATCCTTTAGGTATGTGAGTTGTCCATTTTTTGGTTGTGAGCAAGAGGACCTCTCTATGATCTCCCAAAACTTGGTTTGTACAAGTGATAACTTGCATGTCGTTATCATACTAAGGGAGTGGTACAATCTAAACACTTTTAAGTTTGGTGAAGAGATACTTGATATTAGTTGCTTCTAAGAAACTCAAGAAATAAAACTAGACAGATTTTAGGTCAAACCTAAATAAATATGATGAAAATCATGGAAACATAAAATCTTTGAATAAAAACAATGCAAGTGAAATTTTGGCTTCCTTTTGCACATTGGGTTCAATGTGGTGGTATTTATAGAGCTTAAACCATTCTGGAAGTTCCCTTCTCCCAAAAGATTTTCCAACCATTGCTCAAAAATAACTCCAAAGTACATAGTCGATGGTGAAGACGACTAGTAACAAAAACAATAAGTTTAAATCCCACTATGTGGGGTCGCCTACATGAATCCTTTTCTCCATTGTGTTGTTAAGTGTCATATTCTCATTTAATCTTAAAAAGTGAAGAAAGACTAATTATTACAACAAAAATCATGTAAATTCATACTTAAGTTTGAAGCATAATTATGCATGCAAGGATGGCTAAGACATTCTTTTTTTGGCATTTTTAGAATGATGCTAAAAATATTAAATAGCCAAATATCACATTTAGAATTTTTGCATTTTCTTACAAGTCCTAAATAATGAGGCACAGCAAAAACATTCAAATTATTGGTGCGGGCAATATGTGATAATGATGTTTTAAGATATGATTCTTGATGTTAATTGAGGATAGTTTAAGCTCATAAGTAATTTTGGTTCACCCAATCACACTAGCACTCAATGATTATGGCTATTGAAGTCAAAATAATACTCATAAGCATTCTTTAGATATGATGTGAAATTAAAGCGCAAGTGATGTTAGTGCAAGTGTATTAAAGATCAAACTATATGAATCAACTTTTGTGTTTTGACATGCATATATTTCTCAAGCAATTCTCTCTTAGAAAATCCACTTATCTCATTTGCCAACCCTGAACTCTCATGCACTCAGCGAGTGGAATTGCTCCCTCATATCTTTTAGAACTAGGAGCATGCAGTTTTTGGTTGTCAGATGTGGACCTCTCGACGCTCTCCCAAGAATATGGTTTGAACAAGTGAGAAATTAAACGTTGTAACCGTACAAGAGAATGTGCAGATCATACAATATAAACGCTTTAAAATTGGTGAAGAGAGGCTAGATTGCTCTAGCTTTTAAGAAACTCAATAAACAAAACTAGATAGATTATCAGGTGAAAGCTCAAGATATAGGATGAAAACTTATGATACATAAAAGCCTTGAATGCAAATAATGCATGTGAAACTTTGGCTTCTTTTTGCTCATGTGGTTTCAATGCGGTGCTAGTTATAGAGTGATTAAACCATGCTAGAAGCTCCGTCTCCCCCAGCTTGCCAAAATATTCTTTTTTTGCATTTTTGGAAGTACGTTAAAAATATTAAGTGATGTTAATTTTTTTTCCTGGTTCAATTTTGGTATTTTTTTTAATTTCCAATGAACATTTTCATTGAAAAATAATAGCTCTAGATCTATGGAAACATTCCTGGAAAGGTGCTGAAATTATAGAATTTAAGTAAATTTAGTTTTTAGGAATCTTTCTAGAAAGTTAAAAAAAAAAATGATTGCACTTCCAAAACTCATAAATCATGCTGAAAGCACCCCTAAAGATTTTTCAAACCTCCACTAACTTGTATTTTCATCTGGTTTTTAGCCATTAACATCAAAAACCTCATAAGGTACAAATATATTAAAATCCTCTGTAAATTCATGCATGCGTCACAACCTTCATTCCCAAAGATTCATATCACCATGTATGGCTTTGTTTATTTATTTATTTATATTTTTTGAAACTCTGTAAATTATTTTTAAACATCTGCTGTATGAAATTATTCATTTTGGTAGAGTGGGAATGAAGAAGAGCCAAGGCGAGAATATACACCTGCTGGTCGAGCTCTGAAAGAAAAATTGTGAGTGCAATGTTCTTTACTTCAGGCATTGTCATTTAGTCTTTACAAGTGGCTAAACATTTTCTTGTGACAGTGCGAAGCTCCGTGAGAGACAAAAAGAACGGATTGCTGAAAGGCATATCACTGGGATTCATTCTACTACGGTTGAGAGACACGAATTATCTATGCAGTCACTTCTCCCCTTTGTCAATGGAGTGTTTAATGGAGATACCAACATGAAACATAAAGAAGATGCACACGAGGCAAATATTTCACTCAAACCTGAGGAGGCCAAATGTTCTCAGCCATTTGATTCTAGTTGCACCAGCAACTCTATGGTAAAAAATGGAAGAACCGCAAAGAATGGGCCCAAGAGAGATCATAGCAGTTATCTTGATCTTTCGGTTAGTACTCCTGAAAATCTTTCTGATGTAATTTCGCCAAGAAACTATTCGCAGAAAGCAGGTTTGCCAACTTCGGTGGCTTCTAGTTGTTTTTTACCTGTTTTAGCTCCCCTTGTCTGCTCCCAATGTCTGCCTTCACTGACACTAGCAGTAGAGAAGCTCTTACTGATCCATTAACATTGCCAGAAACACTCAGAGAAACGTTGAATCCTCGTTTAAAGAATATCATTCCAGACAACTACTTTCCCTTTGGTTCTGTATGTATTTTCATTTCCTTCAAATTGTTGTGTCTCATTAATGCATTTTATTGCCATTTTCCTTTCAACAAAATCTGAAATCTAAGTGTGATATGGTGGTACTTCATTTGCAGCCTCCGCCACCGACTATAGGAAGATGTCTTTCAGATTTGGGTGAAAGCTCCAATACTTATTTCTCCTCATTTCATGAAAAGCTTGGTCTTCCCAAATTAGGTCTTGATGATGAGAAGTTTCCAATGAAGCTTGCCTTTCCATCCAGTACTTCATCGAGACAACAAACAAACTTCTTGCCAAGCCTTTCATTGTGCTCAAAAATGGAACTTGCTAATAGTTACAATCAAGACTTCTCAATTGTACCACCGGTGCCAAAGTTCAGACAAGAGTTAGATAAAAAGGAAAAACTAAAACAGCAGTTGCCAGAGTTTCCTCCAGTGCTTGGTCTCTGTACCGCACAGAGTTCACACATGTTACCTGAAAATCATAAGAAGGTTCTTGACAATATAATCATGAGAACTCGTACTGCTGCACACAAATTTTGGAAGAAGAGACTGAAGGTGGTTGCATGGTCAGAAGATGAACTCGATGCCTTGTGGATCGGCGTTCGTAGGCATGGACGAGGTAACTGGGATGCTATGCTTAGAGATCCGAGATTCAAGGTTTTAAAACATAAATCGATCGAAGAATTATCATCAAGATGGAACAAGGAGCAGCGCAAAATAATTGATGGACCTTCACATTTTCCTCAAAATTCCAGTTTTTCTTCTGGTCTTTCTAATGGTATGATGGCGTTGGCACTGTATGATAGCAAATTTTCTGCTATTGGACAAGAACCTCCTAGATCCTACTCTCATCTTACAGATATTAAATTGGCTTGTGGGGATTTATTGCCGAAGTTTCCTTGCCTTGAACAACCTAGTCAACTGGGGGTAGTTAAAGGGTGCTTCCCGCCACTTCCATCTGAGCTAGCTGACAAGTTTGGATCTTCTTATATCGAAGATTTGTCCGTAGGCATGCTAAATAGACTAGAGAAGACTATTTTGCCTTCAGATCAGTTTGTGCCTCATAACTCGCTTCCAGTTGGTCTTTTTGAAGCTCCTGGGATGATTTCAAGAAGTAATTATAATCTTCCTCTAAATGAAGATATCTTGTTGGCTGCTACTAAAACCATGAAGTTTCCAATTTCGGCAGATAAGTCACCAAATTTACTCCATGGGGCACAGAATATTCATTCTGGTGAATCTAGCTTTTCAATGCCATTTTATACCAAGAAAAAGCAGGATTTTAATAAATTTCCGCTTGATGATAGTGTTCCCGGAAGTTCAAAGGCAAACAAGCTTCCTCATTGGCTTCGAGAAGCTGTCGGTGCTCCGCCAAACCACTCTGGATCAGGGTTGCCACCATCTGTTTCAGCAGTAATGCATTCGGTTCATCTTCTTTATGGTGAAGACAAGTCGATGATTCCACCATTTGTCGTGCCAGGGCCTCCACCTTTGCAACCTAGAGATCCTAGGAAGAATTTGAGAAAGAGAAGAAAGTTAGATCGGCATCGGCAAGCGATTCTTGATGCTTCTTGTTCTGTTCCTGCTTCAGGCTCAATTCTGATGGAGCCGCCTTTGATAGCATGTCCCATTCTACCCGAATCGACATCAATGGGATGCTGCATTCCTTCACCAACATCTACACATTTCTCCCTTCCTCTGGGATCCTCGCCATCTGCCATTTCATCATTTCCATCATTCTTGCCACCTTCCATTCATCCCATACCATCATTGTTTCCTTTCTCTATTCCTCCACCAGCATCAATGATACCAGCCCCCATTTCTACCGCACTGCTGCCATTCATGCAGTCCTTCATTCCTCCATTGCCACCATTGCCTGCATCTTCCATCCCTCCCGTACCACCAATTTTCCCATCCTTCATTCATCAGATGCCAATATTCTTTCAATCATCTTCCTCTACAGCATTATCGTTCCCGTGCCCACTTCCTGCTCTACATCCATTTCCTGGGACTCTATTCCTGCAGAGTCTACACTAATTCCATGCTCCTTTCTTCCAGCATCACCATTGACGGCCTCTTCACCAACTGTCCCTGGAAAAGAAGCTCTTTCCACCCTTCAGACTTTGAACTTGAACTTAAATTCTCCCTCCTCTTCACATGGTGGTCTGGGAATTCAAGCACCTGCAATGCCATTCCCAACTCCTGCAGAGGTTCCTTTGGTAGCTTCTCCAGTACAGGCAACACCACCAGCACCTGATACACCTACCCCTACCCCTACCCTTGGCCATGAAAACTCTGAAATCCCTGCATCGAAGGATCCCGAGGCTCATCAAGAAGCTGGAGAGGATTTGATAAAAGACTTCAATTGCTTTCACATGGAAGAGAAAGGCTAATATAAACTCAAATGTAAGTTTTGAGGAGGAGCTGGGGAATGGGGACTCGAACAATGTCAAGTCAGATTCATCTAGAGCCGATGATACTGAAGAAGTGCAGGAAAATTCATCAAAAAGAAACTGCTTCAGGCCCAAAAACTAAACAAAAATCATGATTTTTTTTCTTAAAAAAAACACTTGTAATAGTCAACTTCCTCTTCCCATATGTAATCTTATTTATGATGAATAGTAGTGTTCTGTAGAATTAGACTTTTTCAAGACATCTCATTGTATATTAGTTTCCAAACGATGAGTATAATGTTTTTTAAGTTGTATTTTTCCTTTGTTTTTGTCGTCCCTTATGTTAAAACTAACCTTGAATGGCAGTCGTGATATACACACACATGCATGCAAGTTGTATTTTTCTATTTATTAAGCAACAAGTAATAAGAGTCTTCAAAAATGATATTAATTCAAATTTGAACTAGTTTGAAAATAACTTAAAGTTGATTCGAATCTAGTTCATATCAAGATTTGAATCTTATTCTAATCATAATTCAAACCTCAGTGTTCTCATTAGAGGATGATCTCGTCTATGATTGTCGTTACATAAGTTACTAAAAGGATTGCAATTGAACAAATGCATTAGACAAATAATTCGAAGCTTGACTTAATTAAAGCTCATTTATGATCATTTGATTAATTAATTGAACAAGTTTGATTACATTTATAAATATTCAATTGATACATAGCATGTTTGAATGGTTTGGGGAAGATCATATCGATACTGCTAAATTGGCAGTATCATCGACTCCTCTTATTTATATGTTATTGGTCTCATTGATGCCCTCTCATAATGTGCTTCATCATGATTCTGAATTTCATGATCTCATCGATGTCTTCCTCTAATAAGTTTCATCATAAGATTGTGACTTTGAATGTTGTCCCATCAATGCATCCTCTCATATCCTCCCAAATATTTTTCTCTGATGAATCATCACACCAACTATTCTCTCCCTCACACCTAGTTGGTGCCATCGATACCTTCCCAAGTGAAAAACAAACGATAAATTTTATAACGCAAACCAATCATTGAGGTTTTGTTTGACTAAGCTTTTTTAGTGCGTTTTAATTTTGAGACGATGAAAATCAATTTTTATTAATTGTTTGAATACGGTGTTTTCTTAACCTGCGTTTTAATGAAAGCTCCTATTTATCCCGATTTCAAAAAGCCTTTCGCTCTGCTCTCCGTTGTTTCAGGGAAGGAAATATCGTAATTACCCCCTCACTCTACTACCACGATCGTTTAGCATGATGTCCTATCCGCCCACTACTCCTCGTCTACTCTAATTTCCTTCAAGCCCAATGCTCCACGTACCGTGCCGGTGGCCAAATCAAGCACTTCCCGCTCAACTCTTTCTCATGCTTCAGTTTAAGGTTGCTTTGGCAGCTGTTCCCCTCTCTTTTTATATTTGTTGTCAACCTTGTTGTTGCCGATCGCACCCGATCCGGTGTGTAAGCAAAAATAATGTTTAGGGCATCTTCCATCCATCTTCCTCACACCAGGTAAACACCATCAATTATGATTTTTCTCTAACCTGAGGGCGGTTTGCATAAGCTGAATCATAATATTGGGTAATGGCTGACTGTGGAAACAACCTGTAAAATTATACTAGTAATGAGATGCAATTTCATGATTTCCTCTTGTAGTTATCACTGTTATCCCTTTTGGCCAATTTAGTTAGTAATATGGGACCATTCAACTCAGCTTTATTTGGTATTAGGTGATTTACTTTTTTTATGGATCCATCTCTTGACATAACTGGACATGATAATTTGAAATATTTGACTGATCATTAGAATGACATGCAGATTTGGAAAATGAATTCTCCCCAAGTTTAAATGCTTCTGTATTGTTATGAATTCAGTTAAGATACATAGACTAACTGACGTGGTGTTGATAACTTTTGTTTTTGAGCATGGAAGTCATGATTGCTTCCTAGAATTTTTGTTGAAAGCTTAGGAAGCTCTATGGACCTTTGTATTTTTTTGTGTGCACAAGTTCATTGCGTTTGGTTATTTTCCATGGAAGTATCTGTGCTTGAGATATATATTGAACCATTAAAAAATTTATTTGCACCATGGTCTGCATTAGATGTGATACACTATTAGTGTAAATGTACTTATAAAAATTCAGTATTCCATGCTTGATGCGTTGATCTTATGAGGTTCCCTTATTTAGGGAATGCTTACGGTGTATAGTATTCTGGATAATTCCAAGCCATGCTATGTTCTATCTTAATTTGTTGATTGTATGCTTCTTGTTTTTAGATTTTATTTCAATGGATTGCATCTCGTTACTTGTAGTATATAACTTCCATTTGTACATGGGGATATCCTTTTATATTGATCACTTTGCAATCCTGTTTACGTGAAGTGTTTAGTGAACATATATAATTGAATGCTAAATAGACAATCGGATGCATGTAAAGTATTGGATTGTGTGTACCATCACAAGCCTTTATGGGATGACAATTGCAATTCTGAATATGGTTCGTGGAGATGAAATAGTATTGAAAAA
Source organism: Cymbidium sinense (assembly GCA_021442155.1). Classification (NCBI taxonomy): domain Eukaryota; kingdom Viridiplantae; phylum Streptophyta; class Magnoliopsida; order Asparagales; family Orchidaceae; genus Cymbidium; species Cymbidium sinense. The sequence continues at coordinate 58,732,295 of CM038222.1, forward strand.
ACAGTAGATCTACAATCACATGTCAGACATAATTTCATAGCAATAACAAATACTTCTATAAAAGAAATTTGATGCGTTCCAATTATTATTTGTATCATTTTGGGTTCTGTTTTAGTCTTTCTTTCAATGCAATCTTTTCTATGTTAATACGTTTCCTTTTCACTTTAATGGAAATATTATGATATGATTTGTTGTCCATGTGAATTAATTTCTCTTCATCTATAGGAAAGTTTTATTTTAATTTATTTACTTTTTTTATTAAGTAGATGGGAAAGCAGAAAGAAGGTGGTACACCAGCAATTTGGGAGTTAGGAACTACTTTAATCTATTATGACTTGTGCATAAGAGAAATAGAATTGGAAATAAGGCCAATTGTTCATTTCAACAAAGATGGATGAAAAAATATTATGAATAATTTTAATGAGTGAACAGGGAGAACATATGATCGTACACAATTTAAAAATAAATAGGATAATTTTAAAAATGAGTGGAAGTTATGGAAAGAGTTACTACGTGGTGAAACTGGAATTAGATGATATCCTATCAAAAAAATAATAGATGCATCACCTGAATGGTGGAATGAAAAAATTCAAGTCAGTTATCTTAGTGCACAACTTTCAAATGAAGTTTCAAACACATACAATTACTTAACATTTCTGTTTTTCATTTAATGTAGGTAATACCTGTTGTAAAGAAGTTTAGATATAATGGAATAGTGCCTGAGCTCGAAGAAAAATTGGATAAGATATTTGGTCATATAGTCGCAATTGGGGATAATGTTTGGGTTCCAAACTCTGGAGTATTACCGGTAGAATTAAAAAATGGAGTCAAGAAGATGAACCAAATTTAGTAAATTGTACTGGAGGTGAAAGTACAAGCAAATCTCTATCTCAAAAATCTCATACATCCGTTCCAATCACTAGTAGAAAGAGGAAAACTAAAAGGTGTAAGTCACGTGGTAGGCAACTTCTTATAAATCATATTAATGAGCTTGTAAATGCAGCGAGATCTATCAACTCTGCTATATCTACAACAAATGCATATCGTAAAACTTCTACATTTCCCTAGGCATTAAATGAAGTTGCACAGATTTCAGAGATATTTATTGATGAAGAGTTCTATGACTTCGCTATAGATTTTATGCAAGATAAAAGTCACAGGGAGACTTTTATGAGTGTGTCTTCTGATCGAAAAGTTTGATGGTTAAGGAGACGTTTCTTCAGGAGTGCTCTTTAATTCAGTGCAATTTAAAAATTAGTTCTTAGTAGTAAGTTTTTTATTGAAATTTATACAATATATTTGCCATCAACGTTCATCTATTTTAAACCTCATGTTTATTTTTATCATTGTCTATATATGTGTGAGATTACCCATTGTACACAGATTTTATTGATTCTTCATTTGGTATATGTGTTATATGTTGTACATCATGAAATACTTGTCATTTTAGCTAAATGCATTATATTATTGAATGGTAGTCTAGAAGACCTCTTGCTAACTAGTGTTTTATTTTCTGGACAAATTAGACTGCCTTTTAAAATGTTGGTTAAAAACTTGTATGTTACTTTTATTATTATATACTATTGAGCTAGAGGTGATGTTTTCATAATTCTTATTGTAATTATCTCGTAATGTTCCTTGAAAGAAAATATTCTCTTGAAGATGAATCTGAGAATCCTATTGCATAAAGTCTCGAACAGACTGCTCTAAATTAATTTAGTAATATATTGACAACATCAAGTTGTTTGATCCATGATTATCATATCCTATACCTGCACAAGAAGACATGCATGACATCAGGTCATATATGTGATAAGTGGGTATTAGAGCTATTATATTATCATCCTCTCCGATTTCACAATATGTTCAGAATGTCACAAGAAATTTTTAAGGACTTTCTAAGATTACTTGAAACATCTTATGGGTTGGAGGGTTCATGAAGAACAACAACTAGAGAAGTTCTTGCTATAACTTTATACATTTTAGCACATAATGAGTCTATTAGAGAGACGTGTGAACGTTTCTAACACTCCATTGAGACAATAAGTATATCTTTTGCTAGTGGTCATCATCTGTTAGTTATGTTAGGAACATATATAATTATCCCAACAAAAAAATTGTTTGCTGAAATCCCTTCACATATTCTAAATGGCGTACGTTATATGCCATAATTTAAGAATTGCGTTGGAGCAATTGAGGGCACTCATGTTGATGCTCGCATACATGTTGAAGAACAAATTGCATTTATAAGAAGACATCATTCATGACACAAAATATTATGGTTGTAATGTGATTTTAATATGTGTTTCACATTTGATGCATCGAGATGGGAGGGCTCTGCTCATGATGCTCGTATATTTTAACGTGCAGTCACAAACCCTAGATCCAATTTCCTGAGTCCACCAGCAGGTTTTATTTCTTTGAATATTTATTACTTTTGTATTTATATTTTACACCATGCATGATTAATATGTTGATCCGTTCAGTAGGAAAATATTACTTAGTAGATATTGGTTACTCTTTACAATGGGGTTTCTTAAAATCATATCCAGAAACTAGATATCACTTACCAGATTTTATGCATGGTACACGTCTAATTAGAGGGCATCGGAGATATTCAACATAGCACATTCATTGCTTAGAAGTGTTATTGAATGTATATTTGGTGTATGGAAAAAAATAGGGAATTATTAGAGAGATGTCAAATTATATTTTTTCAAAAATTAATGTCTTATAGTTGTGGCTACTATGACAATACATAATTTTATAAGAAGACATCATTCACATATTGATCCGGAGTTTGAGAAATACGATGTTGATGAATATTTTATTCATCCAGGCGTATAAAAGTGTATATTTTAGTGAATGTTGCAATAATAATGAAAGAATTGATGGTGTTGAAGAGATGATAGAACTTCGAAAAAATATTGCAATACAATTATGCCACTTTAATCGGTAAGACATAGTTTTCAATATGTGTATTTGATAAAATTTGTTCGAAACAACATGAGTTATGTCCTTTTAAATTCAGTAGTAATTACTAAAGTTTATTTGCAATTCAATTGCCATTGGATAAATTTCAGGTTTATCGATGCAAATTAAGGATGAAATTTTAGTACTTCAGTGCTGTCAATTATTGTTGGTATTGTATTTATTTATTTTTCACTAACTTATTCATTATTATAACACTTAGGAACTAATTGCTCTTGTTGTATTTGTCAGAGACATCATTATCATCTCTTATTATTGTGATGTTTTATTATATATATGCTGGAATAGGAAATAATAGGTATTATAGAGAAGTGGGAAAAAGTAATCGGCTACGTGGTGTATAGTAACAATGATGCAATTGAAGGAATCATGCTAAACCATGGGATGGTAAGCATGTCTTCCACGAAAATGTTATAATCTGCACATTGTGCTGTAATGTATTTCTATTAGCTTTTATATGTGTAAATTATTTATTTTGACAGTGGTTTGATTATTTAATAGATGGAAAAAGCATTTTAGTGTTTGGTAAGAATAGGTGGGGTAAAAAAAAAAGGTGTTGTTTAACCGTACAGATCAGAAATAATGCTATTAGGAAAACAAAATATTGCATTGCTTAATGCTTATATTTACCGTGGGATAAGTGTGTATGATTGAACTAGCTGTGGTGTCTTGGGATTCATGTTCCTGTTTCATAAAGTTGAGAAGTTTTCTGTATATGAGATAAGTCGCAGTTGTATTTTTCTAAATATTGCCAGATTGGTCCATCCCAAATTTAGTATATTTATCTTCCAGTTCTATTTTTAATCATAGACATAATGCTTAATCTGCAATTATAATGGTTGAGAGTTCTTTAATAGACAAGATAAGTATAATATTTAAATAGAATGAGTTAACCTCGAATGAATGGTTGAGTGGTTTGTTGTCCAGATGCTTATGCTTATGCTATGCTGATTGGTAGGATTGTTGTTATTTTAGGCTGATGTGCCTTCTCTATCTTCTTTACTCTTGTATATATTTGATTGATAGCTTTATATGTGATTATAACCCTTCTTGATGGAATATGGGTGCTTACATACTTAGCTGCTTCTTGAGAAGTTTTTTACTTGAGCTTGAGCCTGTTTTGTATTGCTTTAGGTGTAATGCATGTTTTTAATCATTAAGTTCATGTAGTTGTGCTTATCCTTGAATGAATGTTAGGGTGTTTTGTTGGCTGGATGTTTATGCAGGGATGATTGGCGGTGCATGTTGTAAGAGTAGATTGTTGTTCCATGGCTATCTTCTTCTGTTGTGATAAGGAGCTACGAGAGTTATGATGTATAACTCTTGTATCTCTTTTACTTTATATGTGATTGTATAGAATTCAGTATGGATATTTTACATATTTAGCTACTGTGAGATGTGTTTTAAGAAATGAGCCATTTTTTTAAATTGTTATGGCTTTTTATGCATGTTTTTAATATTGAAATAATTAACTTGTGCATATCATTTGTGTTGTATCTTGTAGGTGTATTTTGCAAGTTTTAGGGTCGTTCTGGTTTGAGAGCTATCGCTGAGCGGAATTTGTTTTTTCATTTTTTCCTTATCTTATATTTGTAATAGATGTGGGATTTATCTCAACAGGCCAAATGTATCTCTTTGAGAATTAGTTTAAGAGAAGTATTTCCTATATGGATTTTGCAATCTTCATTTATGTTAATAAAATTCCTTTTTTGTAAACCTTAAAAAATATAGATGATTATAAGATACAAAATACTGACTTATTAATATATATGAACCACGTCTAAAAATTAAAAGTGTGGGATTTTATTTTATAAGATTATTATGGAAGGTACAATAAAATTTTAATATTATTGTAATAGAATTTGAAATATATTTGTTTCAGATAATTATAAAATTAATCCTCACAATTAATTTGTGTTTGGTAAATATATTTGCTTAATTTAACGGGCATCAAAAAAAATTTTTTTTTGCAGTATTTAATTAGATGGTGCAAATATCTGTAAATAGCTAAAATCTTCCAAATTCATAAATAACGCATTTTTGGTATTTTCTCTGGAAAATGAGATCAGGGTTTTTGATCATTTCCTATTTTAATTTGAAATCCGGGTCAACCTAAATCTTAAAAAGAAATTTCTATTCAAATAATGAACCTAAATTTTTCAGTCAAGATATATAGACCACAGTTTTGCAGTAAACATTTTTAAACCAAAATTTTAAGCATAAAAAAAAATTAGTCAAATGAAACCTCAATCTTCATTAGATTTAAATCAAATTTGAATATATCGTATGTTTTAAATTTGAATAAATTCAAACTAATTTCATAGAACTTAGAGTTCCATAAATAGCCTTATAATACAAAAAGCATCTTTCCTTAAAGAATTATTGGATATATTTCTTCATTAAAATATATTGCAAGTCCTACTTCAATCTGATTTAAATATAAATTAAAAAAAAATTTATATATAGTATATAATTTTTATGCATTTACATATCTAATACTTAAATTTTGATATTTATAAATATAACATCTTTTTTATGCTTCAAAAACGAATTTTGCCTCAATATATTAAAAAAATATTATTTTTATTATAATAATAAAAATTTAAGTATTTTAGATATATATATATATATATATATATATATATATATATATATATATTTATATATAGATGTTAGATAGGTAAATATATAAGAATTATATGTTATGTATGTATATATCCCTAAATTAAAATCATGTCCGGATCAATTTTTAGAGCTTCCTATAAAAAATAGTAAATGCAACAATTTTTATTAAAAATATAAATAGACAAGACATTGATCAAATAGGTGCACGCTAAACTCTTCGTCTCTTCGTCTCTTCTTTCTCTTGTTACTCGGATCAACCCTAGCAATGGCTTCTCCCAAAAAGATGCTGCAGATTTTCGTTGCCTCCGCTGATATAGGTCTTCCTTCCCGATCCCTAACCCTGCCACCCGATCTCACTCTCCACCGCTTAAAGCTCTCCCTTTTCCCTTCCCAACCTCAATACAAACCCTAGACTCCCTCTACTTTTCCCTTAGTGGCAAACCCCTCCTCGACTCCTCCACGCTTTCCTCCGCTGACGTTAAGCCCTCTTCTCTCCTCAACCTACGCCTCCGACTCGCCGGCGGCGGAGGCGATGGCGGCGCTACGGGCGCCGAATCCCGTGATTGCTACCTCAATATGTACGCTGTCAAAAAACCCGACAAGGTTGACCCTAACGAAACCCGACTTTCGCGCTGGACTACTTGCGCTCTCTCCGCCGAGCCCCTCGCCCCTCCCTGCGTGATCGATCGCATCGGTAATATCTTCAACAAGGAGTCGCTCGTCGAAGCTCTCATCCACAAGCGGCTTCCCAGGAGTTCAGCCATATCAGAGGGTTGAAAGATATGATTCCTATCCACATCTCGCCAATTCCGGATTCTGGTAGAGGGGAGATGAGGTTCCAGTGCCCAATTTCTGGGCTTGAATTCAATGGGAAGTATGGATTTGTTGCTATTAAGGGATGTGGGCATGTTATAAGTGTGAAGGCTCTAAAGGAGGTGAAGTCTTCGGCTTGCTTGGTTTGCCATAAGGAGTTTTCGGAGTTGGATAGGATTGTGATTAATGGAAGTGCGGAGGAGGTGGCTGTGTTGAGGGAGAGGATGGAGGAGGAGAGGGGAAGGTTACAGGACAAGAAGGACAAGAAAGTTGGGTATAGTTTGAGTGGCACAAAGCATGGGATTGATGAGAAAGCTAGGAGCTTGGAGAATGGTGTAAAGGATATGAGTGGGAAGAGGTTTAAGGCTGTGGATATTGCTCCTGTTAATGCCACCAAGGAGGTTTATGCTTCCATTTTTACTTCATCTAAGAAGACAGAGCTTAAGGAGACTTATAGCTGCCGGTCACTGCCACTTGGTAGGAATTAAGGAGGAGAAAGCTGATGGATTGTCCCCTTGTTTGCCTAGTGATTCATGGGTATTTCTCTTTCCTGGTTATGTAGTTGGTAAGAGTTTATGAGGTTGGCTAACAGCGAGGCCACCATGTCTTTGGAATATTTTGTATTATGTAGCTGTTATAAACTAATTGCATCAGGGGGAGGTGTTACTTCTCATTTTAAATGTATGAATGTACTTAATAACATACTTTGATTCTTTGGATTCATGCACACTGAACATGCTGTCAAGTTACTTGAATTAGTTTCAATGTCTTTTTCTTTGCATTTCAATTTGATGAGTGCCATTAGTTTTTTGAAGTCGTCTTGCCTTTATATGTTTTTGGTGTTATATAGCATAAAATGAGTTTGTGATAAAATTGTGGAAATTAAATTTGGAGAGCATTTGAACCCTTGGCTTCATTTTGATAAGCGGAGGGCAATGCCTTCATTTTGGAGACACCCACTTATTGGCCCAGATGTTTGATAAAAGTTATTGTTTGTATTGTTGTGGATATATCTTAGAGGTAGCAAAAGAGTTAAGTATGCTAGGATTAGATGGTTGAATCAAAAAGGTGAGAGTTAGTCTTTTAAGATTGTTTATTAAAAAGTGGTAAATTGAAATTTTTAATACAACAACAATAACAAGAAACTTTATCTCACTATGTGAGATCGGCTACATGAATCTTTCTTCTCCATTGTGTCATATTAGATGTCAAGTTCTTATTTAATTCTAATAAAATAAAGCCATTTTTTATAGCTTAATCAAGCCTTTTTAGGATAAATTGAAATTTGTAATGTGGGATAAAAATATTAGCTGCAATAAGAAAATTGTTATTAACATTCTAAGTGAGTGAAAATAGTTTGTGCATAAGGGACTTGATTATAGAGTGAGGAGGTTGAAAATTTTTGAACATCATCATCATCATCATTAACATTATATTAATTATCTAGGATTAGCCTTATGAATCTTTATTTCTTAGGAAGATTTACATACATACCACACAAATCTTATGCATTTACATATATACCATATAAAGTTAGATATTTACTTATCTAACACTTTCCTATGCTTGAAAAGGTTCATTTCACTTTTAAAAAGTGAGTGATGATGACATTTGTTGATGTGATATTGAAGATTTGAGTGTTATATATATATATGTAAAATTGAAGTTTAGGCGTTAGATATATAAATACATAAGAATTATGTGGTATCTATATAAATCCTCCTATTTTTTATTCATTCTTATTGATTATTGTCTAGCGAATTAAACTTATTCTTTGAAGATTATTTTAAATAACTATTATTTATGTAACTTTAGGTTTAGGTTTAACTTATCTCCTTTCTAATCCTTTGATATCAATTTTATCTACCCTTCTAATCACTATCTACCCTTTATTGTATATGTCCAAACCATAAGTCTACTTTTAATTGTTTTATCTTCAATAAGTGTCCTTCCAACTGTAATTTTATCATAATCATTCTTTCTTTTGCCACTCATTAATATTAACAATTTTATTTCTGTAAAGTTAAACATAGATATTATTGGCTTTTTTTATGATCTAATTTTCAGATCTATACAACATCATTGATCTAATTCTGTTTTATAAATTTCTCAATCATACATTTCTTTGATAAGATCAAGATACTTGATGCACACATTTATGCCTTAATCACATCAAATCAATTCTCATGATATTTCATGACCTTTTATGATCAATAAAATTTAATGAAGATTTTTCTTTTCTCTTTATACTTATTTATTAATTGGCTTAAAACAAAAAAAATTCCTTTGTAGATAAATTAAGCTTTTTAATATTTATGTAATTTTTTTCTGTCTACTTTCCATAACTCTCTGTCATAACTTTATTGTATGATTTATGAGTATCAAAATATTTTCTCTTGACATTCTCAGTCTTCAAAATTTAATTGAATTTTTTTGCTAATTAAATTATTGTGATCTCCCTCATAACTCTGTCCTTATGAATTTATGATCTACTGTTAGAGCTTTCTAAAATTTCTACAATATTTTTTTAAGGAAATTAGTTATTGTATCTCATATTAGACTTAACCCAACTAAAATATTTCAAATTGCCTCTCTTTGTAATTTATCTTAAAAGATTAACAATTTTTCTTTCTGATTGCTTTTTTTTTAACTCTTAAGATATTCATTATAACAACTTGTCTATTTTTGTGGCCAAATGCTCGAAATTATTTAATAATTTTTTAAAGAATATTTTTTCTTTTTAAGTAAAAAAAAAATCCATGTATGATTTATGACTATTTTTGCAAAGATTTGAATTTTTTTATTTATGTGATTAATTTTATCACTTGTTAAAAAAACAATGTAAAACAGGAAACCATATAAATTGCTGTTAGCCTTGATTATAATATTTCATTTTACCTCTGTACACCTCTCAACTTGATCATATTACAGTAGAATTGCTGCCTATCTTTAACCTGATTGGTTCATGGCTTTAGCCTTTGTGTATGCCCCTTAATTATGCACTGGAATGAATAATACCATGATGACTTGAGCTGACTATGTGCAACCATGCAAGTGTCTTCAGCAGCAGAATTAAATCACCTCAGGTATTGTATTCTAACTGATTTTCTTCAGTCAATGTGTTAATCCAAGCCATAGGATTATTACAAGTATCTTTCTGAAAATTAAATTTCTAATTATGTCTGAAGTAATCCTTACGATAGCAGACAGTAGAACATGCTGGGTAGAGAGAACAAATTAGTTTGTTGATTGTAACATACATGTCAATAGCGCAACATGGTCGCCATCTATATGCCGCAACACGACGCACATCAAAATAGCGCGCGTTATACAAACACGCCTTCATACATATATTTATCTATACTTTTTACTTACAATTTCTAAATATATGTGTCATATTTAAAATGGCGTGCTGTGCCATGCGCCATACTCCATGACTCTACAGGGAGCTTTACATTATGGTCTTTCATTCGCCATTAACAAGTATGAATTGTAGAGTTGATAGGAAGAACTTCAGTACCATTATTTGTACAAATTCACTTCTATGCTCGCTTGAAAAGATATTAAGCAGTAATTACAGGTCTTTGCATGCAGTTTAGACAGCAAAATGTTTTATCCGGGAATTCTGACTATGTTAATCTTCCTCATCATTCTTGAAGTTTCAGAAGGGTTGAGGCCTTTCTGAATTCTTTTGGAAACCTCACTCTTATAATTGTCAATTCTCCATCTACAGCTCCTGGCTTGTTGTGTCCAAGTGTGCTCTATTCTCTTTTAGTACCTTGTATGCAATCTTCATTCTTCAATGCTATGTGGAGGAATATATAGATAAAACTTGTATTAAAATATTATAAGATTTACATGCATACCACAAAATTGTTATTCATTTATATATTTATATATATAAATTTTGATATTTATATATAAAATATTTAGTATTTTTTTGATATTAAGGATTTAGATATATATATATATATATATATATATATATATATATATATATATATATATATATATATATATATATATATATTTAAAATTTGGTGTTAGATATATAAATATATAAGAATTACAATATATGTATTGGTAGAAAAAAGTAAAATAGTAGTAGGGTAGTAGTGGGTATCGTGGTGTTATGATTACGATCACCTGGTGTAATGAATGATTTGGACGATTTGTGGTACCACGAAGCTGTGATTGCCAATGGCAATAGTTGCATAACAATGATTTATAATGAAGAATTTGACATATATTTGAAATCCTGATTTGAAATTTAATAAATTAAATAGTTATCTTTTCAAAATGCATAAATTTATTTTACTTTATATCACAGATGCAATGGACCAAATAACCTCTTTATAAGAATTTGACTGCAATTAATTTATAAGCATGTATCTAAGAAAAAAGAGAATGTTTTATCTCAAAATTTTGATTTTGTATAAATTATTACATGATTGAGATTTAGAATAAATAGATATTCTTCAATATCATGTAAATGCATTAAGGATATATTTGGGATAGTTTTTGTGATTGTTATATTTTTTAAAAAATAATAATAGTTGTATTTGGCTATTATTTTTTTTATTATTTTTCAGAATATTTTGTGATAAAAGTTTATTTAAGAACTTAAGTTTTTGATTATTAGAAAGTTATTGTTTGATTTTTAATAATAAATATTTGTGATATCCATAAATTAAAAAAAAAGTTAGATTTTTTCATAATAATTTTATACGATTCATACGATTTAATTTATTTAAATATACGTACCAACAAAATAATCATATAGATTCGCCATCAACTTTCGTTTTAATATTTTGATGAAATTTGTTTTAAGAATCAGAATTATTAAAGTGGTGATTATTAGAAAGTTATTGTTTGACTTTTAATAATAAATATTTGTGATTTTCATAAATTAAAAAAATAATTTTTTCATAATAATTTTATACCATCTTTATAAAAAATTATAATAACTTCAAATAGACTCTTAAGATAATTCACAATTATTATATTTTAACCTTCAAGTTCTGAAATTCTACCTCTCTAAGATTTCATTTATTTTATAAATTTCCTAATGTTTCCCTGAATTCGAGTTTGGATTGGTTGAAATGGCTCAGCTCTTAAACTTAAATAGTACTGATAAAGCCTGCTTGTTAGGCCAAAATTCTGCTCAATTAATTAGCGATGCAATAGTCCCACATCGATTGGCAAGAAGTTGTTTCAATTTGTCTTTGTATAAAGGCTTTCGCATTCGAACGATTAAACCACGCAGCTGCGTGGTGGGCACAGAGCGAACTAATTCTTTCGCCTTTTACTAAAGAATACCGTGTGCTCGCCACCTAAAGTAGTGATACTTATCATTTCTAAACTAAAGCGCTTTTGTGTATGTGAAATCTTTTGTTGTAAATGTTTTTAAAATTTTTATTGCGTATTATTAGAAATATATTTAATTAAAAAATAGTTGTAATTAAATTTGTAGGCTTGAATTCATTCAATGTAATTATAAATTTTAAGTAAAATGTATTTTTATAATATAATAATTTTTAGATAAATAAATATATAATTTTAATTTATAGATATATAAATATATAAAAATTATATGTAAAAAAGTAGTATTTTGAGGTTCATAAAATATTCAATTATTCTAATAAAATTATAAATAAAACAAAGCCATCCAAGAAGATACTTATTTGATTAGCTTATTTATCAGCTATTCTATTTAAATTTGACTTGAACTCCATTCAAATTTTTATGATTATGTTAAGAATATTATGCATTAATTTATGTTAAAAATATTGAACTTAACGAGCTATTTGTTTAATTTAATAAATGAAGTTAATCGTCTTAGTCTGATTTGCTCACAATTAGTTTGCTAAGAAATATAAAAGAATTGTATCTAATAAAGTTTATTAAGCATAAAAATAATATTTTAAATAATATTGTGCATTAATTGAGCCATTGAGCTTTTTAAAAATTTTTTATAAATATGAATAAACAAAATAACAAAGTTTTTTTTTTTTAATTAACTATCAAAATATTCATGAAAGTGTTTAAGTGCATTCAATTGATTAATCAAAAGATCATGAGTGACACCCAACTTGGTTCTAGCCCTATTGAATATAGTATTATGGCTATTGGATAACTCTATTATGCAAAGGTAGATTTTGGGGGTAACATGCATGTTATATAATTCTTATATGTTTACATATTTAAGTTTTAATATTTATAAATATATCATTTAAAATTTTAATATTGTCACATTGAGATCACGCTGAAACAAGTGTAATAGAATAGATCGATTATTAGATTTTACCAAATTCCAATATCTGTAGAAGCAAGTGAAATTTGCATCTAATCAAATCATTTCAAATATCAAGTCATATAATTAACTTAATTCATATCACAATTCTCATGAAATTTTTAAGTTTGTAAATAAATACAGAAAAATTAAATCGATAAAATTTTGTATGCTCAAAAGCCTTTAATCTTCCCAAAATTATATACCCCAATGAATTCAACAAAAACTATTCTAAGCCTTTTCTAAATTATCAATCAGAAGATCATAAGCAAAATTTTGTGACAAGAATGCTAAAGTAAGTTCAGTACAAGACAAGTAGGAATAATCGTGTACATATAAATTTACAAAACGGTAAATGTATGAATGTAACAATATAATCAACAATATCAAAAGAGAATGAATAATATAAGAACAATATGTAGGTCATCAGATGTCGAGAGTGATTTTCATTAAAATCATTTCGTATATCAAATCATTTTCTAAAATGTCATTTATAATTACATGTTTTGACTTCATAATAAAAAACACTACCAGAGCTAAAATTTGAAGGTAAAGTGGAACCATACTACTTACCAATGCCGACAAATTGATAATACTCAACCTCAAAATGTCGTCGGGGATTCTAAGATCCCCTAATCACTCATCTCGTAACTTTCACTGCAAATTTATAACATAGTCTTCCTATCATAATTTTCCTAACTTCGCATCTCGCATTTAATAACATGTTTTAAAACATTTTATATGTCCAATGAAATCATATTTAACTACATTATAATCATCAGAATCAAATCATGTAAGGTCAAGTAATAAGCATTTGTATTTGATTCAATGCGAATATCTATATGTCATTCATACAATTTATAAGGTAAAACCGTAATATCCAATTAAGCCATAGTTATTCCTAATTCATTTTGTTTTACTAATTAATTGTTATCAGAAGTAGATCAGAAGTATGCATACGCCGGATTAAAGCCTTCGACGCTGATGGGGATCGACCGTCACTTATTTCGTTCCTTCCATACCGCTCTTAGTTCATTCGATCGAGTCGTTTCCTCCTTTCCCTTCCTCTCGGCCACTTGACCCCTTGACAGAACGCAGAACCGCTTCTTCCCCGCCGCGATCGGCCGACAGGAGTGCCGCCCGCGACGCAGCGGCTTTAGCGGAAACCGTCGGCCGCTGACCCGATCTTCGGCCGCTGAACCACCACCCTTGTCGACTCGAGTCAGAACCTCGAACCGCAGAATCGTGACGTCCGAGATCACGCGTCGTGAATCGATTACGAGAAAACATTTAAAAAGGAATTTGAGGTTATGCAATCCATTTACTAAGTAATTGACTTGGGTTGTAAAAAAAGAAAAAAGAGTAAGTGGGTTAACCGCATTACCAAGTGATAGGGTTTGGGGAGAAATGAAATGTTTGGGAAAAAGAGAATATATATGTGTGTAGTAGTATGAATGCGTTAATTTTGCAAACAAGGAATCTTATTAAGTTTATGTTAATTTAATTAGATATGTATTGGCGTTAGTAGATTACTTTGGAATCGGTACTCGATTTAAGCTCATATGAGGAGATATCAAGATTGGAAGGTTAATTATGAGTTTCATTTATGAGTTGCATGTATTAGAAGTATTTAAGAGTTATTTCATAGGTTGTGTACCGAGGAGGAATCGAGGAGCACATCACCACACGAATCGAGGTGAGACATATAATTTAAATTCGGATTCTTATGTATGTCATTGTTTCTACCACTTTGTATAAATTGTACGAATGACATATAGATATTTCTGTCATATTGTATGCAAATACAAATGTTTATTACTTGACCTAGAGATTACTCGATTTATAATGATTATAAGACGTTAGTTCATAGCATATGATATTATTGGGCATATAGAAATGTTTGAAAACATGTTAAATGCGAATGTGATAAGAAAATGTTGGAAAATGAGAAGAAGGCATGTTATAATGCCGCAGATAAAAAAAAGTCGACGAGAGGATTAGAGGATCTTAGTATTCCCGACTGCATTTTGAGGTTGGAGCCGTAGTCGCCAATTGTCGTCATAGGTAAGAAGACGGTTCTCGCCGCACCTTATTTTTAGGCCGAGTGACCAATTCTTTATATGAAGTCAAAACCTATGCAATTATAAATGACATTTCTAGAAAATGATTTGATATAAAACTGAGAACTGAAATGATTTAATGAAAATTACTGCTCCTTGACATCGATACAAGATGAACTTATTACTACAAAGATATTATTCGCTTATATTGTTATATTTCTACGACCTCAAAGATATTGCCATATTGTTACATTATGCAAAGACGTTTACCGCTTTGTAAATTTACACATGCACGATTGTTTCTCGTCTTATGAGCTTACTTTAGCATTCTTGTCTCACTAAGCTTTAAATTTTATGATGCTACCGCTGATAATTCGGAAAAGTGGGTAGAAGTAGTCTGTTTTGTTGAATTGTATAGTTTGGAAAGATTAAAGGCTTTTTGCACGCACAAATTAAATGTCTTTAGCTCAGATATTTATTTAAACTTAAAGATTTCATGCTTCCAATTGTGATATGAATTAAGTTGGGTATATGAATTGCAAATATTTGTGATGATTTGATGATGCAAATTTCACTGCTCGTTCAGAAGACGTGTTGGAACGCGGTGGAATCTATGTCCAATCGAGTCATCATATTCTATAC
This sequence comes from Cymbidium sinense, assembly GCA_021442155.1. NCBI lineage: Eukaryota > Viridiplantae > Streptophyta > Magnoliopsida > Asparagales > Orchidaceae > Cymbidium > Cymbidium sinense. The sequence goes on from CM038222.1 coordinate 58,747,718, forward strand.
ACTTCGACCGACCAAGATAAGGGGGTCATCCTGTGTGAAAAGTGGTATCGATAAGGTTGAGAACAGAGCAAAAAGATTGATAGGAATGGAAGCATGATTTGGATTCAAGGATAAGAGTTGAATTGATCAATACAGAGCTCTAGGACGATTAAGTTTGGGTTAGAAAATTATATGTTCTTAATTTCATGCATGTATGATATTTAATAAATAGGTATTATATAAATACTTTTTATAATTACAGATTAATTTGCCTGAAGAAATGCCAGAAAGGTTAGATGGTCGGCCCTCAAGATTAAATGCGACTCGAACACCACAAGATAATTCTAACTGAGTGAAATACAACCTGAAAGCAAGTGGTGAAGGTAGATCGATGAATTGCGGGGTAGTTTTGATTTCCTGGTTGTTGATAAGCTAGCATCTATGGAAAAATCTGCAATTAGTGGGCACAGATCTGAGTATGGTTCAGAAGTGGATCAACATTTGAGGATATTTCAACGCTCAAACCACGGGATTGCTGATCCCATATAGTGGCGATTGGTCGCTTAAAATTGGAAAAATTTTGGATGGGATGATTTGCCAAAACGTAAGAGTAGCCGCTACTTTTGTATTAGAAGGGGAGGCAGAAAGGTGGTGGTAGGCTCAACACAGGGAAAGATTTGACATGATACCCATTACTCAGATCAAATGGGATGAATTTGTCAAAGTATTCAAAGATTGGTTTATTCCTCCATCGACTTGCTTTACAAGACAAATTTTTCAATCTAACGGCTCAAAACTATAATGCAATATGAAGCGAATTCACTTCTCTTCTAGATATGCTCCACATTATATCAAGACACGGAAGAGAAATGTCATAGATTTCTAGGCCTGAGATCAATTAAGGTTGGACTAGCACCATTTGATATCGTGAGTTCTCGTTAGTTGAAAGGGCTAGAAGAATTGAAAATGAGTTAAATTTTTCCAAGCAACAGTGGGATTTACAGGCAAGCAAACGCAAAAGCTTTGAAAGAAGGCCAGATTTCCCTAGCAAGAAAACTAAGCTTGATGACAGACAAAAACAAATTTAATTGGAGAAACCTATTTGTGATAAGTGTGGAAAGCGACATTTTGGCCAATGTATGGGATCGTGAGATGTGATGTGGTCGGACATCGCAATCGATTGCCATTGAGAAGAAGAAGGACATAAAATCATACAATTATCGTGACGTCAACAAAGAAAATTTTGGAAGCCGCGAAGACACAATTTTGGGAAAACCTTCAATTCAAGAAAAAGGAGAAACTTCATAACGAAAAACCAACCCTCCTGTAAAAGCCAGAGTTTTTGCTATCACTCCACAAAAAGCAAATGAATCAAAGTGGTGGTATGCTTAAAATTTGATCATTTGGTTCGTTTGATTCCGCCGTGATTCGCTCATTTCGATTCTTTTTCGCTTTATCACTGATACTATTTATTTCACACCTATTGAATGTGGTAATGCCTTCTAGTGATAGTTTGAATACAATAGAAATGTTGACATTAACATTCAAGATAAACACTTTCCTGAACTAATTATCTTACCAATCGACATTTTGAGCGTTATACTAGGTATGGATTGGTTGATCAAATATTTTGCAACAATTGAATGGAAGAGGAGAGTGAAATTTTGCATGCCTGGTGAAAAATTATTTTATTTTTCTTGTGATAAGAATGCCGCGTGTCTTTGATTAGTGCAGAAGTTGAGTAAATATTTAAGAAGCGGTGAAATTATATTTTTAGCCAAATTAGATGTGTTGAATAAGGAGGTGTTTGAACTGAAAAACATTCCAGTTATTTCGGAATTTCCTGATGTGTTTCCGGAGGAATTACCAGGGTTGCCACCAACACGAAGTGGAGTTTGGGATTGATGTACAACCCGATAACTTCTATACATAAATCTCCTTACGGGATGGCTCTAAAGAATTGCAAGAAGGGTGCCAGCGAATTGTGACAAAGGATTTATTCGCCCAACAACTCACCGTGAGTGCACCAAGATATTTATTAAGAAAAGGATGGGTCCATGCATGTGTTGACATGAATTAAATAAAGTGACAATCAAGAACAAGTATCCACTACCGAGGATTGATGATTTATTTGATCAGTTGAGGGAGCCACTGTATTTTCCATAATTGATTTGAGATCTGGATATCATCGTTAGAGTTAAGATACCGATATTTTAAAGCCTTTTGGAACCGTGTATGGACATTATGAATTTGTTATGCCATTTGGTTTAACTAATGCTCCGCATCTTTATGGACTTAATGAATCGTGTTTTCAAGCTTGGTGGACCTTTGTTATCATCTTTATTGATGATATTCGATTTATTCTAAAACCGGTGAAGAACATGCAAATCATCTGAGGATTATTTTAGAATTGTTAAGACAAAATCAATTATATGCCAAATTTTCAAAATGTGAATTTTGGATATATAGCGTCGCATTTCTAAGTCACATTATCAGCGGCGAAGGAGTTTCTGTTGATCCTCAAAAAGTCAAAGCAATTTTAGAATGGTCCGCACCAAAGAATGTTATAGAAATTCGCAGTTTTCTGGGCTTAGCAGGTTATTACAGGAAGTTTGTCAAGAGATTTTCTCATATTGCAATGCCTCTATATCTAATTTATTAAGAAAGGATATCAAATTCCAATGGACAATTAAATGTGAGCAGAATTTTCAAGAATTGAAAAAACATTTGACCACTGCCCCAGTTTTAGCTATTCCATCAGGGACTGAGGGATTCCAAATATTTAGTGACGCATCTTTAAAAGGCTTGAGTTGTGTTTTAATACAGAACAGAAGAGTAATTGCTTATGCTTCGAGACAATTAAAATCTCACGAAAGAAATTATCCCGTGCATGATCTCGAGTTAGCAGCTGTGATTTTTGCTCTTAAAATTTGGAGACATTACTTATATGGAGTGAAATGAAAAATTTTTACTGATCATCAGAGTCTTAAATATATCTTTACACAAAAAGAATTAAATTTAAGACAAAGAAGATGACTTGAGTTTATTAAAGATTATGATTTAAATATTCAGTATTGTCCAGGCAAAGCTAATGTGGTGGTCGATGCATCCGTAAGTCCATTGGATTATTACTCAAAAGTCGAGTTGATGAGAATTAGAGGCTCTACTGGGAAGTTAGAAGATTCAGTGATACTGGACATTTATCTCAATTGACAGTGCAATCAACTTTATTTGATAGAATCAAAGCTGCACAGAAATTGGATCGTGGATATCAAATTCATTGAACAAATCCATTAAGCGAATTTTACAGATGCAGAGGGTATTATTCGAAAGAATTCACAATTATGGGTACCAAGTGACGTTGATTTGAGACAAGAAATTTTACAGGAGGCTCATCAGGCGGGATATACTATTCATCCAGGTAGTTCAAAAATGTATAAAGATTTAAAAGCAGCATTTTGGTGGTCGGGTATGAAGAAAGACATAGCTGAATATGTCTCTAAATGTCAAGCTTGTCAGATTGTTAAAGCTGAGCATCAAAGACTCGGTGGATTGTTACAGTCATTACCTATACCGGAGTGGAAGTGGGAAGAAATTGCAATGGATTTTGTTATAGGATTTAGATCAGGCAAGGTCGTGATAAGATCTTGTTGTGGATAGATTGACCAAGTCACTCATTTCTTACCTATGAAAACGAGATTGTTGATAAATTGTCCGATTATATGTTAAAGAGATTGTAAGACTTCATGGTGTACCAAAAGTGATCGTCTCGACAGATGGTAGATTTACTTCTGATTATGGAAGGAATTCTGAGGCTTGGATACACAGTTACACTTAAGTATAACTTTTCATCCGCAGATTGATGGACAATCAGAAAGAACAATTCAAGTCCTAGAAGATTTATTGAGACTATGTGTTTTAGATTTTGGAGGTAGCTGGGAAGATCATATTCTTATGATCGAGTTTGCTTACAATAATAGCTACCAATCTAGTATTCAGATGGCTCCGTATGAAGCATTATATGGTCGAAAGTGTAGAACTCCATTAAGTTGGGTCGAAGTGGGAGAAAGATATAGTCCAGAGTTGGTTGATCAAGCTACAGAAAATCGATTAATCGAGATAGATTGAAAGTCGCCAAGATCGTCGAAGTATTAAAAGCACCGATAGAATTTTAAGTTGGAGAATTTGTATTTTTGAAAGTCAAACCTATGAAAGGAATTAGTAGATTTGGTCATGAGGTTTGGACGTGACCTTTGAAATCATTGAAGATATGACGCACTTGCCAATGCGCACAAACGCCTTTCACATTTCAATGTTGAGAAAATGGATCACATATACAGAGTCGATATACAAAGTTTGAAATACAATCATTTTGACTTGCATTGGAGATTTTAAATTTGATGTGAAGAGATTCTATGTAAAATTAAATGATCACGATGTTAAAATTAAATGGGGAAGATTTGAGGACAAAAGATTTGGGGTTGTAATTAGAAATATCGGAAGATTAGACGAAGAAATAATGCGACGACGGATTAAAGCCTTCGACGCTGTATGGCGATCGACCGTCACTTATTTCGTTCCTTCCATACGCCTTAGTTCATTTCCATGATCGAGCTTTTCTCCTTTCCTTCCGCCGGCTGACCGCCCCGCGGACACGTGAACGCAGGAACCGCTTCCCCCTCGGCGTTTGCCGGCTTCAACAGGGAGTGCCGCTTCCCATGACGCAGACTGCGCATGCTCGAGTTGCAGAAACCAACGTCGACTTCGCTCTGACGCCGATCGCTTCGCCGCTGAACCGCCCCGACTTTCGTAACTCCGAACCCGCTTCGACCGAATCGACGCGTGGTACGTGATCACGCGTTCGTGAATCTGATTGCACGAGAGGGGGCAGAGCTAATTTAAAAAGGAATTTGAGTAAGTTATGCAATCCATTTACTAAGTAATTGACTTAATCTCATATAAGCTTTCGAAATATTGGAGTACGATTTCAAAGTAATCTACTAACGCCAATACATACCTAATTAAATTAACATAAACTTAATAAGATTCCTTGTTTGCAAAATTAATGCATTCATACTACTACACACATACATATTCTCTTTTCCCCAAACATTTTAGATTTCCCCAAACCCTATCACTTGGCGTAAATTTCAATTAACCCCACTTTACCCTTCCAGTAATTGTGATATGAATTAAGTTAAGTGGTATATGAATTGCAAATATTTGTGATGATTTGATTAGATGCAAATTTCACTTGCTCGTTCCGCATAGCGTTGGGAACGGCATGGAATGTCCAATCGAGTCATCCTATTCTGTTACACTCCGACCCCAAGCATAAGGGGTCATTGGTGTGTAAACAAGGCATACATAGAATAAACTGAATTTAAATTAGCAATTATGTCTCACCTCGTCAGGTCGTGTGTGCGGATGTGCTCGACGATTCCTCCCAGTACACAACCTATCATTAAATAACTCTTCTAAATACTTCTAATACATGCAACTCATAAATGAAACTCATAACACCAATCTTGATATCTCCTCATAGCTTATGAGTATGACAAGTAATCTACTAACGCCAATATTAATTACATGTTTCAATCAACAAACTAAAATTAACAAACAATGTCAATCCTAAACCCCCGTTTTAATACGATAATTGAACTCACCTAGCCAAAATAGTTGAACTCCCCAATCATGATTTCAACACCAAGGAAGGCGCGTGAAAGAAAAGGGATAAGAAAAGAAAATTAGCAACTTACAAAATTCTAAGTTTCTCCGTCCCAGAGAAATCGAGCCGATCGGTTCACGGATTTCCGACCGAGCGCACGGATTTCCCAACCCATCGATTCACGGGACTTACAGATGTGGCTGTTTCCAAGCGACGACGAGGCCCGCGCACCGCAACGCCACGGATGCGCGTTCCAAAGAAGCCGACGAATCCTTTGCCCGTACGCGACGTTTGCATCACGGGAGCGGTTCGTCGGCCGACGCCGACGGAAGGGGAGCGGATGTTCTGCTGTCACTAGCGGTCGCCGGCCGGGCAAGGAAGGGAAAGGAGGAGAAGAACTCGCATGAAGGAAATCGGCGAAGGACCGAGGTCGCTGGGGAAGGAAATAGGAAGTGGGAGAGATCCAACCATACACGCAATGATTTAATCCCAGGTGCATGCTTAGTCGCTACAGTCCTAATGCTACAGTAACGACAAAAGTAATTAGCCAATTAAGAAATAAGCTAATTGGATTAAATGAGATATTACAAATATCATATTAAAAAATATTACTATTGTTATTTTTAAAAGTGAAATACATTTTATTATATGTATTGAAAACTATTAAATTTATAATATGAAACTTTTATGGGATATATATGTAATTGTTTTTTTCTTTCAAAGAAGTAGCACATTAAGTGGCTTTTCAGATATTAAGCTAATGAATAATTGATTTAAATGTATCTCACATATTTTATCATTAGAATTGATATATTCTTCTAAAATTTATAAATGAAGTATAAATCTCAAATTAAAGCATGTATACAATCAAATTAAACGATTCAGTGAGACGAGTTCAATAATGTTAGAAACGGGTGAGATCGAGCTTAAATGAGCTCAAATCAAGTCCAATACATATGAAAACTTTGAAACACTACTGGATGATCAAATGACTTTCAAATTTGATGTGCTTATAGTCGAATCGAGCGGCTCAATGAGAGGAATCCAAAGAGTCTAAGATCACTCAAATCAAAGATCGTTTGGATGGTTAAATCACCAAAATATTATATATGATCAAATGAATCAATATACACCGTCCGATGAAGTGTTTTGGAATTTTTTACTATAATGACCAAAATGCCCCTCTCAGAATCTTATAAATAGAATCTCATTCTTGTCATGAAGGGAAGAGGAGCTAGAGATGAACTTGGGAGAAAGCTATAATAGAGCTAGAAGTTTGAAGTTCGTTATCACCATTGTTATTATCGATCACCATCAATTGTTGTTGCCAACTACCGCTAATAATCGTTGCAGTCCAACTACACTTACATAGCTGTTGTAACCTGATGGAATTCTCATTACCAAGATTTCTCACATACAATCTTGCAATCTCATTTAAAGACTTAAACTGCATACAAAGCGGATATATAGTGAAGCATTTTATTGAGACCCCATGGTTTTCTCCTCTTCAAGTTTTTCATATAAAAATTCTAGAGTTTCTTATTCTCTTTTCAACTATCTAGGTAAGCGTTAGATTTCTCAACAAAACTGAGGTGTGAAGTTTTATTCCACCACTATAAGTTTTCTAGCACACAATAATTTAGCACCGTCTGTGAGAAGGAGATTTTCATTACTTTATTATGTCAAACAACCAAGTTTCTCAACAAGATCGAAACCACCAGCCAGGTGGAGCACTTCATACTTTTGAGGAGCACATGCGAAGAATGGAGGAACATCAAGCTCAGATCTTTCAGCTCTTACTAGGAGCTGAACAATCGAGAATGCCACAATAAACTGGAGGAAATCGACCATATCAATAACATGATAGAGTTAATTTTATTGAAGAAACAAATGAAGAACCCCTCATGATCATGTGGAAATTCCTCCCGTACATCATCCTGATATGGATTGTGATTATATTGTCAGCTTAGCTCATTCTACTCGTATTACTAGACCAATTTTGAATCCCCTACCTCTTTGATGAGATTGATCACCCCCGTTTCATGGAGATAACTCGAGAAGTTATTCGAGATGAAATACAACGCTTTGTTTGAGAAGAATTTTTGTTAAAAGATAAACAGTTCATCTCTCGTCAGAGTATTCAATAATCTTCTCCTTTGCATGATATGATTCTTCAACGACTGATTCTGATGGGATTTAAACTACATAATATTGAACTTTATGATGAAACCTCTGATCCTTATGAGCACATTGATCATTACAGAACTATTATGCATATTCAACAAGCCCCCTATGCTTTGCTCTGACAAGTTTTTCCTATCACTCTTAAAGGGCAAGCTCGTACATGGTTTTATTCCCTCCCCTAAGTGACCATTCTTAACTTTGCTCATTTGGCTAAACTCTTTGTCGAACAATTTAGCCCAAATCGAAGAATCATCAAAGACCATTCTCATCTTTCTAGAATTCGGCAAAATGAAGGAGAAATCCTCAAGAATACTTTTGAATATTCTCTTCAAAAGCTCGTCAAATTCCAGGAGTATATCCAGAGCTACTCTGAGACGTCTTCCTTGGAGGTCTTTGACTCGAGACTTTCTACTCTTCATTAATGTGAGATACAGTACGATCTTACACTAATTTTATTCATGGAGTAGAGACACAAATTACTGCTAATGAAGTTATTACTACTCATACAAGATAATTTGAGAATAACTCTAAGCGTAAGTACGCACTCGGAGATCTTACAACAGTATCTCAAAATAAAAAAGAAAAATATTCAAAAGATCAACAACATTACGACACTTCTAAATATACTCCACTAAATATGCCTAGGACTGATATCATAATGGATATTCAAAATTTTGAATATCTCAAATGACCAAACTCATTGAGAAATCCAAATGGAAAAAATCAATCACAATATTGTCACTTTCATCGTTCGAAAGGGCATTCAATTGAAAGCTGCATTCATCTGAAGGAAAAAATTAAACGTTTAATACGACAAGGACATCTGAGATGCTACTTGTTGAGGTAACGCATAGATTATCAAAAAGGAGATCAGAGAAATCATGGTAAAGAAATTGTTGGAGTTATTGAGTAAGAAATATCACCAATATTTATCTTAGGAAAGATCTCACTAAGGCAAGTGACTAAAGAAAGTTAAGTTTCTTTTTTACTCTATTGAAACGTTTATAAGATTTTATAAAGTTTTTATTATTAATGAAATCTTCTTTTGTTGCATTCAATAATACCCCTTAAAAGGCATACCCATGAGGAGGCCTATATAGGAAACTGATACTAGATAAGGTACTCACTAGAAATATCTCAAGAAGGCAAGTGGTAGACAAAGTCTCCACTAAATAACCCTCGAAGGCACGCCCCTAAGGAAGTCTTAATGAGAAGCTAGTAGTGGACAAAGTCCTCACTAGAAAGACTCCAAAGGAGCAAGTGGTTGACAGTATCTCTACTTATCAAAAATCTCAGAAGGTAAAAGTCTCAGAAGGTACATGTACATCAAAAATGTCAACAAGTGAAATCTTCAAAAGGTACATGTACATTAAAAATCTCAGTAGGCTAAAACCTCAGAAGATACATGTATATCAAAAATCTCAGTAAGCGAAAGCTTCAGAAGATACATGTACATTAAAAATCTCAGTAGGCGAAAGTCTCAGAAGGTACAAGTATATCAAAAATTTAAGTTTGCAAAAGTCTTAGAAGGTACAGGTACATCAAAAAACTCAAAAGGCAAAAGCCTCAGAAGGTACGCGTACATCACAAATCTTAAAAAGTAAAAGCTTCATAAGATACAGGTGCCCCGACGGAGGAGGATAAGCTCATTACGATCTTTTATGAGGAATAGTCACCAAATCATTTAGAAAATGAAACTTATTCAAGAAGATTATCAAAGTATCACTGTTGATAGTTGGCATTTCATCATCGGATCTCGTTATCTCGTGATGCTTCCGCAACCAATCATCTTATGCAATATTTACTCGAGAATCTTATATATATATATAATCAATTTGGCCCCTGGTCTCCCTCTTTTCAAATCAATATATATAAAATAAGATAATTTATATAAATTATCATTATATATATAGATAAATATAATATAATATAATAAACAAATATTAATAATTAATCATAATAATTTTTAGTTGAAGTGATTTTACTTTTGGATGAAATAAGTTTTATCATCCAAAATAAAGGGGGGTAAATGATATATCCCTCTAAAATTTAGAAATAAAGCACAAATCTCAAATTAAAGCATGTATACAATCAAATAAAACGACTTCGGAGAGTTCAACAACGCTGAGAAGTCGATCGAGCTCAAATGAGCTCAAATCAAGTCCAAAAACTATATATGAAAACTTTGAAACACTACTCGATGATCAAATGACTTTCAAATTTGACGTGTTTATGAAATCGAGTGGCTCGATGAAACGAATCCAACGAGCCTAATATCACTCAAATCAATGATGGTTTGGATAGTCAAATCATCAAAATATTATCTATGATCAAATGAATCAATATACATAGTCCAATGGAGTGTTTTGAGATTTTTGCTACAATGATCAAAATGTTCCTCTTAAATCCTATAAATAGGATCCTATTCTTGTCATGAAAGGAAGATGAGCTAGAGGCGAACTTGAGAGAAAGCTGAGAGAGAGCTAGAAGTTCGAAGTTCATTATCACTATTATTGTCGTCGATCGTCGTCAATTGTCATCGCCGACTACCACCAACAACCATTGTAATCCAACTACCATCTTGTTGTAACTGATTCTAGATTTTATTAATAATAATCTCTTTGGGAAGACTTAAACTTTGTACTCCAGATATATAGAAGATTTTACTTGCAGCCATGATTTTTTTTCGAAATTTTCACATAAAAATTCTTGAATTTCTTATTCTCTTTTCAACTATCTACGTGCGTGCTGGATTTCTCAATTAAACTAAGACGTGATGTTTTATTCTAGCATTATAAGTTTTCTGGCACGCAACAAGAATATTATAATATTATAATCTTTTTAAAATTATGATATAGCTTAATAGTTCAAATCATGATTTCATTAATCAATAATTTTAAACTTTAATAAAAAATAATATGTTATTAATATCACCTAACATAATATATATATATATATATATATATATATATATATATATATATATATATATATATATATATATATATTTTTACTCATATAACTCATAAATCTTCAAATCATATAAAAAATAAAAAAAATTACTTTTTTAATGTGAAATATATATATTTTTTTCAATGAAGTATATAAGTTAAACCAAAAACAATTTTAAGAACTTTATCAATAGAATTAATTGACATCTATATAATATACATAATAAGTGGACAAAATTTTGAGTATAATTTGACTAATTATTTCAAAAATTTAAGTGATGAACATAAATTTTGTACTTCAGCTTTTTCTCACGCTTCTCAGAAAGTCCTTGTAACTCACCGTGCAAGGGCATTCATGGACACACACTTGGCTCAGAATCTTTCCTTCCTCTATCTTTCCTCTAAACTGCCACGAAGAAGAATTTTACACAAACACGGCGATGTCACAATAACTCTTCTTTTCATTGCCGAAGTACTGAATCATTGTAAATAATAATTATAAGAATAAAATTTTCTTCTTTTAATACAAGCAGTAGAGATCAAGAAGAGCAGCAGAGAAAGGGGAAGTCCTAAATGTCGAATCTTCAGCTCAATCTCACTAAAACCTTCGGTGGCTTGTCTTCCCGCAAGATCAGAGCTTCTTCCAATGGTTTCCACTACGCATTCGCCTGTTTTTTTATTTTATTTTGATTCAATATGAGAGCACATTATAAGGATCCTTTAAATAAGAAAACTTTTTTTTTTCGTTTTTTTGGGGCGGTGGAACATCTGATGAATCTAGGGTTTCGTGTTGTTTCTGTTTATGTCTTGGGTTTTCCTGATTTTTCAAACCAATTCAGATCTGAGAGTCTCTTTTTTCTGCTGGATTGTGCCGTTTTCCCAGTTCATCTTGTGATAGTTTTGTGGGATTACTACCGAAGATTAAATACGGTAGAAACTTTTAGGAAATCTGACGCAGAAAAGGTGTTTTTAGGGCTCTTTCTTTGATTGATTTGCTCTGTTTTTTTTTTCTTTCAATTTTTTAGCATTAATGCTTGCACTCTGTGTGTGAGATTTGATTCTTTACTGGCTATGGACTATAGGGGTTCCGTTTTCCATGCCGAAATCAGGAGGTCCTGCGATTCTTGATATACCTCTTGAGAAGATCAGAAGGCCACTAATGCGTACTCGAGAAAATGATCAAGAAAAGGTGAAGGACCTCATGAAGAGCATCCGAGAGATTGGACTTCAAGAGCCCGTGAGTGTACTCTGCCCGTTCTCTCTTGAGCTGAAATTACTACTAAACTGTGCCAATCATTTAAGGGCTTTCTATATGTTTTTGTTTTTAGTGAATGGTTTCTTATACTTTATTTACTTTGTAGAGGATTTATTGACAATTTTATGATCATAAAGGGGGAAAACTGCAGTCACATGTGTGATATGAAGAGCATAAACTCTTTTGTAGGGATTTAGTGTACTCTAAGATATAGGGATACAGAAAGTTGAATATGATAAAAACAAGCAATTTTGAATTTTTGTTTGTTTGTTTGAAATCTTGGTATTGAAATTTATCAAAGCTTCATTAATAAACATGCGGAAGAGATGAAATAGAACTGAGTTTTATCTCTTTTATTAGGAAATGAATGGATTATTGAATGGAGAAGTTGGAAATTTTAAACTAACCTCAAAGAGAACAAGAGATACACTTTCATAATTTTTTTTTTGTTGAACTGATATGTTGTTACATGAAGGTTATTGTTGAAACATTTTCACTCGGGAGCTTTTCAATTTGTTAATATTTATTTTGTAATTGTGTGTTGTTAGCATATATTAGTTGTTTGTTTTGCTTGCTGGGATCTTTAAATATTAACTATTTAATTGATAAATTTGATATTTCAATTCACAGGCATCTTGACGCCAAGCTATTTGAATGTTCAGCCAAATATATAGTATTTGACAAATAACATTTGCATTTTAATGATACTGAACCAAGCATCCCCTCGTTTTGATTGTTTTTCTATGTTTATAATGCACTAATGCTGCTATGATTTAATGTTATTTAGATATCAAATGGAACTAAGGAATGTTGAAGGATAAGTCAACTTTCAATAGAATTGCTTTTATTGTGGGAAAAATCTGGTGAAGAAGTGGATTATACCTAGTTTTATAGGATTCATATATGCTATCAGGATCTGGTAGGACAGATAAATTTTGTTAATTATAGACCCGAACAAGCCTATATGGTATATTCAGCTCCCTGTGTGGTTTTGTACTTTATGGGATTTAGAAAATTCGATACATTTGTAGTTTTGTTTGATTATTGTTGTTTAAATTTCAGAACAGCAATGAAGAAGGCCTCATTTTGACTACCATCAATTCTGGATGTCATCATCATTTTGCATATTCAACCTTGAAACTTTCATTATGCCCTTCAACAAATATTTTCCATATTTTATCTCAAAATATTTGCTGCCATGTCACTTGATTTTTTTCCTCTCAGCATTCTAGAAGCCATAGTTATCCCCATTTAAGCTATACATAATCTTAGTTTCAAGAAGATCTTAATAATGGTCTTACCAGAACATACAAGGAAGATAATCTATTTCCATTTATATACCTCGAAAATCTTTACTGGTATGTTAACTTGATTTTTTTTTTCTATCCTATGTCTTGTTGTCATAGGCTACTCCATTTTTTGCAACATAGACCAAGTGTCCGTGTAAGAATTCAAATGTGATTTATCATCTCTAGGAAATAAATTTCCTTCTTATGCTCCTGAAAGCTATCAGTTGCCATATATAAGGTGCACGAGTTATATCTTTGCTTGACTAACCAGAAGGATGCATTTTCTCTGATGATAGTTTACCATATATATTATATATGGAAGGGGGATTCCAATTCCTCACTTTAAATGCATTATCTTTATGTTCTCTTTGAAATCCTATCATATCCATGCCTTTCGTTATAAAAAATATTAGCCAATTTAATGAGGTAATTGGTGGAGGTAGTAAGTGGTAGGGAAGTACAATTTAATGAGATGATTTATGGGGTGGGTGATGGTTGAGAAGAGTAATTAATTTCTGATGGGTATCTAATAATTCTTCCCTTCATTTAAGAAAGTTTGTTTTGAATTTGATCTCTTGCAAAGCATTCCCTCTATCATGATTCATCAATGCTTATGACAATGCTTGAGTTGAGACATGGAGAAATCCCTTCTGGTATTAATTTGATTTTGCCCAAGAAAATGAAGTAGAATTGAAAGTTGCTAACAAGGATTTCATCACTACAACAACAACAACAACAAGCCTTAATCCCACTACGTGGGGTCGGCTACATGAATCCTTCGTCTCCATTGTGTCCTATTATGGGTCAAATTCTCATTTAAATCAAGATACTAAGATCATTTTTTATATATCTTAACCAAGTCTTTTAGGTCACCTCTACCTTTCTTAACGTAAAGAAATCTAATGCATCTACTCTCCTAATCTCATGACTACCGACGCTTTATGTTGCCAAACCATCTAAGGTGACTCTTCCTAATCTTATCTACCACCTGAGCTACTCCAACTTTTTTCCGAATATACTCATTTTGCATTCTATCTCTAAGAGTACTCATCCACCTAAGCATTCTCATCTCAGACTTAACTTAGTCTTATGCTTCTCTTTATTGGCCAACATTGCAAAGATAAGTCATTGCAGTCTTACCACCATCTTATAAAATTTTTTCCTTAAGTTTAAGTGGAACTTTTCTATCACATAATGGCCGATGCATTCCTCCACTTCAACCATCCAACTTGAATTCTACTAATAACATCTCCATCTATTTCACCATCATTTTGAACAATAGAGCCTAAATATCAAACGCCACTCTTATTAATGACTTGTTCACCTAATGTCACAATACTACCATTAGAATTTCTACAACTAAAATTACACTCCATATATTCAGTTTTAGATCTACTTAAACGAAAACCTTTAGACTCTAGAATTGACCTCCATAATTCAAGTTTCTATTGGACTCCCTCTCTAGTCTTATCAACAAGAAGAATGACATGAGATAAAATTAAGATTCCTCCACTCAAAATTGTGAGAACTCACTTACCTATAAGAATTAAGGAATCACTCATCCAAACATGAGGAACTTCTCACTCTCTTATTCTTAGGCCAACTTCTAAAATTCTTTCACATCTTTGTCTTCTATAACCTCAAGTATGAATACTTGCATTAAATGAGTTGTTGGTTGTTATGTCAATGTTGTTCAAAACATTCTAGTGATGAGTTGACTAATTAAAAAAAGTAAGATTATATTAAATTTTATTTTAGTTTATGATTTTGTAATTGCTAATATTTTATTAAAAAAAACTTGAGCATATTATCACATATATGAATGGATTAGTAAAATGCAGATTGATTAATTTTTTATAAGGAAAATAGTTTGTTTATATTATAAAGGTTGTAAGGTCATTCCAGGTGAAAGTTTAAATACCCAACATCGACTATTTATTTTGGATTTAAGATAAAATGATTGAAAGATGAAAAATAAATCAAAGCAATGCTCTAAGATCATATGAAGGTATTTAATGAACGCTAATAAAAATATTTTTAAGAGTAAGCTATTAGATCTTAGGATTTGGGATGTTAATTAGGAAGCTATTATTATGTTGTAAAAAATAACAAGTGGGATTAAGTAAGTTGTAAAAAATTTGATTACAGAATAAAAAAAATGCTCTTATTAATAAAAATTATTAGTGGTGTTGTCAAAATATACAAACAAAGATAAAAAATAAAAGTTTTATTATAAAAATTAGTTTAGATGTAAAAGCTCAAAGAATTGGGAAAGATATAGAGTAACCTATATGAATTCTAAGAAAGGAATATGTGATGTAAAAAATTCAACATTTAGTGATTTTTATAATAGATTAGATTTTTAAGAGGATGAAAGATGTATTGTTGACCTCCACATATGGTTCACGAGTCAAATGAACCATATGATTTTAAAAAAAAATGATTGACGGGATAAACTATCATATAAATTAGGTTTAAAGCCCCTAATCGCGACGATTCGATCAAACTCGCTCGATTTGAAAATTTGACTTCGTAATGCGTCGAAAATATTAAAATTAATTAAATAAAAAAATAGCAAATCAATTAATAACTGATCAAATATTAAAATCAATTTTTAATAAAATTACATGCATATCAAAGTCAGGAAGCCCCGACGACGTCCGAATGATCTCCATTCATGAAGCCGATCGCGCTTATCCGCCGAAACGTCAAACCTATCAAACGACGCTTACGGCCGACTGACAAAGTCTACGCCAACGCCGAAATGATTTGAATGAGATGTCGCAATTCAAGCTCAATTCACTGACTATCGCCGACGCCGTTTAAACAACCTCCGATCAAGATCGATCAAGCCGCAAGGTCCCGACACAACATAAATACTTCAAATCGACACCCATATTGCTAGGGTTTATCGGACGAAGTAAATTTATAAAATTTGATGCGAAATGATATTAATTTGTGTAGACTAATTAATAGTTGCTTAATCTCTTAATCCCCTAGTCCTTATCTTTATCCTAGCCGCCCATTTACCCAATTAAAGCAACCGACCGCTATTTCTAAGGCAACCAATCAGCCCTATGTTCGAAGGGATCGAAGCTATGCATGATCTACACACGACTCAAACTCCTCGCTCTCTCTCTGCTTTTCCTTCTTATCTCCTACCTCCCATCTGTTCGATCATGCAGAAACTTGGAATCGAGGCTCTCTTCCAAGCCGCCCCGCCCCTCTCTTGCTCCCGCTTTGTCGTCTTCTTGTGAGCTGGCCAGAGCAGTGGAGATCGATGCTCAAACTGAACTCTGTCTCTTCCTTTCCGTTAATCAAAAGTTTCGTGTTGTTTATTATTAAGGGTGTTTGGCAAGATTTACTTAGGATTTAAGCTAAATCTAGTAAATCCCAAACACAAAAAATAGATTTACTAAATCGATTTAGTAAATCCTAAATCGATTTAGTAAATCCTGCTAAATCCAAATCGGTAAATCCTCTTAAATCTGGTTAGTAAATCATTTGGAAGGTAGGATTTCTGATTAGCTGAAGAGAGAGAGAGAGAGAGAGAGAGAGAGAGTGAGTGAGAGAGAGAGAGAATAGAGAGAGAGCGAGAGAGAGAGAGGCAGAAAAAATTCATTTTAAAAGAAATTTATGTATATAACACACAAATATTATGTATTTATATATCTAATATCTAAAATTTAATATTTATAAATATAATATATTTTCTATACTTCAAAAGTTGAATTTTACTTTAAACAAATTAAGAAAAGAGTATTTTTATTGTAATAATAAAAAATTTAGTGTTATATATGTAAATATTTATATTTAAGTGTTATATATATAAATATAGAAGAATTGTGTGCTATGTATGTAAATGCTCTTTTTCTTTAATCTTTTAAAAAAATCTTAGTTTTAAATAATTCATCTAATTACTATTTTTCTTAATTAAAATATTATGATAAAATTAATTTTAATTTAATATTATTAACTATTTATTAATATGTAATTATAAGTTAATTATAAATTATTAATTAGATTTAAGTAATTTTAGTTAATATAATAGTTGATAGTTTTTAAATTAATTTAACTTTATTTAAATTGATTTAATAAAATATTATTTAAGATTAACTTATAAGTTATTAAAATTAAATTATAATTTAGTAAATATAATTATAATTGTTATAAATTTGATAGTTAATTAATTGAAAATTTGAAAGAATTTAATTTTATTTCTTCATGTAATATAGTTTTATTCTAAGATATTAATCTACTAATAGAATTTAATAACTATAAATTTTAATTAATTAATAGTTAATATTAATACATAGTATTTTAAATTAATAGTGATACTACTAATTGATTAATTAATATATATTTAAGTTAATTTTAATTGTGTACCATTAATGACTTATTAATAAAAAAACTTTTTTAAATCTGTTCTTAAATCTTGAATAACTACCAAACATCTTTCAGTTAATTTACTAATCTGATTTTCAAGATTTAATACATTCTAAATCTAGATGTCGATTTACTAAATCTTGAAATAAATCAAATATATTTACCAAACACCCTTAAGTTTCTTTCTTGCTTTGGGTTAACTAAGTTTTGCCTTAGAAATGATGAGTATATAGTGTTCATCGATTCACGGATTGCTTTTGATCGTTGAAACTTGCTTTGGTTTTATGCTTTGATTGAATGATCCTTCTTGCAATCCTCTCTTGCCATTTTATGTGTTTCTTCTCCATAGTCTCGAGACACGAGAGAGAAGAAAGAGAAGCTTGTTGTTGTGTGCGAAGTGAAGCAGCGTGAGTGGGAAATTTGGCTTTAAGAAGTCTCTTGATGTTTTGGCTGCTATCTTTAGATTGAATATTCATTTTACCGCAACTCTGTGAAGCTGAAAATTTCTCATACCTTGACGAGGCCGCTAGTAGTCAAAAGAGCTTGCATCTGGTAAAATTAATAACAAATACAGATTCTTGAAATTTTGAAATTCTGAAGGTTGGATTCAAGAGAGAAGTTGTACTAGTTTAAGACATCCATTCTTATTACTTAATTCACTGATTAGATATATTTTTATGATTCCAATTTTCGATCCTTTTATGGCAAATGCTATTCATGTTCTTAATGAAATTTTTATTCCTCATCAAATCTTTTATCCAATTGGTGTCTTGTTGATGTTGATGTAAAAAAAGCATCTTTGATTCCCAACATCTTTGAATGATGAAGATATACTTTTGAACATGTTCTATGCATACTTGTCTCTTTCTATCACTTGACATACAAATGATCACTAATAAAATATGAAATTTAGTTAGTGCATATTAAGCTTAACATGGTTGCTTGTCTTATTTTGTATAAAATAAACATATGTGAGCTTAAATGTTGCTCACTTCTTTATTTATTGCTAATGGTATTATTCTTTTTTATATTCAAATGAGAAGAATGAAAATGTAAATGTGATTAAAAGTTTATTTATTTTTATATTTAATGCAAAATTCAAAATTAAATGGTGATGAAAATGATGCTATAAGAAGGTATTAGTTATATTTTAATTTCATTGTGAATCAAGTTTGTTAAATTAACTTTTGTCTTTATAATGCTCACATTATTATGTGTAAAAATTTTGATAAATCTTTTAGCTTTACGTGGCAAATCTGTTGCATCGTTAGCGTTTTAAGATAGAAATCTGTTATGATATAAATCTTTGTTTGTTAAACAATAAAATGTTATCTTTGTTTTAAATTTCTTTCTTCGTGGTACAAATAAACTTTTATCTACGACAAAATATTTTTTGGCGTGGTAAATTATTCCTATAATATCATGGCGTCATTGTCGAAAATTTTGGTAAATAAAAATGTAAAATGCAGTTTGAAAAGGAAGGTATGCGTATATTTATTAGTGTTTATTCGTTTATTATCTTATATAATTTATATCTTTTCTATTATTATTGTTATTTGAATCTTATAACATATAATGATTCTTATTTAAAATTATTCATTATACAATTGATTATGTTATATATGAATGGGTAAATAAATCTGAAATCGTGGTATGATTTAAAACTCTTTATTGTCATATGTCTTTATATCTTATATGAATAGTTGTTTGAAAATAAGACATCTTAAGAAACGAAATAAAAGTCTCTTAATGTTCTTGTCATGTGTCATTAAAGGAAATGACAAAGAAAGTTAAGGATCTCCACATACTTATTAATATGATATTAGGAGAAAATGATAAAGAAAAAGAGTTAATGTTCCCTTGCATGCAAGTTCATGGTAAATGACATTATAAGTTTATTTTTATCAAGGCATATCAACTTACTTAGTGAAAAAACAAAAATAATCATATCTTAGTGATAAGGCAAGATGAACAAAGGGATTATTTTAAAATAGCAGTGAAAATGATAATTAGTTATTTAGCGCGAAAAAATATAATTAACAAATAGCTTCGTCAATCAAATGACGGCGATGACGTATAATCCGTCGTATGATCGTATTACAACAATTCTTTTTTGTACATAAAGAGAGAGAGAGAGAGAGAGAGAGAGAGAGATTTTTTTAAGAGAGAGAAAGAGAGAGGAAGATTTTATTTTTATTAATTTTTTAAATAATATAATTATTTAAAATATATAATTTAAAATATTTTTATAAAATATTTAATAACTAAATATTTATATATTTAGTTATTAATTTTATTATATATATAATTAAATATATAATTTAAAATATTTTTAATTATATATATAAATTTATAAATTTATTTAATATTTTTTATTAATTAATATAATTATGTATAAATATATAATTTTTTTATTAATTTTTGTTAATATATAATAAAAATATTTAAAATATATAAATAAATAAATAAACAAAAGAATAAATTATATAAATATTTTATAAACTATATAAATAAAATAATTATATATATATATATATATTTATAAATTTATTTAGTTATTTATATATTTAAATTATATAAATATTTTTTAAGTTATATAAATAATTTAAAATATTTAAAATATATATAAATAAATAAATAGTTATATATATATATATAATTAGTTATTTATTTATTTAAAATATTTATTTCTTTAAAATATATAATTAGTTAAATAAATAAATAAATAAATAATTGTAAATTATATAAGTTATTTATATATTTATAAAATATTTAGTTATTTATTTATTTATATATATATATATTATATATTTATTCATTTCTTTTATTTATTTATTAAAATTATTTATTTATTTATTTATTTTTTTATATTTTTATATTTTTTATATTTTTTGTTATTATTATTATTAAAGACTTATATTAATAAATATATATATATATATATATATATATATATATATATAATTAAAAATATTCTATAAAAATTATTTTTAAATTATTTATATAACTTAAAAATATTTATATAATTTAAATATATAAATAACTAAATAAATTTATAAATATATATATATATATATATATAATTATTTTATTTATATAGTTTATAAAATATTTATATAATTTATTCTTTTTGTTTATTTATTTATTTATATATTTTAAATATTTTTATATTATATATTAACAAAATTAATAAAATTATATATTATACATAATTATATTAATTAATAAAAAATATTAAATAAATTTATAAATTTATATATATAATTAAAATATTTTTTAAATTATATATTTAATTATATATATAAATAAAAATTAATAAATATATAAATATTTGGTTATTAAATATTTTATAAAATATTTTAAATTATATATTTTAAATAATTATATTATTTAAAATTAATAAAATAAAATCTTCTCTCTCTCTTTCTCTCTCTCTCTCTCGTTATCTCTCTCTCTCTCTTCTCTCTCTCTCTCTCCCTATCTCCCAGATTTCGTCCGTCAAACTGAACATGAGGATTTATTTGTTAATTATATTTTTTTAAAAACTTTTATCATTAACTCTATTTTAAAAAATTTCTAAATGTCATTTTAAATAAATTCCAATTTTTTTGTTCTTGATTGGTCATAAAATGACATTTCTAAGATTAAATTCATAATTAAATGACAAACTTATATCTTGCATGAGTGGCTTTATATTTACACAAATGAGCTCTTAAAATGTCACTTTAAATAAATTGGTACTTATTTCTTTGATTGGTCATTTAAAATGACATTCTTTCATCTACCATAAATAAGTGTCAAACTTGTATTATATGAATAACATTATACTTGAGTCGATGAGCTTTTAAAATACCACATTGAATGATTTTAAACCCTTTAGTTTGATTGGTAGCATTCAAATTGCATCTATAATAAACATTCATATTACATCCTTGTAGTGCTAAATTTATGCTACATTAATATGAAAGTTCATATCCTCCAAAATTATTTGCTGTATATGAAGCTTAAGTCTTAGTCGATTTTCATGCAAAAGAATGAGAGGATAAAAAATGGGAAGTAAGTGGGTAGCTTCATTAACATAAGTATCACTCTTTCTAAGTATCTCTATTTCTTTTCTATGAGTATACGAAATGTGTTATTAAATATAAAGCTCTCTTTCCAATTCGAAAAGGCATTGAATGAAAATCTATATACATGCTTATATTTGAATTAACTATCCAAATCTAGATACATAATGAGATTTGATCGTGATGTGCAAATTTATCTGCATCCTTAATCCTTCAATTTCTCTTAAAGCGGATATTACTCGATGCTTAGTGAATGCCTTAAAAGGTTAAAATTTTTCTATCTCTTTTGTAGATGTAGGCTTAACAATCTAGAAAGCGTTTGATGCATTTGAGAATATTAAATACCAAAGCGAATGTTTGATCAAAATAGATTATTACTTGTTTTATAGCGTGTATTAAAGGGATATCATTAAACTAGTTATTTCAACTTTGACATTCATATGTCCTGATATTTTAAAAGAGCATCTTTCATGTATGTTGAAATAATACATTAGATCAAACATTTAGGGAAAATATATTTCCCAAATGTGACATAAACAAATGAACATATCTTTATCTTAGGTTTGTTGGATGGTCAGTTAAAAACTCAAAAAATCAAAACTACGATTTGACATCTAAACTTCAACTTAGATATCTTAATGTAGTACAATTTTCAAAACGGATATTCATTGCATGTTGAAGTGTTATAAGTCAAATATAAAGGAACATATCTTATCTCGGTTTGTCTTAGGGTAGTTAACAAAACTAAAAAATGTATAAAAAAAATCAAACATGCAAATTGACACCCACATTTCAACCTTGACATTTATGTATCCATATAATAAAAAAAAAGAACAGATATTCGTATGTGTGTCGAAATGTTCAGACATTTAAGAACATATGCAAGTTAGATATAAAGTAAAAACGTATCTTTATCTTACCGGTTTAGTCTTGGGCCGTTAATTACTAAAATTTGATATTATAAAAATTTCAAGCAAATAATATCTGAGATATTTTAGAGTTGACAAGGTTTGAAGGTGTAATATCCATTAATTTAATGCCTAATTAATTTTTTTTTAGCTAATTAACCGTCGTTCTTGTGCATCAGGTCTTAGCGTCTGACGGATTAAAACCGGCGTATGGTGGATCGACTCACTATTTCATTTCCTTCCCTGGCGACCTCGGGTCATTTCCGATCGAGTTCGTCTCGCTTTCCGTTCCCTGCCGGCCCGGCCGGCCGCTCCGTGACACGAGCAGGAAGCCGCTTCCTTCCCGGCCGGTCGACCGCTGATCCGTAGATCGCCGACCGCTGGACAGCAGCCTTCGTCGACTTCACACGGGCCGTAACCCTCATGACGCATTTGAAGCTCGGCCAGTCAAGCGGATCACGTTCCGGAGTTCGTGGTTGATCATACGTGAGTGATTTAAAAAAAAGGGAATTTGGGTAAGTTATCATTCCTGGATTGTAGAAAAGAAAATAAAAGGGATTTTGGGAGAAATATGTAAAATGTGTGTGTAGTTCATTTTGCAAACAAGGAAGCTTATTATCTTTATGTTAATCTAATCAGGTATTTGGCGTTAGGAGATTAGATTAAATCTTTCAGGTGTTTGAAAACATGAGGAGAGATCAATTTGGGTAAGTTGGTGTTAATTATGAGTTTCATTTATGAGTTGTATGTTATAGAAGTCTTTAGAAGAGTTATTTCATTTATAGGTTGTGTACTGGAGGATCGAGTGCGGCGTCAATATTGGCTGCATTTGAGGTGAGGTAATTCTTAATGTAAATTCGGTTTATCTATGTATGCTTTTTTACTTCTTACATATAAATTGTATGAATGGCGTAGATTTACGTAAATATTGAATGTAAATATAAATCTTTATTATTTGGCCTGCGTAGAATTCGATTTATAATGTGATTATAAGCCTATTTATATGATTTCATTTGGGCGTATAGAAATGTTTTAATACGTATTGTAAAAGCGATAATGTGATAAATAGGAAATGTCGGAAAATTGTGATAGGAAGGTTATATTCTGAGAATCTACTTGAGATAAAGTTCGGCAGAGATGAGTGATTAGGGATCTTAGTATCCAGCATTTTGAGGTTGTCGTTAATTTGTCTGTGTCGAATTTTATTAGAGTATGTAGTATGGTTAGCGCCTTTACCTTTTAAAGGGTGGTGTGACTCTTATGAATGAAAGTCAAACATCTGATTATAAATGCGATTTAGAAAATGATTTGATATATAAATTGAAATGAAAATCATTGCAGCGTTGATTGATCTGTATGCTGACGTATTATTGATTATATTGTTACATTTGCGGCCTTTCTGACGTATTGTTGATTCTGATATTACATTCTTGCATTCTGCGGCAGTTCTCTGATTTTACCGGTTTTCAAATTACATCTGCGATTGTTTCTTATGTCTTGAGAACTTTGTTTTAGCGTTCTTTCTTTTAAAACTTTATGATGTTCTTGATAATTTCGGAAAAAAAAGCAGTGGGTAGAAGGTAGTCTGTTTGTTGAATTGTATGGGAGCTTAAAGAACTTTTGGATACGTCTGAATTAAATGTCTTTAGTTCTCTGTATTTATTTTTAAAGATTTATCTTAGGTATTTGTGATATGAATTAAGTTAAGTAGTATATGAATGAAATAGTTTAGTCAAATAGTTTAGTGATGATTTGATTAGATATCTTTTCATTGCTTTCGTTCATGATGTAGAGGTTGGAGCGTGTTGGTGGAATCTGTGTCCGTATCGTCAATTTGTTACTTGACACTAAGCGTAAGGGGTCATCAGGGGTGTAGAAGATGATATCGAGCGATAAGGTTGATAACAGAGCAAAAAGATTGATAGGAATGGAAGCATGATTTGGATTTAGGGATAAGAGTTGAATTGATCAATACAGAGCTATAGGACGTTTAATGTTGGGTTAGGAATCCATATGTTCTTAATTTCATGCATGTATGATATTTAATGTATGATATTTAATAAATATATCATATAAATAGTTTTATAATTTATTAATTTGAAGAAATGGAAAGGTTAGATTGATCCTACAGACTAAATCTGCACGAAGCTGGCGAAGATAATTAACATTAGGTGAAATCTGACCAGAAGCAGTGGTGAAGGTAGATCGATGAATTGCGAGGTAGTTGAGTTGATTTCAGGTTGTTGATAAAGTAGCATCATGGAAAAATCTGCGCTGAGCACAGATAGTATGGTTGAAGTGGACCAACATTTGAGATATTTGAACGTTGACCAGCATTGAGGGGGTGATCACATAGTGGAAGATTGGTACACTTAAAATTGGAAAAATTGGATGGAATGATTTGTCCACGAAAGAGAAAATCTTGTACTTTTGTATTAGAAGGGAAGCGAAAAGGTGGTGGCGAGCTCAAACCAGGAAAGATTTGATGCATTCGGTCAAATGGGATGAGTTTGTCAAGTATTCAAAGATTGATTCTATTAGGCTTTTACAGACAAATTTTTCAATCAACTTCAGGCTCACGATAATCTGATATGAAGGGTTCACCTCTTCTAGATATCGCACATTATATCGATCTGCGGAAGAGAAATGTCATGGATTCTATGCTCGAGATCAATTAAGATTAGCTTTGATATCGTTCGGTGTTAGTTGAAAGAGAGGAATTGAAAATGAGTTGAATTTTCAAACAACATGGGATTCTGAGCAAGCAAGCAAAAAGAGTTCTATGAAATTTAAGTTTGATGATAAACAACAATTGATTAACTATTTGTGATAAGTGTGGAAAACGACATTTTGGTCAATGTATATTTGGATCGAGGAGATCTTCTGAGATGTGGTCAGATTGACATCGTCTTGGCTATGGATAAGAAGAAGAAAGAAGTATCTGATTATCGAGGGCAATTCAAAAAAAAAGCCAGGAAGCAGGATAACACACAATTTTTGGGAAAGGCGTGATTGAAAAAGGAGAAACTTGAGCGAAAAACCAACCCTCAGTAAAAGCGAGTTTTCTTTATCACTCCATGAAAGCGAAGGAATCAAATGAAGTGGTGTCGGTATCTTAAAATTTCAGATCATTTGGGTTCAGTTCTGTTTGATTCCCATTCGTTCATTTCTGATTCCTTTTTGTGATTCTGTTGATCTTATTTATTTCACGTATTGAATGTGGTAATCTTGATAGTTTGAATCTGAAATAGGAAATGTGTTGTTGGCATTAACATTCAAGATTCTCTGAAGCTAATTATCTTCAATCGACATTTTGGCGTTATCTTAGGTATGGATTGGTTGATCAAATATTTTGCAACAATTGAATCTTTGGAAGAGGAGAGTGAAATTTGGCATGCAGTGAAAAATCATTTTATTTTTCTTGTGATAAGAATATTTCTTCTTTGATTAGTGCGGTGAAGTTGAGTAAATATGTAAGCGGTGAAATGGTATTTAGCCAAATTAGATGTGTTAAATAAGGAGGTGTTTGGTGAAAAATATTCCGTTGTTTGAATTTCACGATGTGTTTAGGAGGAATTACAGGGTTACCCGACACGAGAAGTAGAGTTTGAGATTGATGTACTGTGCAGTACTTATACATAAATCTCGCTACAGGATGGCTCAAGAATTGCGATTGAAGTCGATTCGAGAATTATTGAATGAAAGAATTTATTCAAAGACAGCGTGGAGGTATTATTTGTTAAGAAAAGGATGGTACATCACGATTATGTGTTGATTAGAATTAAATAAAGTACAATCGAAACAAGTATCCATTAGAATTGATGATTTATTTGATCAGTTGGAGGAAGCCTATTTTAAGTGATTTGAGAGATCATTTGTCATGAGTTAGAGTTAAAGATCTTGATATTATTTGCATCAATTAAAATCTTTTCGCTCCGATCATAAGTCAAATCAGTCGTATTTGGCTTTGTATATGGAATCTTACGCTCTGCGTCGTGATCCATTTCTCGACATTGAAATGTGAAGAGCGTTGTGAATGTTCTTAATTCAATGGGTAAAGTCGTAAAGCCATTGCCGATCCTTTGATGATTTCAAGGTCATGTACAGGGCTCAATTCTACCTCGTGAAATCTACTTAATTCCTTTCATAGGTTTGACTTTCAAAATACAAATTCTCCAACTTGAAATTCATCGGTCTTTTTAATATCTTACGTTGGCGATCACGGCGACTTTGATCTATCTACGATTAATCGATTTTTACCGATGGCTTGATCAACCAACTCACGGACCATTTGTCTTTCTCCCCGACTTAATGGAGTTACGCACTTTCGACCATATATATATAATCCTTCATCTGGGCCATTCGAATCTTAGATTGGTATTATTATTGTAGCGAACTTCGATCGTAGGAATATGATCTTCATTACCTCAATCTAAAACACATAATCGACAAATCTTAAGGACTTGAATTGTTCTTTCGATTGTCATCGGTCTGGATGAAAATACTTAAGTGTAGCGTGTACCGGCCTTCCGCTTAATCACGGAAGTAAATCTCTGTCTCGAGCGATCACTTTTAATTACGTCATGAAGTCTTCTACAATTTCTTTAACATATAATCGGACAATTTATCGGCGAATCACGTTTCATGGGTAAGAAATGTGACAGTCAATCCTATCCATCATATCTTATCCGCGAGCACACAGATGAAATCTAACAAAATTCATGCAATTTCTTACTTCCACTCGGTATAGGTAATGGCGTAACAATCCACGGGTCTTTGATTCGGCTTTAACAATCGACAAGACAGCGTTTAGAGACATATTAATTTATGTCTTTCTTCTGCGCAAAATGTTGCTTTTAAATCTTTATACGTTTTGAACTACGGATGAATAGTATATCGCACGATGGTACTCGCGTAAAATTTCTTGTCTGACACGTCACGGTCGTAATTGTGAATGCTTAGAATAATACCCTCTGCATCTGAAAATTTTGCTTGACATCTGGATTTGTTCGATGAATTTCGATATCCAGCGTCCCAGTTTACGTGCGACTTTGATTCGTCGAATAAGTTGATTGTCGATTGAGATAAATCTTGCGATTGAATTTTTAACTTCCAGTAAACCAATTCTCGATCAATTTCGACTTTTGAGTAATAATCCAGGCATTTCCTGGATTCTGACTTAATGAATCGAGCAACATTACTTTGCAGACAATCGAATATCTAAATCATAATCTTTAATAAACTCAATATCTTCTTTGTCTTAGATTGATTCTTTTTGTGTAAAGATATATTTAAGACTCGATGATCAAGTAAAATTTTAGATTTCAAATATTGATAAATCCAAATTTTAAGAGCAAAATCATGACTTAAATCATGCGGTAATTTCTTTCGTGAGGTTTTAATTGTCTCAGCATGTGATTACTCTTACATTCGCGTAAGGCCAGCTTTTAAAGATGCGTCAATTAAATATTTGGAATCCCGCCGGTTGATGGAGCAATTTAAGCAGGCGGTGGTGAATCTTTCAATTCTTGAAAACTCTGCTCTTTTGTCCGTTGAAATTTGACATCCTTTCGATAAATTAGATAGAGGCATTCGATATGAAAATCGACAAACTTGTAATAACGCTAAGCAAAATTGCGAACTTAGTAGAATTTGGTTGGGGAATTTAAAATTAACTTTTCTTTGAGATCAGCGAACTCGCCGCACTTATAATGTGGCTATAAATCGTATGAAATTCACATTTGAAAATTTGGCATATAATTGATTTTTATTATGATTAAGCAATCGCCGAATGATTTGCGTATTCTTGTCAGTTTAGAATAAATCGAATATCATCGATAAAGATGATATGGCCCGTCCAGAGCAAAACGATTCATTAAGTGAAAAGATTAGCGTTAGTTAAACCAAATGAATATGAGAAATGACAAATTTCTATGTTAAAATTAAATGGAAGCCGGACCGATTAAAGAACTTGGGAGGTTGAACAAGAAATGAGGCAGTTTTCCGTTTGAATGATTGAAGAAATTTGAGGGAAATCTTTGTTTAAGAGGGAAAATTGTAATATCCATTAATTTAATGCTAATTAATTTTTTTAATAATTAACGTCGTTCTTGTAGCGTAAGCATCAGCGTGCAACGACGGGATTAAAGCTTCGACAGCGTATATCGACCCGTTCACTATTTCATTTCCTTCGCGACCTCGGGTCATTTCCGCTCGAGTTCGTCTCCTTTCCTTCCACCCGGCCCGGCCTCCGTGACCGAGCGAGCGCCGCTTCCTTCCACCGGCGGCGTCGGCCGCTGGATCCGCCGATCCGCGCCGACTTCGCTGGAGCCGCGCCATGGTCGACTTCACAGGCCGTAACCTCGCGGCCTTATTTAGGCCTTCGGCCGTCGTATGAGATCGCGTTCCGAGGAGTTCGTGAATTTGATCGCCGCGTGAGGGGCAAAGCGATTTAGGAATTTGTAAGTTATCAATTCATTCTTAAGTAATTGACTTGGATTGTAGAAAAAAGAAAATAAAAGGGGTTTTGGGGAGGAAATATGTAAAATGTGTATTGTGTCGTGTTCATTTTGCAAACAATGAAGCTTATTATCTTTATGTTAATTGTCGGGTATTTGGCGTTAGGAGATTCTTTGGAGTATCTTTCAGGTGTTTGAAAACATGAGGAGAGATCAATTTCAGGTAAGTTGGTGTTAATTATGAGTTTCATTTATGAGTTGTATGTTATAGAAGTGCTTAGAAGAGTTATTTATTATAGGTTGTGTCTTCGAGGAGGAATCGAGGTGCACATCCGACCTTGACTGAACGAGGTGAGACATAATTCTTAATGTAAATTGGTTTAATACATGTATGCCTTTATTTTACTAACTACATTATAAATTGTATGAATGCGTAGATTTACGTAAATATTGAATGTAAATATAAATCTTTATTATTTGGCCTGCATAGATTGATTTATAATGTGATTATAAAGATTTATTTATATGATTTTATTATATAGAAATGTTTTAATACATGTATGTAAAAGCGGTAATGTGATAAATAGGAAATGTCGGAAAATTGTGATAGGAAAGGTATGTTACAATCTGCCTTGAGATAGGCAAAGTTATGAGATGGCCGTGATTAGGGGATCTTAGTATCCCGACTCGGCATTTGAGGTTGGGGTCGTTAAATTTTGAGTGTCGATTAGGTATGTAGAGTATGGTTCGGCCGCACCTTGTTTTAGTGACGGTAGGGTGGCGACCTTATGAATGAAAGTCAAAACTATCTGATTATAAATAGCATTTAGAAAATGATTTGATATAGGCGAAATGAAAATCGCTGTTCGACGTTGATTGATCTGATTATGAACTTGACGTATTATTGATTATATTGTTACGTTTCTGGCCTTTTCGGCGTATTGTTCGATTCTGATATTGTTCTTATATTCTTGATGCAGTTTCTGATTTTACGACTTTGCAAATTCATATATCGCGATTGTTTTATCTTGTCTTTGTCTTGAGCTTGTTTAGCATTCTTGTCTGCTAAACAGCTTTATCTTCTTGTTGATAATTCGGTAAAAGCGGCTGGGTAGAAGCTGGTACATTTTGTTGAATTGTATAATTTTTGGGAAGCTTAAAGGCTTTTGGATGTCTGAAATTAAATGTCTTTAGTTCTTTCAGTATTTTACTTAAAGATTTTCTTAGGTATTTGTGATATGAATTAAGTTAAGTAGTATATGAATTTTAAATAGTTTAGTCAATAGTTTAGTGATGATTTGATTAGATACACCTTTCTTTCGTTCGATGCGAGGTTGGAGCGTGTTGGTGAGAATCAGTGTCCGTCGAGTCGTCTGATATTCAACGGTTTGACCGCATAGCATGGGTATGCAGGGTGTGAAGGATTACTTCTTGAGAATAATGAATTTAGACTTGATCGTAAAAAAAATGGTCGAATAGATGAATTACATTAATGATGTAGTTACATGATCGAAGAGGCGATTCTTATTAAAATTGAATGATAAATGATCGTATATTGAAATCGATCATAAAATGATCAAAATTTAAATAAAATAACAAAATATAAATGAAAATGAAATTAATTATTTAAATTAAAACTTTAAAAAAAAAATCAATTCACTCCATGATTGTTTTGTGCAGAAATAGAAAATTTTCTTGAAAAATTCGATGTCATCAATCATGTATTTTCTCAATTATTTTTAAACATGGGGCGTGGTCAGGTGTCTCACTCTGTCCGTGGTTTTCAAAATGACATAAATAGCGGTTCTGAGACTCCCGGCCGTGGTTCAGCATGATATATGGCATTAAATTCTGATCGCGGTGCTTGTGTATGTTATATGTTATGCTTTTGAGCTGTTTGAGCAAAAGTTTATGTTAGATTAAGGTTGGCTTATATTTGTCTACTTACAGAATTCTGAGACATCTTGGCGATGTAAATGTATTTGGACAATCTTTCGGTCAGTCAGTCATTCTCCTCATAATACCGTGGCCGGGATGAGCCAGGGATCTAGATGGGCGTCATCGTTCACACTAAAGTTTTAAATTAAAATGATAAATTTCATAATTTTCAAACTCCACTTTATATATCTTCGTTATTTAACGATTTGATTAGTATTAATCGAAAGTCTCTCAGTATTGAGAGGGTATTATAGAGCTTGCTATAAGAAACCTAGAACTAGATTTAAAAAAGTTCTCATAAAATGAGAACGAAATCTCTGGGTAGTGCCTTATCTACTATTCATCTGCCTTCTGAAATTTTTACCGACACTAAAACAACTCTTTTCTTTCGAAAAGAGGTCGGTGGCGAAATTTCGGATCCCACATGTATATGTAAGTTAGCCAAATAAATAGATAAAGTAGTAAATATTTAGTGCAAGTAAAATGCATTAAGACTGAAATTAGAAATTACTTTTTTTAGAAGAGGATATTTAACATAGGTGGATGATATATTTTGATAAACTTTTTTATGAAGGTTGTGAGAATATGATTGCTTTTTATGATCTTAGTGCCCTAAATAAAAATAAAGATTTGTTTTTTTTATCACCATATTAGTAAAATTGAGGTTAGAGAGGGTTTTAAAGAAAATGAAGTGTGAACAAGTAGATGGTCTTGATGATATTTCAATAAAAGTGTGAAAATGATTAAGAGATCAATAAATTTGTTATCTTACTAATCTTTTCAATATTATTTTAAAGACTAAAAATATGTCAAATGAATGAAATAAAGAGTTTGTTGGTCCCCATTTTTAAGAATAAAGGTGATGCACAAGAGTGCGCAAATTATAGAGACATTAAATTAATCGATCATGCATTAAAATTATGAGAGAGAGTAATTGG
Source organism: Cymbidium sinense (assembly GCA_021442155.1). Taxonomy (NCBI): domain Eukaryota; kingdom Viridiplantae; phylum Streptophyta; class Magnoliopsida; order Asparagales; family Orchidaceae; genus Cymbidium; species Cymbidium sinense. The sequence goes on from CM038222.1 coordinate 58,779,739, forward strand.
ACATAGATTATGACATGATATAAAAGTTTTTCAAAATCAGTTTGGATTTATGTCAAATAGGTCTATTATGAGTGATATACATTTGTTGAGAGGTTTAATGGAGAAGTATAGAGAGAGTAAGGAGGATCTACATATGATATTTGTTGATTTAGAGAGCATATGATAAAATTCTAAGAGAAGTGCTTTGGAGAATTCTAAAAAAGAAGAGGGTTAATATTGCTTATATTTAAGTTATTAAGGATATGTATACTGGAGCTATCACTTTTATTCAAACACAATGATGATTGATCAAGTATTTTCCTATTTCAGTTGGATTATATGAAGGTTTTGCTTTATTAGACATTTACAAAAGAATGTACCTTAGAATGCTTTTTGCAGATGATATTCTTCTTGTTGATAAGACTAGAAAGGGCGTTCAAGAAAAACTTGAATTATGCAACCTTAGAGTCTAAAGACTTTCATTTGAGTAGATCTAAAATCAAATATATGAAGTATAATTTTAGTTGTAGAAGATCTAGTGGCGGAGTAGTGACAATGAGTGATCAAATCATTATAAAAAGTAAATATTTTAAATATCTCATGTCTATTATTCAAAGTGATGGTGCTATAGATTGGGATGTTATTAGTAGAATTCAAGTGGGATGGTTGAAGTAGAGGAATGCATCAATCCTGTTATATAATTGGAAAGTGCCACTTAGACTCCAGGGCAAATTTTATAAGATGATGGTGAGACCTACAAAATGCAGAATGTTGGCTAGTGTAAGAGAAGCATAAACTTTAAGTGTTGCAGAGATGAGGATGCTTAGATGGATGAGTGGCTTTACATTTAGAGACAAAATGCGAACCAAATATATACATGAAAAGGTTGGTGTAGCTCTAGCGGCATATAAGATTATAAGAGTCGTCATAGATGATTTTGTCACATAAAATATCAATTATCTGATGACTCTATTAGGAGTGTAGACTTATTAAATTTGACATATGGTAAAAAAGATAGAGGTAGATGAAAAAAAAAAACTTAGTTAGGAAGCATAAAAAAATGATTTAATTTTGTAGGCTTAAATGAGAATATGACACTTAATAGGACACATTAGAGAAAAAAGGATTCAAATAGATGAGACCCCACGCAGTGGAAGAAAAGCATCTTTTCTAGCTTTTGTTTCTTATGAAGTTAGTGACAACTTTGCTGAAATATCTTATTTTATTTACTTTCAAGCACTTTATATCAAATTTAATCTTTTTCATGCATTCCTTAAATTAATTCTTGTCCTATTTTCTCCATCAAAACCTCGCGGCATTGCTACTTTCACCTTGTTTTTGCTTCATAGATAGCAATTATACCAGTTATTACATATATATGATTATCTGCATCATATATTGCCGATACTTTGTAAGTGCAGCATGCTCAAAAGAATGCCTAATTTCTTATTACATGTATGTGAACTGAGTAATTTCAATGGAGCAAAAATTGGCAGTGTTTATGACTACTTAATTGCATCATGCAGCTTTGCTTACAATTGAAATTTGATAGCAGCAAATTGATTTATATAAACCTGTAATTTCTTTTTTATTTGACGCATAGTTTCTTACCTTCCCATTCTTCTATTCTGCAGATTGATGTGCTTGAGGTTGAAGGAATCTATTATGGTATGACTTTTTTAAAATTTATCTCTATTGCCATTTAAACAAGGCAAATTGTGCCTTGATGACCAACTAATACCTGTATCTTCATTCATTTTATTTAAGAACTAGTTTGTTTAACAATGTTTATATGTACAGTGGATTGATTGGTTTATTCACTTCTGTTGATTAATATAGATGATTGTTTTATAAGCATTTTGAAGAAAATTCTTCGAACTAACAGAAATGATTTCATCTCGTGGTAGTTTTGATCTTGTGAGGATTATATCTTATGGAAGTCTCAAAATCATAACTAATCCCTTATCTGCTGACACTAAGCCAATGAATTTACATGAAATCTCATTAAAATTTAATGGAATTCTATTGCTGTGTCCTCAGTAAAGTAATAAAGGCGATAAATGGTCTGTTTGAGGCAACTTCTTCACTAATTTTTATTTTTGTCGTGATAATTAGCGTTTTATAATTAGATCTATTAGAATGTGATAGATATAAAAAATTTATTGTCAAAATTTTTCAAAAGAGAGAAAAAAACTATAATATTCATAATAGTAATCAGAAAGTTATTTTTCCTGCAATGACTCTACAATTACTTTCATCATCCAGTCTTTTTAAGCTCATCTTAAACACAAAGTGATCATGCAACAGTCTTCCTGAATTCACTTTGAATCATTTAGCACCATTTAAGCAATCCCTTGATGGACACTTCCCTTCTTTTTTCGCAGGTTTTTCCGGTTGCCACCGCTTCGAAGCTCATCAACGGTTGGGCCTTCCGACGATCCGCTGCAAAATCCGTCGTGGAACGAAGGAAACATTAAGGTATTTTCCCCTAAAGATAATGCTTAGCAGTTTGATGAGAAGAATACTGAATCTCTTATTTGTTTTCAGGCATCATATGCGATGAATCATGAATGACATATGGATCAGAAACCATCCATGATTCTGCACAAAGGTAAATTTATGTTGTCTTCTATGTTCTTGATCAGATGGATGTGTCAATGCTTATACAGTTATTAGAAGACATTTTAGTATTGTATGAAGATTAAAAGTAATTTCAAATGAGGCTTAAATCATAGTTGAGTTGTGTTTGTGGTGCCAATAGAGAATGTGTTACTTTCATATGGTTTGATTGGTTAAGGGTAGGGGTGTGTTCGAGCCGATTTCGAGCCGATTTCGAGCCAAGCCATAGTCGCAAATCACTAATTAATTCTCGAGCTCGAGTCGTGGCTCGAAAGTTTCGAGTTCGAGCTGAGTCGGATCGAATTGAGCTCGAGCTTGATCCGGCTCGGCACGAAACGCTCGAAATCAAGCGGCCGGTTCAATCCAATGAACCGGCTCGAAATGCAAACAAGCCGACTCGTTCAGCTCGAAAATGCAAACGAGACGGCTCGTTCGGTTCGTTAGGGAATTGATTTCGCCCGTCGAATTAATCGGACGACGATATGTTTTCGGGCTCGCGGCCCGGGCGGCGAAGGCGGCCCGCCCGTTCGCCGATCAGCTGCGAGCACGAGTTCGGCCGTCGGCTCGAAATAGTTCGAGCCACATTTCTGGCTCGAAAATCGGCTCGTTTGCTTCGAGTCGATCTCGATTCGAGCCCAAGTTCGAGTCAACTTTCGAGCGAGTCACGATCTTCGGGCTAATTTCTCAACCCTAGTTAAGGGAGAGAGAGCAGTATAAATCTTTCACACTTCTTTTAGGATCTCATCATTATAAATCTTGTAGGTTTGTTTGACGTCATAACATTGTTTGGTGATGCTCAATTCATTTGCACCCATAGTAGCATTGTTGTTTTGATTGTTTTCTTAGAAGTAGTTTTAGTAGTTTGTTTTGCATTATTGAGCAAAATTTAGTCATTGTTTTGAATTTATGTTCTTTTAATAGAGGGTAGAATTTTACAATCATTGAGATAATTAGGCAACTATGGGTGCAAATGATTGAGTGAGTTGGTAGTTTATTTGTATTTGGACATAAGGCAAATATGATAAAATTGTTCTATTTCTTGGCTAACAAATTAGTAAATTATATATATATTTTGAGCCAATAATAAAAATATGATCAAATTAAGATCAATTTGCATTCGAGTTGTTTAAAAATGATGCTCAAAATATTTGTTAATATTTGGCTTGTTTTTTTAATGAATGAATAAAATGCAAGCTTGTTAATTAGTTTTATTCTTATAACCCTATAGGAGGCCATACTTAGAATTTTTGATATGTTTTATAAGGTGGAGCTCATTCTTTGAGTTCTATATTTGCAATTTTGTCAATTGGAGAATCAATTGTTATAGCCAACTCGCTTGTAAGTTAAAGACTAATATGATTTGTTTAGAGCAGTTGTAATTTTTTTTTGTAGAAATAGTTCTAAAGCTGTTATGAAAAAAATAATTGCTTAAAAAATTATTATGAGTATTACAAATTTTTTTTTTTAAAAAAAAATCAGACAACAATTTTTTGATAAGTATCAAATTTAAACAGTTTTGATTCTCAAAAATAATTTTTCAACACAATTTTTTTGAAAAATAGTTGAAAAATTAGTAGCTAATTATAATTGTGATTATTTTTTTGAAAGTAAAGTAGTTAGAAAGCGCTCTAAATGCATCCTAAGGGCTTCTCTAGGATCAATTTAGTTGCACTTTTTTTTTGTTTTAGAAAAAAAATGGTTTAGTGTGTTTTTAATATATATTTTTAAATTTTTGAAGATAAATTATGCTATTTTTTTAAAATATTTAAAATAAGTTTTGGATGTTTTGAATAAATTTTAAAAATCACTATCATCATTAAATGTATTTTATTCTAAATTTAAAAATAAATTAAATTAAATTAAATTAAAAAATAGAAAATAAAAATAAAAATGATCTCAAAGAGCCTTTGAATTGTTTCCACAAATAAGAAGCCAACTGGTGAAATCTCCAAGTTAAATTTTATTTTTAAATTTATTAAAAAATATATAACATATACTAATTAATTTAAATTAATATTCACTAATTTTATAAAATTTATTCTGATTAAATTTATATCAGGATATCGTATTTCAAATTTATATCAGGATATCCTGTAATAATTTATTAATCCGGATTAATTTAAAAATTATTAAATTTGTTTTAAGAAAAGTACTACATATGAAAATTTTATATTGTGCTATTTTTTAAATTCATCTTAATATAATTTATTCATGTCATTGCAACATAAATTTTTATTTTTATTTTTATTTTATATTGTTTAGTAGTGCATTCAACTAATAAAATAAAGCAAACTAATATCTCAACACTCAATAAATATTTTGAGTGCAGTCATCTAATAATCTCTGCAATAAAAAATATATTAGAATGAATTTCAAAATAATTAAGAGGTTGTTTGATTGATTGTAATTAGAGTATAAAAAGAATATAGTGTATTTGAATTATTTTAACTTATTTGATTGAAAATTCTATAAATATAAAATTTTTTTTTGTTTATTAAAATAAATATAATGAAAAACATTTTTGAGATTATAGACAGAGGTGACGGCAACCGATGGGAGAGTGGCCATCTGGCAGTGGCATGATGGTGGCAGTCAAAATACTTTACATTGATCGATGTATTTGAAATTCGTTCAAATCAATCGAATTTCAAATACACTAAAAGTGATCATTCTAATGCATTTCAAATACAAATTTGTTAAAATTTTATTTGCATTATACCAAACACTTAAAAGTTAGATTCTCAGCATTCTATTTATTTTATACTCTAAAATGAAGTCAATCAAATAACCCTTAGGTCAAATTTAGGATTAATATTATATATAAATAGTTTATATTATATTGATTCTAAAATAAATAAATTAATTTTTATACTTATTTTAAAGTAATTTATATTAAGTTACCTCACACAATATTTACCTCTTCAATTAGCTTCATATTAATTTAATTTTTTTATTGAATTCATTACTATGCAAGTTACTTAAATAATAATTGAATATTTATAAATGAATGATTTTTTGGGTCAATTATATGCTTATCGTTAAATTTACAAATCTAATATTTTTTATCTTAAATTTTTTAAATTATCATTCAAATATTAAAATTTATAATAAAATTAAACTTATTTTTGTTATTTTTAAAATCTTTAATGATTTTATAATAAATACATAGATTAAATAGTTTAAAGAAAATAAAAGGGGGATTTAAATACATACCACATAATTTTTATGCATTTATATATTTCACACTCAAATTTTAATTTTTATTTAAATAATACTTAAATTATTACATCAAAAATAGGTTATTTTTTTAAAGTAAAATACACTTTTTTTTGCATAGTAAAAGTATTAGTTTTTATAAATATTCAAATTTGAGTGTGAAATATATAAATGTATAAGAATTTTGTGGTATATAAATAAATTTTCCAAAATAAAATTGTTAAATTTGTAAATATATAATAACTGTGTGGTATGGTGTAATTTTAAGCGGTTGATCGATGTCGATAGGTTGATTCCTCTCGACTTCTCCACGGGATGCATCGGCAACCGTCCTTCCGGCGGCGCTCCTCCTCTGCGCCGCAGCTATGCGTCGCCGGGGCCGTCGTACTTATCCTCCTCTCCCTTTCGATTCTCCACATCCGCCTCTCTTCGTCCCCCCTCGTCCTCTCCTTCCCCTTCCGATCGTCCGCTTTCAACCAATCCGCCAACTCCAACTTCAATTCCCTCTTCGACGATGCTGCTAACGACGCCTTCGATGGAAGCTTCGACGATCGCATCGATGAGCTCGATGTGCTCGACGACGACAAGAAGCTCGTCACCACCGACACCGGCGACGCAGATTCCGATTCGGATGACACCGACTTCCGCTCGGGTTCCGGTTCTGGCTTATTCTGGGATCACGCTCTTGGGGTTGCACGCATTTCATTTGGTCGGACCGAGTCGAGATCCGCGCCGGAGGAGGATTCTCCGATGGATGAATTAGGCCGGAGCAAGCTTACTTTCGGATCGGACGATGAGCCGGTCGATGAGGGTGTTAGGGCGAAGCTGGCCTCGATTCGGCAGATAGAGGATGCTCTATTGCTGAAGGTTGGTGGGCATGGAGGGAACGCACTGATGCGGGATGGGTGGGCGCGATGGCTCGAGGGCAAGGGCGATTTTATTCGACGGGATCGGATGCTGCGCTCTAATCTTGAGATACTAAATCCGAAGAACCATCCCTTACAAGATCCTGATGTTGCGGGTCTCACAGTGCTCACCAGAGGTGATCGACTGATGCAGAAGGCGATCTTGAAGGAGATGGATAATGCTGATTCGCTTGGCTCGGAGGTGAAGGGGATGGAGGGAAGAAGGACTCTGCATGTGAAGGAGGAAAGGGAGAAAAAGGAAGAAGAGGGGAATGGTTGGAGGTGGGGTAACTTCCCTGGTATTGATTCGAAGCTAGGTTTTTCTGAGTTCATTGATCAGTTTCTTGCTATTGGTCAGTGCTCGCTTAGGTTTTTTATGTTGTGGAATGGCCCTTCCTGGAGCTATGGAATCCGACACCAAAGAGGGCTGGAGAGCCTTCTGCATCACCACAGAAATGCTTGTGTTATATTATTCTCGGAGACTATTGATTTGGATTTCTTCAAGAATTTCGTCAAAGATGGGTAATGTTGCTCTTAATTGTGAAGCCGTTTGTTTTTCAGTTTCTGATTTGTATAATTAATATGTGTGCATGTGCGTGTGCTGATTTAGGATATTTTAAGGCCTAGAATTTACTAATGCAAGTCTACAATGAGGTGCTCAACGAAACATTAAAAAACTTGGAAGTTTAATTGAGGCAAAAATTGGTCTCTTTTGATGCAAAAACCTAAAGAACATGTTTAATTCATTCAAAATGTAATGTAAGAAAAGTTTTAAACTACATAATATTTAAGATTCATACTACATAAAATAAAAATAATATGTAACAAACTTGATAAGTTCTTGATTCCACACTTAAATCGATCGCAAAATAATTTAGATGAAAAAATAAAGGATGCAAGTCACCAATTTGATGATCCAAGTTTTACGCTAATGCAAGGAGAAGCTTCTCCCCAAAGTAATTGTCAAGGCTTGCAAAATGTTTGAAGAATAATTTATTCAAATCACTAATTCTATATTACATAGGTCCTATTTATGACAAAAGAATTAAAATAAGTAATTACTCAAAATCCCCCAAATTTTGGTTAAATACTAGACGTGCCCAATTTATCGAGCCTAGATTCAAACTAAATCAACAATTTTTGACTTTTAATTTTGTTGTATGCTTAAAAAATTATTGCGGTCGAGTGAAGTTCTTTATCTTAGCGTTGCATAAACTTTTGCACATGTGGATAAAAGAAAGTTTTTATTTGAAAATTTTAGAAAGGAAAAAATCTAGAGATTTAGCTCAATTAAAATAATCCCTATTTGTTAAAAGTATTAAAGTCCAACCTTCCTCCTAACTTAAGAAGACAAGATTATAATATCTAGATTATCAACTTGAATTTCTATGAGAATAATAAAAAAAAGCTAGAGAAATATTAAGGGATGATGAGTGTCAATGTTGATTGATGGTTGGCTAAGGTAATTGGGCAATAATAGTTTTTCGACGTTAATTAATTGAGGATAATGGCTTGGTGTTGGTGGTCAACTAATGATGGTTTGACAATAAAAGTCTTGATGGTAGTCTGACGACTATAGATGATGATGTGCCAATGGTAATCTAATGACAATGGTTAGACAATCAATCGACAACAACCGTGTGATGAAGATCATTGACAATGATCTTTTCGTATGGATCAATTGGAAAATCTCTAAGATTATTTAAATCTATGAGCTTTTTCAAGCCAAAGTTTTTTTAATATGGAGTGAAGGTCTATTTATGGATTTTTGGTTGTTATATTTTGTAATTTTTATCAAAATTGAAGCATACCATTGAACAATTGCAATTGATTCTTCTTGATTATTTTGTATTTTCTCAATATTTCAATTATTAAAATTTTCTCATTGAGATAATATACTTTGATTATAAATTTGCTAAAAATGGATCTTAAATGATCCTAAAGTCAAATTGAAAGTTTTTCCTTCTAATATTTGCATCAAGATTTGTACTTGATATGAATGAATTTCTTGTTGATGTGTCAAATTTGATGCAAAGTTACTTTAAAATTTGTATAGAATATAATTATATAACTAATATTAAATGAACACCTCATGTTTGTGAAAGTAGATGATTCAATTAGTGTCATGTGAAATTGTGAACCTAAATTAACAACAATTAGCAAGAAGAAGAGGAGCAATATTGTGACAACAAGAATTCTAAATCAATTGCAATTACCTCCTTAAGATATAATATCGTCTTGGTTATGGTAGGAAAAATGGTATGCATCAGATCCAAACATTTAAGGAAACCAGTGAACTGAGAAATCCAAAAAATGTGTTGAAGTAGAGAATGGAGTAGGTGCTAAAACAAGGAATTGGAAGCAACTATACTGGTAAATTCGATGAGAGTTAAATTAAAATAACTTATGGCAGTATGCCAAGCCCACCAAGGCAATTATACATTAGAGAACACATCATATTCTCATAAGAACCAAAATCATAGGCATGTTACATTTAAAAACAATCATGCAAATAAAAAATTAGGACAGAGGCAACTAAAATATTGTCCTTGGACATAATTTGTATTTACAAGGAATAAAGACGTTTAAATTCATGTTATTTTGCCCTTTACAACAAATTAATATGTGACAAGTAAATCTAGTCATAACTATAATGCTTTCTATAAATTAATCCATTATAGCAGATTATTTTGATATCTACTAGTAGTAGCGAACACAATCTCATCATCCAAAATGGCTTTAGGAGCAAGAGGAGCATTTATATTTAGATGCGGCTAGATGTAAAATTACAAGAAGATTAAAAGAGAAAATATGACGTTAAAAGCAAGGTTATAAAGTAATGTCAAGTCAAACTGATTCAAGGCTGAAGTAATACAATGCTTCTTGGGATTTCTTGTTTATAAACTGCATTCCAATGTACTGTAAGACTTAATATGAGCTTGCTTTTTCTACTTTTTATTACTTAATGGCCTAATAAATCTTGCAAGATTCAATGTATCATTACTTTATTGCTTAGCTTGAATTCCACTTATCTCTTGTTCATTGCATCAAACCTATAATTTTCATAATTAATAATTTATTTTTTGTGAATATCCTGATGCAAATCATTCATATCATGCAAATGATATGATTCAAAAATGAAAATACTAAAAATCTAACATGCATCTTGATGGATACTATAATGATTTATAAATTATTCTTTGATGATGAAATGACAAAGAAAATTGAAAGCAAACAAGCCAACATAAATGGCATGTACCTATATGGATGGACAGTCTCTTTATAGAAAGCTAACCCATATAGTTGAATTTCTAATAATGGTATTTATGCACATTTAGATTCATTTGAATGGATTAAATTTTAAATTTAAATTTCTGTTTAGGCACTTTTCATTAACAAATATCTTAAAATTGTCACATAATGTCACTTTATCACTAAATTCTTGCTTAGAAATTTTTAATTTGAGAAACCAAGGACTAAGAAAAAAAAACTATTAGATTTAACATTCATCATTGGAAAAAAATTAGCTGAGAACATCTTAAGAATTATTTTATTAGTTTGCTTAATTGATGCATTGATTATAATAGACATAACTTGTTCAAATGTATATTCAGGATTAGTTTCAATGATTTTTAGAAGTTCAAATTTATATTTTGGGAAACAGTTACTTTCTATTGAATATTTAAGTTCATACTCAAGTGGAGAATCAATTTCACATAGAAGCTTAGATTTATATTCAATATTAGATTTAGTTCTATCTGCAATTTAGATATATATATGATTGTAGGTTCAATCTCTGGTTCTAATTTAGTCTCTAATAGAGGTTTAAAACAAGAGTCGATCTCTTGTTCAAATTTCTTTTCAAATTTTAACTTTGCTTTAAAATAAGTTCATCTTCTTGAATATATTTTAATGTAGTTGCTGAAAAATCCAAATATAACTATAAATCTTCATCAATTTCATCTTTTAAAAATGTTTAGGATATACATTTTCCAATAAGATTAGATTAATTTTACATGATTCTTTCTGAAGGATTTTAATTGTATGTATGGTTGTTTTAACAAGATGATCTAATACCTCTATTTTCAATGATCTAGATAAAATCTCAATTAGTATTTTTTGTGAATTATAATTTAGTTTATTCATAATCTCTTACCTATGACTTTTAATGAAATACATAATGATAAGAAATAGTATTGTGGCAAATCATTTTAAGTTATAAGGCTTAGAAATGTATCATGATTTTTACACATCATATCCATCATACTTATAATGCTTAAATTGTTTATGCAGCTGACCCTTGTACTCATCCAATGAATATTACTCTTTAAGGTTATGCTTTAGGTAGCTAATGTTGATTTAGTTCCACTTGTAATATTTTACTAAAATGATTGAGTGCGACCCCCTTGCTTAAATTTAGCTCATTCATGTATGTCATAATCAAATAAATGATAATAATTAAAATAGTATTTTATATTATTTATCCATTTTGAAAATCCTTCATAGTCATGTCTCCCATTGAATATAAGAGATTATAATTTTGATTTTTATTAATTGTTCATTCATTTGGTATCATGACTTATCAAATCCTTTTTAAATTGAATCATTTATTAATTATTATGATTAACTTAATTGATATGTCCTATTTCTAGTCAAAATGACAATGCAACAATAAGCTCTAGCACCAATTTGATATAGAATCCTTAAGTCTAGAATGCACTAATGCAAACTTATAATGAGGTTTGCAAAAAAACACGTAAAAGATTAAAAGTTCAAAATTCATAGCTTCTTAACTTTTAATTTAAGGTTGTTAAGTATTTGAAATTCTAAAGCATTCTAAATGCATTATAAAGAAAAGCATCTATTTATAATATTTTGTTAATTTTTGTTTGTTTGTAAAAAAATGTTGGAGTTTACTTTCAATGACATTGGGGAGCGGTGGCTTCAAGGGCAACTAGCAAGTAGGTGATGGTGATTGGCAAGCAGGAGAAGAAATAGTGATGGTGGGCGGGTGAGTGATAGAGCGATCGATAACAAGTGAGTGAGCAAGCAACTAGCAATAGCAGCGACGTCTTTTATATAAACAGTCTATTTAGAATTTGTTTAGGGGCTATTTGGTTTTCTGAAAGGGATGCATGAAAGAATCTGATGTAAAAGGAATCTGATGTATTTGGATTACTTTATTATTTATTTGAAAACTCTATAAATACATGAGTTTATTTTTTTTGTTTGGTAAAATAAATGTTATAAAGTATTCTTGAGGTTGTGGCGATGGCGACAGGGTGCGGCTCGTGGGCGGCTAACTTTTCTGACGCCTGTTGGAATTACAAATCGGAGAATTTCAAATACACAAAATGACCTTTGTAATGTATTCTAAATTACATTACATGAAAATTTTACTTTCACCATGCTAAACAAAAAAAATTTTAAAACCCCTGCATTTACTTTACCTTGTACTCAAAATTCAGTCAACCAAACAACCCCTTTAAGTGGATTCCAAATACATTGAAAATGAACTAGAGTGAATTCAAAATGTTTTGAAATTTTACACTATATTTTTTTTAGCTAATCACTAAAAAATTCAGAAGTTATGCATTCCATTTACAATGCCTTATGAATACTTGCAACCAAACATCCCCTTAGACAATGATTATTTTATTTCAATGTAAAATTAGAAAACTTAATTTATTTCAAAAAAGTCAAAAATCAAAAGTTCATGAGAAATTTGAGAACAAATCTACCATGATTAAGATTTAAATTACAGAAATGAAAATTGATGTATAGAAAATTTGACAAGATCCTAGTCATCAACATTAACCAATGCCAATTGGTGTAGATGAATGTATAAATAATAAAATTTGTAAATTTGAAGATCTAGATCTTATGCCAGTAGACAGAGAAGCATTCCCCAAAGTTGTTGGTAAGACTTGCAAATCTTCAAAGAATCCACATCCAACACCATAAACAAGTATTAGGAGAAAAATAGAAATTTTATCTAGTCAATCATTCTAGATTACATGCATAAGAGATCCTTTTATAATAAAAAAGACCTAAATTAGCTAAGTACTCATAATCCTTATAATTGTTCAAATACTATATGGCCTTAGGACAAGCCCAAATTCCAACTAAAATGGTAATTTCTGCATTTAGCTTGATCAAAAATAGCAACACCTGATCCTTGCTCTAGAAAAATTGAATAGAAAGCAACTCCCAACAACCAATCATTCCAAGCCATTACAAGAGATGATCCTAATCACATATGTGAAACATTGAACCTAAATTAATTGCAGTTAGCATAAAGAAAGGGTGGTACCAATTCAATGATAATAATGATTCAAAGTCAATGAAAATTGTCACCTCAAACTGCAATATCCACTTGATTATAGTAGGGAACAATAGATACATCAATCTAAACATAAAAGGGAAGTAGTATGCAAGATATGCTAAAGAAGATTGTGGCAAGGATGGTGTGGGTGCTGAAATAGAAAATCTGTAGTAATTGTGCTAGCGAATGTGATAAGAGTTTAATCAAAATAACTTGTGGCAGTTAATATATGGAGGCAATCAAAACACTAAAGAACACATCCCATTCTCAAATACTTCATCCTCATATGTACTTTACATTTAACTAAACTAGAAACAAACAAACAAAAAATGCATGACATAGAGGCAACTAAAATACTATTATTGCATGTGATCTGTATTTCCAATGAATAAAAACTTACCATGACCTTTCTACTGCTTCATTTCCAATGAATAAAAACTTACCATGACCTTTCTACTGCTTCATTTCTACTAATAAAATACTATTATTGCATGTGATCTGTATTTCCAATGAATAAAAACTTATCATGACATTTCTAGTGCTTCATTTCTACTTCAACATCATATATACTTTACATTTAACTAAACTAGAAACAAACAAACAAAAAATGCATGACATAGATGCAACTAAAATATATTATTGCATGTGATCTGTATTTCCAATGAAAAAATCTTACCATGACCTTTCTACTGCTTCATTTCTACTAATGAGACTATAATTCAGTAAAATGCTTATTTAATGTTGATTTTGATTAATTATTTAATTTGTGTGGAAGTTGACGTAGTTGAGAGCAGCTAGTTTTTTTTGCTGTGAATGGCGAGAAGCACTTTTTAGAACTGAATTTGCTAGAATTTGGTAGCTGTGAGAAGGTTGTTACCTGACTTTTACAAGATGAAATCATAACACTTATAATAGCTTTCAAATAATTTTCTTCACTATCAATAATTCTATAATTATTTTTACATATAGCTGCAGCTGTACCAAATGATAAAGCTTTTGACCTATTTGTTGCACCATCATTTATGTTTTGCTTAAACAATGATAAAAAAATAATAGGAAATGTATTGTGAGTACAATTGTGAAATGTTTGTTTATGACAGAAATGGACATCTTTGTGCCTTTGAAGCTTCTTTTCTAAGCACTGCTTGCTTTCGCAGATTCAAAATTGCTGTAGTCATGCCAAATCTTGATGAACTATTAAAAGACACTCCAGCTCACGCTTTTGCATCTGTTTGGCTTGAATGGAGAAAGACAAAGTATTATCCTCTTCACTACAGTGAGCTAGTACGTCTCGCTGCCCTTTACAAGTAAGCTCCTTATTTTTGCAATATGGTGCTTCTTGTTCTGAGTTTCAGATGCTAATGTGTTCTTCTTAGAGCAATTTTTATTCATGGAAAATTATATTTGCTTACATCTAAGTATATCTTACTTCCCTATAAAAGCAGGTATGGTGGGGTCTATCTTGATTCTGATCTTATAGTTTTGAAGCCACTATATTCAATCAAGAATTCTGTTTGTGTCGAGGATCAAAGGGATGAAAATTCTACTTACAATGGTGCGGTTATGGCATTTGAAAGACACAGGTTACTGCAATTGGTTCTCGTTTTAATATTATTTTCATTTATAGCTATGCATATTATTAGCCTTCTGTATATTATGATGTTAGTTTATTTTGATCTTATTTTTTTCATAAGATATGCATGTGTGTTGATTTTGCAGATGTGCTGCCTTTTCTTACAAAAGTCAGAAGTAGAATTCATATTTGACATTTTATGATTATTGTTTTATTTGACAACTTCGATTGGTTCTTGCGATGGTCATAATTTATAATTTTCTTCAAAAATGGATATGTTTTAAAAGTCTTGTTTATGTTTTTTGTTTCCTCTGTTTTTATGTTCTAAGCCTATTTTATTGTTTTTGTTATTCGCTTAATATTTTAACGTACTTTCACAAGTGTGAATGTACATATATACCATGAGTTTGTCTTTAGGAATTTATATTTCGTAGCTACTTGCCAGCTCTATTTTGATGTAAAATGTTCTACCGATTTGTGTGATAATGATTAAAATTTAAGATGAGTTTATGTTTGGTTTCATTGAACTGGAATGAACAGCATGGAACCACAAAATTGGGTTCAAATGTGGTGATGATGTTGATGATGAATGCATTGGGTTATTTAAAATTATTATCACATGTTTACTGAGGAAATGTTAAAGAACTAGTTGATACTTAAATTGGCTATTATGTCCAACCTTTCTCACACATTCAAGTGTTTTTTTAAAAAAAAAATTTAAATGAGGGTTATCCCTCAATACTCAAGCTTCAATTTTACTTGATCAGCTCCTCTCTTGCCGTAAAATTACCACAAAACTCTTTTAGCATAACGCAGACCACACCGGCCCGACTGGATCGGTTGTCCATTGTCACACTTGTAGTCCGTCCCTGACCATCACCATCATTGGATTGTCGATTCGATTGATGATGTAGTCGAGCTATCATTTGTTTGCCAAGCAATCGTCGTCACCAAATCATCAATCGATAGCCATTGCCAGGCTACTAGCCGATTTTGGATGCTCGACCACCGATCGATCACCATCTTCAGATTGATAAGCAACCATCATCATAGAACCTCCACCCATCTGTCATCACCAGACCATTGGTCAACCACCGCATCAGACCAACACCACCTGCCAATATGTCGCACACCCTCCGACCATCCCCATCGAACAATTACTCCTTGTCACCTCCATTAGATCATATAGCCCAATTACCATAGTTGCACTACTTTTGTTTGATCATCATCGTTAGATCATCACTGCTCAATCACCACTATCGAGCTACCGCTACTCGATCATTATTGTCGGACTACCATCATCTAACCACCTTCAGTCTACCGCCACATTGTTACCATTGTTAGATTGATGCTTTCATTTGGCATTTGTCTTCGAACCATCGTTGACATCCGACCAGTTGCCCAACCTTCATGCCAACTCAACTACATTATTATACTATGGTCACATGACCACCGTTGTTCAACTCAGTTGTTAGATCTGTAATGGCCATCTACGGTTGCTTGATCTTGATTCGCTCTTGTCCTCCGTTTACTAACTACAGTTGCACAAACTCCTATGACCAACTTTTGTTGCTTAACTTTTGACGACCAATTATTGCCCCCAATTTTCATTGTCCGATTATAATTGCTCGGTTACAGTCGCCCTACCTCCATAGCCCTACTACCCTTCTTCTATTGTTGAACTGGGATCATCTAACTTTTGTTACTTGACTACAGCCTCTTGTCCTTCGATAAAATATATTTCACTTTTGTTACTTCACTTGACTACATCTGCAACTTCATCGCTCAACTTCATCTCCTAGCTTTCATTGCTCAACTACAACCTACCTTCCTCCGATAACCAACTATGGTAGCCCATTTTGACCCATGAAAATGGCTCCGCAATCTCCAACGGTCGCTTGATCTCTAGCAATCGACTATGGTCACTTAACCTTTATCACCTTATTACAGTCACTCGACTATGTTCACTTGACCCCTGTCGCTTGACCTTTGACAGCTGATTACAATCACCTAGCTATGGTCGTCCAACATCCATCATCGGCTACAATTTCCTGACCTCTAATGCTCGGCTATAATCGCTCATCCTCCTCCAACCAACTACAATCACCCAACCTTCGCCAAACAACTATGGTCACTCGACTACAAATGCTCGACCACCATCACTCAACTATAGTTATCATATTACGATCAACCAACTTTAATCGTCTAATTATAGTTAATTGATCATCATCGATCGACTATCAGCTTTTTATCATCATTACTCGACCATATTCCTGTGACCATAATGTCAACTCGACCATTGTCACCTGTCAACATTAACACCTACTGACTGTGGCATTCACCACTACCAATAGGATTGATGTATGTCATTGTTTATATGATCGATATACGTTATTGACATGCATTATTACCTATTAGACTGATACATGTTGTCAATGCCCAAAAGGCTTAGGTTTCCCATGAAAGTCCAATCTTTCGCATCTAGCCAGTTGTGGTCAGTTAGATGGGAGCATGAGACAGTCTTTTATGTTGGCTTGCTCATGTTAGAACAAAGTAGCAATTATGTGCCTATCTTTTAGCAGTTGGTTGCCTCATGTAGTCTGTCTATTCTAATGCCTATCATGTAATATTTGATAGTGTTAACTTATCTTAGGGAAGTGTTATTATTATGGCTTGTGGTCCATGTTAATTTGGTATCTTCTGAGGGTCCATCATTAACTCTTTTGCAATGTGATGTGGGCCCGACACCTTGCTCTAAAGTTCCATCCGCTGACTGTCTGATCACCTTATGTGGTGATCTTTCTCAGTCTTGAAGATGTTATCTAATCATTTTCAAGGAGAGTGCACTTGTCATTCTCATCGCTCTTTCTGAAAGTAGAGATCAAGATTTAGTGGAAGCTGAGTATGTTCTTGCCTTGGGAAGTAAGCTAACCAAGAAGAAAATTTGTGTCGTCTCTTCTTACCAACGTACTTTTTTTCTTTTTCCTTTTTTTGGCAAAATATTTGGGTTGTTTTTACCCTGGGATATGTCTAGATGATGGGGGTCTATCTCATTGCCTCTAGTCGAACTTTTACAAGACATGGAAAAAAAAGTGACATGATCTTTCATGATGCCGAGTAAATACCAAACTTTATGCTACAAAATTTTACTTTACACTTGCTTATTTATACCCAATATTGAAAAGGTTATATTACAAATCAAACTTGTTCTCTGCATTTGATTTACAAAACATCTCTACAATAGTAATCACTATGATATTTATTCTTTTCATAAAAATATGTCCACTCACTCTAAGCCTAGCAATTTTCTTTGAAATTCGAAACTAATGGTTTCATCGACTTGCAAAGAAAATCAATCAGCTTCGGTAAATGGATGGCTTGCTCGAAATTGGTTAGATTCAACTCAAAATCATTTCAATTCATGTAAACATACACATGTATAGGTGTTTCTACACTCATATATACTCAATAAGTATATAAAATATAAATATCTGCATATTTTTATGCGGTAAAACTTACATTATTATACACACATGTATGCATGCATAATCCATTGAATAATTTAGAAAATCTCAAAATATATATTTAAAATTAAGAAATTGTCTCATTTGGCTCAAAATCAATCATTTTTACATTTTGTGACGTTTACTCTACCAAAATTGAAAACTTTTATTCAAATTGAGGCTTGCTTTCTTGAACTTTTCTCAAAAACATCCTTAACCCACTCTATTGGCTTCCCATCCAACGTCGAACTCCATTTAGGAATCTCATTCCAGTTTCTGAGATACTCAAAATTTTTATCGAATAGACCAACTCCTGCCACTCACAGTGTCATGTCAGGTAATGGAAGCCACTCCTGAACGGCACTCTAGCACAAGCAATCATCAAAGTAGGATTCATTCCATAGATTTGTCAAGGTTTTACGTTGACTGTTCACCTAGCATTAAGCTTCAAACTTTCTCGTCTAGTCCTAAGAGCTGCAACTATGGTTTTAAATAGCAAAATCAACTATTGAATATGGAATTATATTCTAGCTATTGTAGGCATATTTTCAAAGTAGTTAAGCAAACAGTTTCTACCGTACAAAACTTCTTAATTGTCTTTCTTTTTTTTTTGCTTTCTTCAGTTACTAAGAATACTCATAAGCCATTAGGATTTGGCATGAGATGTTCGTTACATAAAATTAAATAAATTTTATTGAAACACTCCATTGTTGTTACCTATGTGCAAATTAAATAAATGAGGTCGAGGTTAAAACCCCCTAATTGCGATCGAAATCGATTAGATTCGTTTCAATTTGAAAATTCGACTTCGTAATGCATCAAAAATATTAAAATTAATTAAATAACAAATATCGATTCAATTAATGACCAATTAAATAATTAAAATCATTTTTTTTATGAAATTGCGTCAGTCGGAAGCCGAAAGCGTCCGAATGACCCGTTCGAAATTGATCGTATTGTCGTAAACGTCGAAACCTATCAAACGGCGCCCGCGTCGATTCGACAAAGTGTCGCGGCGTCGAGAAATTTGAGCGACCGCTTTAGACCTAATTTCACTGACCGCCGTCGACTTTGCTCAAATGGCCGTCCTTGAAATCGATCAGTTCGCGTTGACAATGAAATCTACCAAATTGACATATTGTTGGGGTTTATTATTGGGATGATTCATAAAAATTTATATGATTAATGGCTAATTATCTTAATTACTAAGCTAATTAGCCTAAGTAATTCTCCTAATCCTTACCTAATTCCTGCCGCCCAAGCCTCCAATAGAAAGATCCGGCCGCTATTTCCTATTGGTTGCGCAGGCAACCAATCGACAATCGGCGACTTATCGGCGGAGGGATATCTCCGACCCTGCGTTGACCCTCATTCACGCTATCTGCTGCTCACGACTCTCCCCTCTCTCTGGTTCCTGCGGCTCTCGGCTCTTCCCCCTTCTCGCGATTCTCTCCTCTCTCACGAAAACCCCTTTCGTTCTCTCTTCTCACGGGTTCGATCTCAGGGCCGCGATCCTCCCTTTGACATTCCTCTCCGTGACTCTCCGAAGTTTCCCTGGTTCTCATGCGATCTGTGACTCTCTCCTTCCGTCGGTCGGGGAGCTCGAAACCTTGGCCATTCATCCGTCCCCCTTTACTTCTTCTACTGTGTCTCTCGAGCCTAGCAGAGTTGAGTGCGGTTGGCGAGCATTGAAATCCCTTCTCCTTCTTCTCCTTTTAAATCAACACCTCAGTCGTTTCTCTAACCCTAGCTTATTCTTATGCATTTGGGTATGCTGAAAATTAGGGTTTTGCAAAATATGCTTAAATTCGTGCTTAAATTCATGCTGAAAGTTTTCTTTAGGAATTTGGGATGATGTATGGTCCAAATCTCATGCTTATTGCTTTTATTTATGAAATTTAAGTTGTTTAGTTTGCTGAAAAAATGATTTGGGATGATGTATGACCTAAATCTCATTTTATTTCCTATTATCTATGGATTTTATGGTATTTATCTTGCTGAAAATGCTTTGGGATGACGTATGGCCCAATGTTGTGTTGCATGCTATCTTTTAGGGGTAGTTATGATGCTACTTTCTTTGGAATTGGTTATACTAAGGGAAATCAAATCGATTTGCTTTCCAGTAAATGTGATGCTTGCTGAAATCATTTCTATGAGAGGGGGGAAGTTATTAATTTGTTATCTGAAGTGTGTTGTTTGCTGAAATCATCTTTACTAAAGGGAAATAGAATCAGATTTGCTTTTAAAAAAAAAAAGTATGATACATGTTGAAATCATTTTAATCAAAGGGGCTATGTCATACTACATACTATCTCCTATGGATTTCATTTGTTTGTCCTGCATATGGGTAGAATGAAATCGAAAATGAATTCATCTTCTTTTCTTTTTTATGGGTTTCATTCGTTTGTCTCTTGCATATGATTAAAGTGAAATCTGAAATTAAGGAAGAGGGGTTTTCAAGTATGGTTTAAATCTAGCCTAATGTCATGATTGCTTGTTGCAGATGGATATTTATACTTTTATCTTGAAAATAATTCTGCTTGGAATAGAAAATAGAATCCTAAGCTAAATGCAAGTATTTCTATCCTCAACCCATGTTCTTATCGTATGGAAGAGTTAATGTTTGAAATTGTCTTTCTTACCTACAAAAAGAAAGGGATGAAATCTGAAATTTAAAAGCATAGAAGGGCTTGAGTGTTGTGAAACCTCAAAATCTGAAATTCAATCACGAAATTGTTTACTTTCCTTTATGGGTTTCATTGCATATTTGTCGTTTATCATTTTGATATCTTGTTAATAGTGAAATCTTATCTTTCAAAATTTTGGCCGTGGTGTCTCGCGACATCCTTTGTCTACCTTTTTGGCGTGGCGGGGTCTCTCTGTGGTAACCCACATGTGGGGGAGGAGGTTGTTGTAAATTTTGGTTATTATAATTTTAATTAAATATCGTCTGGCGGTTTTATTATTATGCAAATCTGACTTTAAATTTATTCTTATAAGTCTCTTAATGTTCTCCACATAGGGAAATCTTTATCTTATCAAAATTTCGGTGGTGTCTCGACATCCACCCATATATGCCTTTCTTGGCGTGGTGGCGGGCCTCTCAGAACACGCGTGTGAGAGAAGCCGGAGAATTTGTTGTAAATTTTTATTTTTTAATTAAATATATGCAAACTCTTTATTATTATGCAATCTGAGTTTTAAATTTATTACTATAAGTCTCGTGTTTCTCGACATGGATAGGGAAATCTTATCTTTATCTTGTGCTACGCGCTTTCTTGGCGTGGTGGATAACAAAATTTCGGTAGTGGTATCTCACATTATTACTTTCTTGGCATGGTGAAGGCACGTCTCGTAGCCCATATATCGCGGGGGTGGCGTCGGGAGGCTGTTGTTTTTGAAAAAAAAGGAGAAGGAAAGATTTATTTTCCATGATGTTTAAGCGTGTTTATATCTGAATCTGACTTTAAATCTATTCTTATAAGTACTCTCGTGTTTCTCTATGGTAGGAAATGTTATGATGTCTTTAACCTTATCTGCCTTTCTTGGTGGTAAGAAATAAATTTGGTCCGGTGTCTCTACCATACCTTTCTTGGCGTGGTGGGAAAACACAGTTCAGTAGCCTTTTGAGGGATCGAGGCTGTAATTTATAAAGAGAAAAAATATAAAGAAAGGGTTGAAATCTTTGAAGTTATCATGTTGAGCAAATTTTCTTTATGTCATATATGAATACTTATCTTCAATCTATATCGTATCTATCTGTTGTAGCAGTATGGCATAAAGTGGTTAATATAAATGCTTTATGTGTTGAATTCTATATCGTCTGCAATATTTTATTTTATTTGTTATGACATCGTTGTGTAATCTTTAAGATTATTTACGACGTGTTATGAAATATCGTTAGGCGTGTCTCAGCATAATTACCTCCTACTTTCTTTGTCATTTTTATGATTTACATACATCTATGGGACATAGTGAACATAAAACATATATGAAATAAATTAAATCTATCATCGTATACGTGACATTATCGTGAAGATACAAATAGAAAATTGTGTGAGTTAGAGAACTTACAATTCATGTGGCGTAATTTAACTTACTCTTTCTGAGATTGAAAGAGCTTGGAATAGTAGTCTTAAAGAGAAGAGGAAGATAAAGTAAGTTTGAGAGGTGAATCTCTCTTATTTATAGCTACTCCTTCTATCTATCTTATGACATCCGACGTAAAGGCTTGTCGTAAGTTGTCTGAAAAATCATCTAAATTCATTTTGTCATATCGCATTACATGCGTGGACATGTGCGTCGCTATCATCTTAATGTCATAAAAAAAAGGTGGAGTGGATTTAAAGGGAAAATAAACTCTTTTTTTGTCATATCTTAATAAAATTTAATGGTCTTATCTTTTTTTCATGACTTGCACATGTGAAGGAGGTAGATTTTAATTAATCCACTTGTCTCTTAAATTATATGACATCTACTTCATATCTTTGTCTTCTCCTCCCCTTATTAAGAGAAACGTAGTATGGATCATAGTATAATGGCCAAAATAATTTATTTCAGCTCTTTTCTTCGATTTACGTAAAGGAGAGGATTTTCAAATTAAATATCTACTTTAGATTATTTCATAGTTGATTAAATGGACCTCAAAATTTATTTATCATATCCTTCTTGATTTGTTGCATAAAAAATGGTATTTGGCTATATCGATTCATAACATCTCTTAGATAAATGATAGTCTTTATCTTTAATGATTTCTTGAAATGGCTCAAATATTGATTTAAATCCTATTTTCCCTCATTTGTGGTATAAAGGGGTTGACAACAATATTCATATCATGCTTTTAAATAAAGCTATGTTTATCTTGGATCCATTACTTTATACTTAATCAAATGGACCTTAAAGTGTTGATTTCAATCCATCCTTTGATTTGCATAAAAGGGGATTTTGGCAACAACATGCTTTATCATAGTTGAATCAAATGCAAGTCTATTTTAGGTGTTACTTCATGATTGATCAAATGGGTCTCAAAATAATTTATTTTTCTCTCGATTGGTGGCATAAAAAGGAGGATTTTTTGGCAAATGAAGTGCGTATGTTTCAATCAAATAATTATATCTATTTTAGATTCCACTTCATTTTGGCCCAAATGAAGTATTCATAAATCAAATATCTAGAAAACGTGATCCAAAATGTAAGATAAATAAATAAAGAAACAGTCTTTATCTTGGTTTGGTCTTGGATGTTAAGTTAAAAACTCAAAATCAAAATTTGACATATAAACTTCTTAGACCATAATGTCATGCAAAATTTTCAAAGAGCAGATACTTGTATGTATGTTGAAGTAATCATCATGTCAAATACAAAACAGAATAGGTTTGGTCTTGGGCCGAGTCAGGATTAATCTAAAATTTGATATTATAAAATTTCAAATTAATAATATCTGAGAAGCTAATTACATTATATATAATAGATATGAATCAACTACTTTATAAATTCAAATTCGAAGAAAAGCCGTCATACATGTTCCCAGAGTGGTTTTGAAGGATTACTTTGAGATAATAATTAGATCCTCATAGAAAATCGGACAGAGTAGACAAGGTCTATCAATTTATATTAGCCTTATGATCGAGAAGAGTAATTATAATTAAAATTTCAATGATAAGTGATCATATATTTAAATCTAAAATCAATCATAAAATGATCAAAATTAAAAAAAAATAACAAAAATATAAATAAAAAAAACGAAATGAATTATTTAAATTAAAACTTAAAAAATTAAAAAAAATCAATCCACCCCTCCGCAACTGTTTGTCTTCGGGTGACAAATTAAGAAAACTTTGCTCCGAAAAGTCGATGTCAAATTAAATACATGCTTCACACTCAAATATTTAAAGCGTGCGTGGCCGTGTCCTCTGCGTGATTTTCGCGATATGGTATAAATGCGGTTCTGACCTCCGGTGGTTCACGTGATAACCCAATTAAATTACGGTGCGGCCCCGTATATTCCCCGGCTTTGCTCTTTGGTAGTGAAATGTAGAATGTATTTGGTTGCAAAAGCCTATGTTAAGGTTGACTTATATTTGTCTTCAAAACACCCAGTCTGAGACACTTGGGACGAAATAACCCGTGTGTTCGGATCCGGTCGAGGTTGGGTCCTACCTCTTGACTGTGAGGGATCATGACGGCGGGATGACGAATCATGGGATCTAGATCGTCCGTTCCCCACAAAAGTTTTAAATTAAAATAATAAATTTCATTGGTTAAACTCTCTCATTTTGATTATATCGTTCTTTAACGATTGGTAGCCGAAAGTGCTCTCGGTATTGGGAGGGTAATTAACTATAGCTTGCGTCATAGGAAACGAACAGATATAAAAGTTCCCAATGAGAACAAAATCTCTGGTAGTGTCTTTCATCTATTCATCATTATATTAACCTAAACAACTCTTTTCTTTTGTTTTCCAAAAGATTCGATGGCGAATTTTGGATCCCATTTGGCGACTTTTGGGAAAGGTTTCTCTTTTTTTAGTCAAATCTAAGTTATAATTGCGATTAGATATATAAAAAAATGAAATGAAAATGAAATGAGAAATGATAAGTTAATCTTGATAACTTAGAAACTGCGACATAAAGTCTTAAGTCATTTGAGACTTTATTGAATACATGTATTTAATATCTTTTCTTATCTTTAAGGTGAGATGTAGTATTTTTAATTGCTAATTTTTACCTTTAAATATCTCAGAATGGTTCTCGAATCTTATTCTTGTCACTCGAATTAACATTCGTTTGACAAATGCCATTATCAATTTGGAAGCGGAGCTACCATCAATTTAGTAGCGTGGACTATCGAATCAGAGCAAGTTGCTTGGCCTCAGCTTGTCGAAATTCAAACTCATCACACGCCATGTGCGTGATCTCAAACTCTGGCGGTTTTATTCTGCTGAAAGCGCCTTCGGTCTTTGAGAGGCTCGGCCCCTTGGAACACCAATCTTAAGAGGGTTGTCTTGCGGGCTTGTCTCCCGAATAATGCAATCCTAGCGAACCCGCGGGGAGACATGATCTTTGAAGCTTCTTCATCGAAGCAAGCTTAGCGGGCGAGAAGAGAGAAATCTTGAGTTACGTGCTCAACATTTATTGCCCGTCGGTCACCTGTCAATGGGAACCAGCGGTGAGTGTTCCCCTGTCGGTTTGATAATCTTAAGTGGGTTAAGCGGAATCTCTTGGTCTGTCGATCCTTTTGGACCAGCGTCAGTTCGCTCCTCTCTGCGAAGCAGCTATCTCTGCGAGTGCATGGGTTCTCAAGTGCCGAGAGAAGGGCGATGAAAAGAAGATACAGTCTGCTCGAGGATCTTATATTACTCCTCGAGACCTCATCCGTAACTTCAAATGGCGGGGCATATCCATGTCCCTACGGTTGGACCCGCAGCGTCAGAATCCCCTAAAGGTCGTGGAAAGGTAAGCGAATATGGAGGCTGTCTTAAAAGAAATTCTTTAAGCATGGCGTGACATGCGGTGTATTAGAATCATTGACTCAAATCTATCGATGATAGCTAAAGAGGGCACAGATGATAAAATATCGGCGGTAGACACGCGGAGAATCCTCGGGGATCCGTCATCAATCAACTCCATCCCATCGAGGAGGTTAACTTTGATCAAGCTCTCTAATTGAAAAGTTTGATTCCACACTTGGAATCGGAGTCCATTGGAGACGTCGATGAAATATCAGAGGATGAAGAAGAAGAGGAGGATGCTATTTGAAGTGGTGTATATGGTACAACAAGTCGGTGAGCCATCGGGTGTATGTCTCACAATAAATGCAGCTCCGACACGAAGAACAAAAATGTTCAAATAGAGCATCCTCGAGTCTTGAGAGGAACAAGAAGAAGAAGAAGAAAGGGAAGAAAATCCCACCTTCCCGATCTTACCACTTTGGCAAAAGCGGGGACAAATTGAGAGATGAAAGCCAAAATAAATAAACAGTTGAATATGAAAATGGCGAAATGATGATCTGAATTTACTGATGATGCGATTAATGCGAGAAATATTCGCGAGGTCAACACATCCCCGAAATAAATAATCATCAAGCCTCTAGTAATGCCTATGACAATCCTCCAATAAACTGATCTCACATGCTCGGTCTAAATTGACGGCGGATTGAAATAAATGAGTCGAAGAACCTGCTCGAATATACAAACTATATCCAAATCGCGGATCTCTCAACTTGATATTATCTTGAATGAGAAGATCAAAGTTATACTGAGAAAAAATTGGTGAGCAAAGCCGCCATATCTCATGAGTATGATCAAATTCCATACCCAAAGGGATATTCAATGCCAAAATTTAATCTATTTGACGAAATGGTAATTAAGTAACATCTAAACCAGCGTTGCAGTGTAAAGCAATGATGATTACTATTTCGTCGATTCGTCGATAGTTTAACTGACCGCTGAATGGTATGTTGAGTTGCCAAATGACTCAAAACTTTTGCCGAACTCAAAAAACGTTCAAGCAAGCAAATAAAAAAGACAACAATTCCGATCTCGCTTCGAGAAGAGGAAGAAAGACGAAGTCAAGAATCAGATATATTACGCGACGAATATGAGTATGAAATGAACAATTAGGAGTACGTAATTCAATTCATGGGCAACATTGATGACAAGATGGCGCTTTATCTTTGCATGGCTTCAATACCACATTTCGTGAGCTACTGATGGTGGCTAAATTTGAGAAATTAAATTTATCCCGTTCCACCAAGATAAATCTAAAAGAGCAAAGCTCGGATCAGAAGGAAACACACTTTATTCAAGAAAGATACGTGGTTGTCTATAACGTGAAAGAATCTGCTTATCAAGAAAGACCAAAACATATTCAATTCGCTACAACCCAAGCTCATACTTGAGGTAATGATGTACTCGAGCCGCCAAATGAAGATACCAAACAAACAAAAGGAGCGAATGATTCAATACCAACCCTAAAAGAAAACAAAGAGTATTCTTTAAGAGGAAAGTGGCTAAATTGTTTAAACATGACTCAAAGCGCCTCCAACTACCGAGTGTAAAAGACCAAGAGATGACAGAGATAATCCAACTATTGCCCATATCGGGTGTCACATCCTATTGAAGATCTACATATTCAAAGATAGAGCGAAAATATAAATGAAGAATTCACATTATCGGACGGTATTGGCGTCAAGAAAAATCCACAGAATCACCATCTCCGACTATCAAGCAATGATAAAGGCAAAGAGAAGCGGATGATGATGAAAGTCACGCTTCTAAAAAAGGCTAAAAAATGCCACTCTTGAGCGGCACTTCAAGACGCTGTGGTAATGGAAGCCACCCCGCCACTCAAAATTTTACCGAATAGACCAACTCGCCATGCGGGAGTGATATTTTAGATAGGAGAGAGATATTTGATAGATAGGTAAATAATATAATTTAGGTGTTAGATATGTAATTAGTATAGTTTAAGATGTGTTTGTCCCTCAAAATTTAATTGTATTATTTTATAAAATGATGTTTTATCCCAACAACGCCACGCCAACACAAAGGCCGATCATTTTACTTTACTCAAGATATTACGCGGCCAAGCTCACATATCGCGCGAATCCAACCACGCCGCTATTCCACGCCGCCGCACAAAGCACTTAACAAAATCGGTGACGGATCAATAGCTTAACTATTGATCGAGTAATAAAACACTTAACAAAATCGCCGAGTTCTCGTTTGTTAATATTTAATCATTCGTGTCATTAAAGAAGACGCACCACGTGTAAAGTTGTTATATAGTGTCACCGGCTCCACCGCACTGCTCTAATTGCCGCCAAATCCAGCTCCATTCCGGTGTTTTCTCCCTCCCTCCTCAAGAAGCAAACTTTTGCTCTGAGGTTTAAAAAATTGAAGGAAAAGGGCCACCGTTATAAAGCACCACCGCAACACGGAGCTGGCAACACGTGGCTCGTTCAATAGCGAAGCCTGGTCCGCCCTCAAGAAATCAGGCGGAAGATCAGCTGTGACACTATAAACAGCTTTACAGCATGTGGCCGTCTTCTTTAATGACACGAATGATTAAATATTAACAAACGAGGCTTACTGGCGATTTTGTTAAGTGCTTTATTATGCCTCGATCGGTAAGCTCTATTCAGAATCCGCTTCGATTTTGTTTTGTCAAAAACAGACGGGAAGGTAGACACGTGGCGATAGATGGATAACGCGTGGTTGGCAGATTTTCGCTGCTGCGATTTGTGAGCTTGCCGTTACACGCATGGCGAGTAAAAGTAAAGTGATCGAATGGCCTTTTGTGTAGCGTTTGTAGTGACGTTGTTGGAGGAGGTTGATAAAATTGGGTCATCATATAACAAATTAATTTTTATGAAAGTAATACAATTAAATTTTGAGGGATTTACAAACACAATATCTTAAACTATACTAATTACATATCTAACACCTAAATTATATTATTTACTTTTCTATCACCTAAATATCTCTCTCCCTATCTAAAATATCACTCCATTAACTCCTGTCTAAAGAGATACTCAAAATTTTTACCGAATAGACCAACTCCTGCCACTCAGTGTCATGTCAGGTAATGGAAGCCACTCCTGAACGGCACTCTAGCACAAGCAATCATCAAAGTAGGATTCATTCCATAGATTTGTCAAGGTTTTACGTTGACTGTTCACCTAGCATTAAGCTTCAAACTTTCTCGTCTAGTCCTAAGAGCTGCAACTATGGTTTTAAATAGCAAAATCAACTATTGAATATGGAATTATATTCTAGCTATTGTAGGCATATTTTCAAAGTAGTTAAACAAACAGTTTCTACCGTACAAAACTTCTTAATTGTCTTTCTTTTTTTTGCTTTCTTCAGTTACTAAGAATACTCATAAGCCATTAGGATTTGGCATGAGATGTTCGTTACATAAAATTAAATAAATTTTATTGAAACACTCCACCTGATAAGTGAAACTTCCTTAACCATGTAAAACCTCCTAATGAAACTATTCCAGATCAAACTCTTTAATTATTCATGATACTCTTGTGCTGTAAGAATCAGTTTTTACTCATTTTTGGGTAACGGTGTTTTCGTAAGATCTATTGTGGTAATATGTATATTCTTTCCTCAAAAACGCCATCTTTATCTTTGTTGTTACAGCAAAAAGTTCTCCCATAACTCAGGAATATCAACAAAACAAAAGCATTTTACAATATTATGCTGTAAATGTTGGTACAACGAAGATTTTTTGATAATGGAGATGCTTTTAGCATCTGCCTGGTATAATGACCGTCAACCAAAATATATGAATATATTATCTGAAAAACTAAGATATACCATTTTATTAGGATACAGTCATCTGATTTAGGAAAAATCTCTTGAAACCCATTGTTGCTATCTTCATATTTTAATGTCTGACACTAGAATTTGATGTTTTAGTTATTGTTAAATTATATGTAAAGTCATTTATTTCATTCTTTCTGCAAGAGGTTTCCCAATTCCTGTTGCGATCATGTCACCTAATTTGATGTAATACAGGAAATTTTTTTTAATATCAATGACTTCTGCTCACCAGTCATTTCTGTTTATTTTGACTTCATGACCAATTTAAGCCTTCCATACCGTTAATGACATTAAATTCATATTCTTCAGTCCTTTTGTGAAGGAATGCTTAACAGAGTTCCACTCAACATATGACGATACCCTCTTAATGTGGAATGGAGCTGATCTGCTAACTAGAGTGATTAAAAGGCTTCGGGAGAGAAGTCCTGGGAAGAGCTTAGAGTAAATATAATCTCTTCCCAGTCGATCTTTCCAATAAGTTCAATGGACATTACAAGGTATTATTCTTCCCAACCTATTTTCATTTAAGTTAGAGCACAAATTCACATAGCATTGAATTGGTCATCTAACTTGGTCTAGTATGATCATCATTATCATTAGTTTTATTGCAGTACTTTAAGGTTTGTTTTATTATCAACATTCTTCATTTATTTTTATTAATTGCAAAGTGATATGTTAACTCTATTTTATACAAATATTTTCAGAACTTCAAGCCTCTCTATCCTTAGTCTTTTACCTTTTCTTCTCATCCTTTCACACAAATTTTGTTCACTCATTTGTTGGTGTATGTTTTATTGTTGTGCATGTACACAAAATCTAAATTAATTCAATAACGTAATTTTAAATAGATCTACTTTCTCTCACATAATTATTTCACATCCTATCTTCAACTTTATGTATTCATCTCAACATTTTATTTTGTGTTACGCTCAGCATTTTCATTTGTGACATCTTTGTAACTAACAGGTGAACACTCAAATTCCGAATTATATAATCAATCAATTATAGCTTTATAATTTGTTTTCAAGTCCTCTTGATTTTTTTGTCATCATATATACAGCTGAGTAATGCCTCTATTTTAATTTTTAACAAACCAGTTTTAGAAATGTTAACTAAAATGCAAAATCCTTTCTTGATGAGAAAGGGGAATTACATACATAAAACACTCAAAGATATCTATTTACAAATCTAACACCCTTTGTGCTCCATTTCCATCATGCAAAGCTAATGAAAGTCGTAAGGTTGCTCAAAAATTAGATTGGGGTGCCATTAATAGAGGATTTGAAGGAGAGGGCATGACAGATCTGAATGTTTTTGCAATGCAGGTGGAGAAATAGTAAAAAATTGCTTTGCTCTAATCACTAGCAAAAATGCGAAATCAGTTTTCCTATATGCTTCTTAATTAAACATCTTCATATGCTTTCATTTTCCCATATTGTTTCAGGTCTCCCATTCTATAGTTCATCATTTGTTTTTCCTCCCAAAATGGAATACTCCGGTGGCTGCTTAGATACCAATAATAATATTCCAAACATCCAATGAGCATCTCCATCTGTTTCTACTGTTCTCATGTTTTTTTATTTTTTATTTTTTTATTTTACTTCTATCTAATTCATCACTAATCTCCACGTTTAAAACTGTCAATTATACAGGTATTTCGCAGCAGCATCAGAGGAGTCTGAAAGGGTCTCTCATGATAAACTTTTCAGAAAGATTCTGAACGAATCATTCACCTTCCATTTCTGGAATGGCATAACGTCTGCTCTAGTGCCAGAGCCGGGTAGCCTCGCAGAAAAACTTTTAAATCACTATTGCCTCCGTTGCCTTGATATTTTGTGATTTACAGTTGTCTGTTTCATTCAAACGGAAGGAGCTGGATGATGTGGGGTAGTTATGATTTCCAGCCTAGTGAAGAAAGAGTTCTGGTTTTAATTAAGCTCCTGCATTGTTTACTGCCACAGTTGATCTTTGATCTTTGTCAGATCAAAGTGCAAGCATTCTAGATCCCGATTGAGTCGGGCACCTTTCCGATTGTAAACAAAGTGAATGCAGCTGTTTTTTTTTTGCGGTGAATTTCACTTGTGCTCATGCTATTATTTTCCCAGATAATTTTTTAGGCTTATGTATATTTCTACAGTGGTGACAAGCACCCGAAATTTACTTTGTGGTCGTTCACCCCATCATGATAGCATATGAAACGTGAGGGTGAGGGCCTTGTGCAGAGTTTTTTTTTTTTTTTTTTTTTTTTTTTGTATATGATTGAATTGTACTTGCTTCAATATTCCAGTTTTTATTTGTTCACAATTTGTCCATTTAAGAAATGCTTTTTTTTAGAGTTTCTTTATGAATCTCAGAGGTTGCTTTTTCTCTTCAACCTTTGATATCCTTTTTTTGATGCATGGACAGTGCAAGCCAAAAAAACTATTTATTATGGCTATTTTATAAGGTGTTTGATCATGGATATAGAATGCTGAGTATTCAGGCTGCTTGCAGACACCAGTCAGATTGAAGAAGTTAAACTCTGAAACGGTGGTGTAGTTCATCATACAGAAGACATTGAAGATAACTTGGAGGATATGTAAAAGTGAAAATTTGAAGAAAACTCTTTTATGGGAGGATCCATGGATGATGGCAATTGCAGCCAAGTTGAAATAAGCTGCGTTCTTGAGATGGTCGATTTTTTTTTTTAATAGCTTAAAAAATCTTAAAATGCTGTGTAGTCATCTATTTTATTTATTTTCTACTGAGGAGTAGTAGTTTATTTTTGTATGTTATTTGATTGTTTTGGTTACAGCAAGTTTCTCAAGGGCTTCTGCTTAACCAGTTCTACCTCTTGTTCTTTCTCCAGATTACCCTATTTTTGCATACCATGAGCAAGAATTTGATTTACCTCATTATGGATTTATTTATTTATATATATATTTTTCCTTGTAGGATGTCATCAGTCAAAAAAATTGATGAGGATGCGGACCCTATGTTCAGTTTTGAGGTAACCCTGCAGAGTTTCGGCCAGAAATTAAAATGACAGGTATCATAGATCTATTTCTACTTCAAGTGACTTATTTTGGCTCTGATATGATATGATGTACGACATGAACTCTAATTACCTTAAGAACCAATTAAACACATCATCTTTCTAATTTATAATAATGAATAAAATACATAAAGACAATTTAAAATACAACAAATATAGAAGCACATATGAAGTTTTGTGAGATTCAGCTGAATTCGTGACCTGTGGGCACCAACTAATTTGGTTGACATCTGTCTTGGAAGTTGCTATCAAAGTCTTTGGGTTCTATCTTCACCCCTCACCTATATATATATATATATATATATGCACTATGTCCACTACCACATAAAAATTGAATAACCCACTAAGTTTCATAATAGGTATAGAGAGAGATTACTCTGCATATGAAGTTGAAGATATGGACCACTAACTGAAAGAATTACAGTACCTACTGTGAATATGATAACTAGTCGTGGGAGAAAAGATGTTTTATCCTTTCTTGGCTGCAGTATTTCAAATGAGAGCAACTCCTATTATGAATAAAAACTTCATCTCTTAATTGAATTGAAACCAACATATGGAGGTGTATAGGGGAATTTGGCTAAGTAGTTCATTTCTTTGTCTAGGCCCTTATCTTTTTGCTTTAGTTATGGATGTTCTTATTAGGCATTTACAGGAAGATGTACCTTGGTGTATGCTTTTTGTTGATGACATTCTTCTTGTTGATAAGACTAGAGAGGGAGTCCAAGAGAAACTTGAATTATGGAGGTCAACATTAGAGTCTAAAGATTTTCATTTAAGTAGATCTAAAATTGAATATATGGAGTGTAATTTTAGTTGTAGAAGTTATAGTGATAATGTGATATTAGGTAAACATGTCAAATAAGAGTGAGATTGATATTTAGGCTTTTATTGTTCAAAATGATGGTGAAATAGATGGAGATGTTATTAGTAGAATTCAAGTTGGATGGTTTAAGTGGATGAATCATTTGGCTGGTGTGATAGAAAAGTTCCAATTTAAACGGGAAAATTTTATAAGATGGTGGTAAGACTTGCAATGACTTATGGTGCAGAATGATGGCCAATAAAAAAGAGAAGACTAAGTTAAGTGTTACGAGATGAGGATGCTCGTGGATGAGTGGCTTTACTCTTAGAGATAAAATGAAATGAGTATGTTTGGGAAAAGTTGGAGTAGCCCAGATAGATAAGATTAGAGAATGCCTTAGATGGTTTGGACATAAAGCGTTATCGATGACCCACCAGGAGAGTAGATGATTAAATTGCCTTATATTAAAAGGGTAGAGGTAGACCAAAAAAAGACTTGTTAAGATGTATAAAAATGACCTTAGTATACTTGAATTAAATGAGAATTTGACACATAATGGACACAATGGAGAGATTCATGTAGAATTCACTAAGTGGGATAAAGGCTTGTTGTTGTTGTTCATTTCTCTGTCTACCTTTGTGATTTTTATAATGTATGTGCGGGCTCAGTTTTTGCAATTTGAATTTACCTCTTCCTTGTTATCAACATCCAAAGTAGAAGATGAGAGATTTCACCTATCTCACATCATTGATTGTCTTCAGATCTTTTTCTTGTTTACTTCATTTAGCTTCTAGTTGTTTGATCCAAAGCTATTGTCCATTATTTCTCCACTATTCCAACTGTCAAAGTATTGGTGAAACCTGACTTAAGACGAATTTCAAGATCAATATCAATGCAAACAGAGCTCAAACTAATTTTTGCTGAAGTTGAACTCATTGATGTGTTTGATGATAAACTCATTCAAAAATCTTAAAATTTAAAAAAATTTGCATGTAAGATTCATCTTATTGGTATCAGAAAGCTTGTAATACATATCTGATAATCTCTTCGTCACACCTAGTGTTACCATTTCATTGAAATTGTTAAAGACAACATTCTTAGTTAAGCAATACACAATTAACTCTTAGTGCTTATTTGTCCATCAACTCCCACTCTTCTTAGTTAATAGTGGAAGGCTTTGATTTTTTAAAAGCCTTATGAAACTTCTTTAATAAAGATAATATTCTATTCGCATCTTTCAACAAACAAAATATCTCTCATCAAATTTGTCAATCTTAACTTCCTTACCTTTTATTGTTTCGATTGGTGCATGGTGTTACCTAGTATCACTAGTTAGACTAATAATAACAAACAAAACAACAACAACAATCCTAGTTGTTCCTACATGAATCATTTTTCTCCATTATCCTATTAAGTATAAAATTCTCATTTACTTTCAATAAATTAAGGTCATTTTTTATATATTCTAATCAAGTCTTTTTAGGTCTACCTCTATCTTTCTTAACATAAGAAGCATCTAATACATCTACTATTCTAATTATGACGTCGACGCTTTGTAGCCAAACCATCTATAAATTGACTCTAATCTTATTTATCATTGAAGTCACTCCAATCTTATCACGATATATTCATTTCACATTTTCTCTCTAATAACAAGATCAAATATAATAAATACATAGACACAATATTTTTATGGTTCGTGAATTTCACCTACATCTATATTATGTGGAGATCAAACAATCCATTAAATTTTAAAGAGAGAGAGATTGCCTTTCATATAAAATTTAATGATATTGGCACAGCCACCTACTTTAAAGATGAGGACTAGTTGTGAAGAAATTATTGATATTAATGTTACTCTTTTCTTCCTATGTTGTAAGAATCTAAGTGCAAGCTTCTCTTACCCTTAGCCAAAAAATTCTTCTTTTGATGAAAATCAAAACCAACAACACTACTTATAGGAATGAAAGACCTCCATTTGTTCTCTTTTTCAATAGCCTCTTTTTCCTTTCCTTCCTACTTCTCCTTATACTCTATTTATCTTTCGATGGGAAATTCAATATCTAAGAGCTCTTATATCCTTTTTATTTCTGATTGATTTTAATGTATTTTATTTTTTTATCAAAAAAAAAAAACTTTAGAATAGCATTTTTATCCTTACATAAAATCACACAATATTGTGTCCAATAGGGTGCCTTTTAGTTATCACAAATACATAGATAAGCATTTATCCATAGTATGTCTTCATTTAAATTACACCAATTTTCTCCTTTGGCTATTTATCTAAAAGCTATAAAATTAGTTAAAAAAATAAATAAATTTATCAATCTCCATAGGTTTCAATGTTTGGCCATCCTCTTTCAGCTTGTAATTTCAATGAACTCTGCAATCTGTTTGATCTCTTCCTCTTGAAGCCGAGGCCCGAATGTGCATTGCCCTCTCGGCACTTCTCCAAATCCCTAAAAGCACATTTTATATCGCATTAGTTTAGAACAATCTTGCCCTAATTTGAAATTGAAAATTTCAAGTAGACGAACTCAGTTTAAGCTCAAATTCAAAATTGATTTAAGGCACACAGCTCTAAGTCTCCTCATTTGAAGGTTTTGAGCAAATTTGAATCATATATGAATGATACGCTTAACTGGCATTCTTCCTTTGCCATAGTATGTTATGTTGTATAGCTCCTCTTCTGTTACCAATCCATTCCTGCATGAAAATAAATAAATAAATATAACTTTATTAAGACATCATTTCAATAAAAATTAAATATTTAAATTCATAATAAAATTTTAACTCGGACCTTTCATTTATTTATTTATTAGTCAAAATTGTAATGATTTGATCATAGAATATATAAATATAATAATTTAATAATTAAAAAAAATAATGAATGTTATTTTTATAAATAAATATATTTGAGATGTTATATGTATAATTCCTTAAATATTTTATTTTATTATATTTCAAGTATATGGTGGTATGATTGTTACCTTTGAAGGTCTTTGATGAAAAGAGTGGCACCCTACAATGTAAAGCAAATATTTAAGAATATCAATAAAATATCCATATATTAAAAGAAAAAAAGTATTTAATTTGATTTTTTTAAATTTATTTATTGGGAAAATAGGTTAACTCAGAGAAGATTAACTGGTTGGAGTATGTTTCCTCCCATATCATGGCAGCCAATGCAGGCCTTCTGAAAGAGTGCTGATCCCTTTGGAGATTCTGGCTGGGAAAATGAGGCTACATAAATGGAAATACCAAATAATAATGATTTTTCTATATTTAGTATGTTTTAAGAAAATTTAAAAATATTATTTTTTGTGGTTAATGATAAAATTCTAAGGCAAATTGTTAATCTTATACACCTACATGGATTATATATAAATGCATGCATTAATGCTTACAACTATAAATTTATGTGCATGTGTGTGCATTTATGTATATTTATATCATTCAATAATGATCTTGGGCTAGATTTATATTTATATTTATATCAAAATCAATGATCTTAAACTTCTGAAGACTCAATTATCAGAAGATCATAAACTTGAAGAGTCAAAATTTGTAAACTGTTGTGGTCTTTCAAAAATTTTTTTTTTTTTTGTGAATTATTTCTATAATTTTACTTTCATTATTATATATTAATCTAAATTATATTGATCAATATAGTATTATAATTGTATAAAGCTTAATTTTGTCCCATTGCATAGATTTAAGGGGGATTTATATACATACCACACAATTTTTATGTATTTATATATATAATATCTAAAATTTAATTTATATATATATATAATATGTTTCACACATTATTCATATAAGATGAGTGTAGATAAGAAATATTTAATTTTAGGAAAATATGTAAATATATAAAAATTGTTTATATAAATCTCCTTAGATTTAATGGTGTGAAGTTCTAACCTACTAGTTTCAATTTATGAGTGGGAATAAAATGGTTATCTTGACATTCAAACATATAACATTTGTTTATAAGATTTTATCCCTTTAATCTAAATTGGGCAATGTTAACCCTATAGTAGGCAACAATGGGGGGAATATAATGACAATGATTAATAATAAGTGATTTTGATCTTTCACTAAAAAATAATAAATATTTTTGAAATAAATATGTTTAGAAGAAGATTATCCCAACTATTCTTAGTAGTCCCTCCAAATCATAAATTGTCTCAATGTCCCTTCATCTCTAAGGAGGATGGTCATCGTCAATTTTAATGATAAATTGATCATTTTGAATGTACTATTTTCACAACTCGAAGGAGGATTATCCCAACACTCAATTTTATTACATTATTATTGTCAATATTGCTAAAAAATAGCTTATATTCACTTACTTTGTAGATATTTGGTCTAAGGTTAACCAAGATAGATATTTTGTAACTAATTATCTCTTATTAGTAGAAGTTATTTCAATTAAGTTAGCTAAGAATAATATTTTAAAAAATTTTTTTTTCACATAAAATTTTTTTAATTTTATTTTATTGATTATGTGCATTCATGATTAAGATGTTGGACATTTTTATTTTATTTTATTTTACTTTCAACATGATTTTGTTATCAAAGAAAATTGTTGACAATAACTTCAATTGTCTCACCTAAAACATTTTAATAATGTTTAATATATATATATATATATATATATATATATATATATATATATATATATATATATATAGTCATGCACTCACAAATTTTATAATGAGAAATGATGTAAAATAAAATACTTTTAAGACTTATTTGGTCGGAAATAAAATTGATGTATTGTATTATATTTGATATTTGTATATATTTTCATTTTTTTATATTCCATTGAAAATATATAAAATATAAAATAAAATTTTGAAATTTTAAAAATATGTCAAATGAGTCAAATCACTAATTCAAATATATTATAATTTCAATGAATTTTAAATTCATTAAATCAAATATAAAATGATTCTAATATTTATTTTACTGGCAATTACATAATTCTTGAATTTTTTAGATACATTGTACTTATTATATTTTGTATTTCAAAAATAAAAATTTTATATATCTGCATTCAAATAATATGACATCATGTAACATTTATTAATATAATATTATTTTATATTGACTATCAACTGTTATGTATTTATTATGTATCAATGTTTATATAAATATTATATATTAATATATAATAATACATAATAATTATATATTAACTGAGCATCATATGATGTTATTCTATTAAAATTTTGATGTAGAATTATATATGATTTTGCACATAATAATCTCTTTTCAAAAATATATATATTTTTAATATTTTCAATCAAATAGACTCTTGTAATGCATCGAAATCATAGGCATTTCTCTATCTTTAGTGAAACAATTGCTTAATTTGTTTATAAGGTCGACAATAGAGCATTATAATCTCCATGGGTCCTTTTCCTGGGTTCCATTCTAAGGTGGAAATAAGTATGCGGTTGAGTAACCTAACCTGGAACAGGGAGGAGAGGATTGGATAACGTGAGGATAGCGGATAGGAGAGGACTGGCTAGAAAATTTACAGTTCCTGTAGCCTCTTGTGCTCTGATCCTTCTCCTTCCTCAGTGGTCTCCTGCTCAAATTTTAAGAAGTATTAGCATATATTTTATATTCTGCATGAAAATATATAAAAATAATTTTTTTTCCATTTTTCAGAGAAGAAGAATTAATCTGTGAGTTCAGAAGTGGAGCTATTACTTGCCTTTTGTGAAGAGGAGAATGAAGGAACTGTGTGGGTGAATATGTGAGCAAAGTGCTTGCATTTTATAACAGAGGATGAAGAGAGTTAGATAGAGAGAGAGAGAGAGAGAGAGAGAGAGAGAGAGAGAGAAGGAGCAGTTATAAAGATTGGAAGCTATCATGTGATAATTTATAATATCACATTATAATATAAGTATTTATTCACATATATATATTATTTTTTCAAGAGATAATGAAAATATAATTTTAATAATCAATTTATTCACATTTTTTATAATATTTATGTTTTATTTTATTTCATAAGAAATAAAATTTATTTTATAATCATATTGCTTGTATTTAATGTTTATATGGTTGAATGTATCGATTTATACCTATACAAGTCTTGTTTGGCACTTATTTGTATTCTTGACATCAATTTATACGTCACTAAGAAATACATTTGATTTAACATACTCTCGATGCAAAGTTTGAAGAAAAAAAATTTAGAGTTAAATTTGGGATCATCCGAGCTTTTATTTTAGTAAACTTATAGTCAAATTAAATGTATCAATCAGATAAGTCCAACGATATCAAATTGACTAAAATTATCAAAATATCACTTGAAAAAAAAATATAAATAAACTCAATTTTTTCACATGAATGATATTGAAAATAGAAGATATCTTATGACGTATTTGAGATAGTTTTTTGACTGTTTTATTTTTTCACAAAGCAAAACAGTTTCGTTTGACTATCATTTTTTTGGCTATTTTTTGAAAAAATTTGTGATGAAAAAATTATTTTGAATCAACTCTAGATAATTATTGTGTAGTAATGTCAGAATACTTTTTGAATTTTTTTTAAAAAAAAATACTTATAACACATAACAATTTTTTTAAAAAAATTATTTTATTTATAGTAGTTTTACAATTAATTTTTTAAAAAATTATAGATTCCCCCAAACAGACTCTTTGAGACTTAAAAATTTACATACTCTTCACAGAATGATTATTAAATTACTTCTACTTGATAAAAAAAGTGAGATGAGGAAATGGAAGTCAAGAAACCTATAGAACGGGGTTCATTGAATAGGCGCAAGAGCAATGGAAGAGTTAAAAAGATATTTTTTTTTTTGTTCCAATCATCAGCGTTGTGTGTAAAGCTCACTCTAATCACAAACATAATAATATTTACAATTAAATCTCTCATCTGTTCCAAAAATAATTTACATTGAATTGAAATTGTGGAGTTGAATTTGATAGCTTAATGATTTTTCCTTTACTTTTTACGGTGACAAAGTGTTTTCCATAAATGATAAATGCATTATAAGCCATAAAAATCATTTCAAATTAGAAAAATTATTACTTGCGGAGTATAATCATTTCCGAATGTATAATCGGACTCCAATAATATAAAATCATACGACGCTCAACAAATGACCTAATACACAACTGCTGTGTATTGGCCTTAAAATATTATGTATTAAGTATAAAATATTATGTATATAGATATTGTGTATTATTGTACAGTTCATATTATAGTAATACACAATACTTTACAGCCAATACATAGCAGTTATGTATTAGTTGAGCGCCACATAATATTATGTTATTAGAATCCCGATGAAGAGCTACATGTTGGAAATATATGAATATAAAATAAATTTATCTTTCCCCGGATCTCATGTCAAATCATCAAGAAGATTTAATCTAAGTGTCTAATAGGAAGAGCTATTATGAATTTTGGCCTTCCACTTCTAAAGGGTGTTCTTGAGAGAGAGAGAGAGAGAGAGAGAGAGAGAGAGAGAGAGAGAGAGAGAGAGAGAGTCTTCTTTCACTCAAGATGAGAATAATAAGAACCCATCCTTGAATGGACCATGATCCTATTTATATTTGAGTACATTTCATTTTATTTTAGTCAATCATTAAAATAAAATAAAAAGCCCTGTCTCTACACATGATAATTCCATACAAAATTAATAAGATGTCTCAAAAGCCTAAAATTAATTAATTTTTATTTGATCACAAAATTAATAGGCTTAAAAATAAGATATCACATAATGTATAATTAAATTCATATGTGAGCCCACATTCAAAATTTTTAACAATCTCACACTTGGGCCACATATATATTACTTGAATTCTTTTATATATTAGAGGGATATCTTTAGACAATATGGTCCATTAATAATATTGACATAGAATCAAAGTGATCTTTATTATAATTTTTCTATAACAAGATTCAGCAGTGATCATTAAATCAATATGATTAACGACATAGATCAAGTATGAATGTGTAGCATAAAAATTTCATGTAATGTGATCATTTATCATGTCTATTTCTAACTGGTCCTATATTATAACTCAAAAGAGTTATAAATATAGTTTCATTTATTTATGCTAAACTGCAATTGAAACTACATAACTTAATATCAGAGTTTTCAACTATAAAATAATAACAATATTTTATTTTGATCAGAAAAATATATTTACAATAATTGAATATCATAAGTAAACTATCACTATGCTAGCATATCATCAAAGTAAATCACTCTCATACGAGCCACATGCTCATGAAATACTTTAGGTGATAAACCTTTTCTAAGTGGATCTACAATCATAAAATTTGTACTAATATGTTCAATAGATACTTGAGAACTTTGAACTCTTTCTTTTACAACAAGAAATTTTATATCAACTTTGACGAACTTATGTTGTTCTTTGAATACAACTCAGTGGCTCTATTATCACAATTTATTTTTAATGGTCTCTCTATTCCATCAAAAATATTTAGCCTAGTGATAAAATTTCATAGCCATATTCCTTGATTTGATGCCTCATAACAAGCTATAAATTCTGCTTCCATAGTGGAAGAAGCTATAAGTGATTGTTTAACACTTTTCCAAGATAGCACTCCTCCAACTAATAAGAAAATATAACCTGAAGTTGATCTTCTACTATCGAGGCAACCGGCAAAATCAGAATCGAAGTACCCCATGATCTCCAAATGATCTGATCTCTGATATGAGAGAATAAAGTCTTTTGTTTTCTTCAGATATCGCATAACCCGTTTTACTGCTTTCCAATGATCCATTCTGGTTACTTAAATATCTACCAAGCATTCCAACAATGTACAATCTGCAACAAACTTGAGCATACATAAGACTCCCTACTGCAGATGCATAAGGGATCTTTTCCATCTCTTTCTTTTCGAATTCATTTCTTGGACATTGAAACAAACTGAATTTATCACCTTTAGCAATGGGTGTATCTTCTGGTAAACAATCTTTAATGTCAAATCTAAGCACTTTAATATATATGTCTTTTGTGATAAACCAAGTATACCACGAATAATCTCAATGAATTTGTATACCCAACACAAAGATGCATTCCCAAGATCTTTCATTTCAAATTTATTTGAAAGAAATTTCTTGATTTCATGCAAAAGGCCTATATCACTACTTCCAATAGAATATCATCAACATATAACACTAGGATGATGAATTTACTCCCATTATTTTATGATAAATGCATTGATCAACAGATTTTCTTTAAAATCAAAAGAAGTAATCACTTGATCAAATTTCTTATACCATTGATTGAGCTTTTTAAACCATATGGATTTCTTTAATTTGTATGGTGTTTTGAATCAAGATTGAAAATTTTATGGTTGCACCATATATATAGTTTCTTCAATGTCGCCATTAAGAAATGCGCCTTTATATCCATCGATGTAATTCCTAAATCATAATGAGCTACTAGTTATAATGATTCTAAAAGAGTCTTTCAAGAAACGAGAGAAAGTCTCTTTATAATCAATGCATTCCTTTGAGTGAAACCTTTAGTGATTAGATGTGCTTTATATCTTCGAAATTACCTTTTGAATCCCATTTGATTTTAAAAATTTATTTACAACCAATGGGTTTTACTGATTTAGACAATTCGACAAGATCCCAAACATCATTATTTTTCTTGACTTCATCTTATCCTCAATGGCTTCTATCCATTTATGAGAATTAACACTTTGTTTGACTTGACTAAAAGAAATTGGATCACTTTCCAATCTAATATTAAACTCATGTTCTTGGAGATACACAACATAATCATCTGAAATTGCTAATCCTCTCTCCTAGTGGATTACACTTCAATTTGAGGTTGTTATGATTCCTCATTATGAGTGGGAGTTAACTCAAGAATATTTTGATTATCAGTATAACTTGAATATGATCGTAAAATTATCTGATCATTTTCTATATTATACTATAGAAGAGTAATAAATTACTCTTCAAATATAAAATTTTAAGTTTATTACTCATCATATTCAACTTCCTCAATAAATTTAGCATTGCGCCTCGAAAAGGATTTATTTGAAGAGTCATAAAACTTAAAATCTTACCTTTCTAAGTATCCAACAAAATAACGACTTATAATTCTTGAGTCCAATTTCTTTCATTACTTATATGACCTAGCTTGGACATCCCGGACATGATGCATAATACTAGGCTTCTTCCCAATCCATAATTCATATGGTTTTAGCTACGCTTGTTTGGAACTCTATTAAAGATGTAAACTTATTTAAGGCTTCTCCAAAGTGATAAGAAGAATGATTTATCATACTTCTAACCATATCCATAAGGGTCCATTTCTTTCACCTACACCATTTTGACTTGGAGTCCTTGCATGGTGTATTGAGGAACGATGCCACATTCTACTAAATATTCGGTAAAAGGTCCTGGACATTGTTCACATGATCCATCATATCCGCCATAGTATTCACCACCACTGATTTGACTTTTATTTTCTTTCCAAGTTGATTTTCAACTTCGCCTTAAAATTTTGAATACGCCCGTGATTGTGACTTCTCATAAATCAAGTATAAGTACTCACAACGAATAATTGTCTATGAAAGTAATGAAATATGGCCATTTCAAGTATGGGGAATGAATCACAAATATCAATATGAATTAATTTCAAGACGTTTAAACTCCTATTAGCACAAACTTTCTTGATGTTTGTTTGCTTTTTCTTGAAATATTATGTACTGAGTTTATCATCTGAAAAATCAAGAGAATCAAAAATTCCTCCTGACACAAGTCTTTCAATTCTATGTTAAGAAATATGTCCCAAACACTTATGTCATAATATATGAATTCTCATTCAATTTGTAAAAAAATACTTGCATGCAATATTTCATTATTTTATGAAGCAGAAATGTATAATTTATATATATTATCAACCAAATAACTAACACTAATAATATTTAAATATTGAAAGAGATTAAATTTTTCATTTTCAAATGAACAAAAATAACCATATTTGTCCAAATAAAAAATAAAAATTAAATTTTGTTTAAACAACATCATATAAAAAGTCTCATATAAATTCAAAATACAACTAGATTCTAGATATAATCTATATTAGCAGATTGCTTCAAGAGGAGCTTTATTGTCATTTCTCACATAGATGAATCTTTCGATCGAAGATTCCTCTTAGATAATCTCATAGTCACACTTATATGAGTAGTTGCACAGTATCTATTCACCAAGTGTGATTTGGTACTAAGGATAAATTAACTTTAACAAACAAAGTTGAGAAATTTACCATTTTCACCAATTTGCATACTTGGGACAATCTTCACATGACCAACATTCTTGCAAAAGAAATAACATCATTAACTTGTTTCTTGTG
Source organism: Cymbidium sinense (assembly GCA_021442155.1). Taxonomy (NCBI): domain Eukaryota; kingdom Viridiplantae; phylum Streptophyta; class Magnoliopsida; order Asparagales; family Orchidaceae; genus Cymbidium; species Cymbidium sinense. The sequence goes on from CM038222.1 coordinate 58,824,429, forward strand.
CACCTTATGTGGAAGTCTTTTATCCAGCTCTTTGCCTTTATAAGTCCTTTTTCTTTAGTAATAACGTCACGAGATGAAGTAAAGCTTTTATTCTTTTGTCATCATGTCTCTCTTCCTCTTGCACACAGCAATGAGCTCATTAAGAGTCCATTTTTCTTTGAGTATTATAACTTATCTTAAAAGAATTAAATTGTGCAAGAAGAGATATAAAAACTAAGTGCACAAGAATGCCATCAGACATCTCTAATTTTAGTGCTCTCAATCTAGTGAAAAAATTAGACATCCCCATAATGTACTCCCTTATTTTTTCATTATCTTTATACCACATTGAAACGAGTTTACTAAGAATAGTACTCGCTTCAACCTTTTCAAAACTAATGAAACGTACTATTAGAAACTTTTAACACATTCCTTTTTTCGTGCATTGCACATCTTATGATTTCGAATGGAATGCTTATGATCATAAGACTCATGTTAGACTCCCACTTTTCAAAGTTAACTATTTATTCAATAGTGCTTTTTGTAATAAGGTCAGGAGGACGTTTAGTCCGGATTGCATAGTCAAGATCCATACACCCAAGAATAATAGTGATATGCTCTTTTCATTTCTTAAAGTTAGTGTCATTAAGCACTAGAATGTTATTCAAATTGACAAATATAAAAAACATTAACCAATAAAAATATTCACTCAATTAACATTATCATTTCCTTTTCATATATACAATATATAATAAAATATCAACAAAATATATTGTGAAATAAAATGTTTAATAAAATGAGCACATATAGATAATAATACAATATTAGAATTTAGTCTTTGATAAATAATTTGTAAATGATACTCTTAAAATTTCAACAAATATTGATAATAATACAACAATATGCCTATCTTTGGATCGACATATCAATTTAATAATACAAATTTATCACATATTTGTTATCGCAAAATCAAAAAAAAATAATCTTCCTTTCGAATATTTTCGTAGATTTAAATATAATCTTTATGTAATATTCATATATTTCAAAATTAAATAAATTGATATAATAGAAGTCACTTTAGTGACATATTATTTCAATCTAAATTATTTTGAAATAATGAATATCAACTATGTAATTCAATTTAATTTATACTAACTTCAAATAATTTGACAATAATATAAATTTTAATAATTATTCTAATTAAAATAATTAATTTGAGCTTATATTAATTAATTTAATTATATTTTGCAATAAGGTCTTGTAAATTCAATTAAGAGACTTGGGAACAAAAGTATTAAATATAATAATGGATAAGTTTGCCTTCAACTAGTTATATAGAAATATTTATAGAATATATAAAAGTAGTATTTAATATTTCTAACGTTACTATCAAATGTTAAAGAAACGTTTAATATAAAGATATAATTATTCTAAATGAAATATATTATACAAAGCATTTCATAATTATAATCTAAAACGTTTCAATTTTAACTATTATCTTTATGTCTCTACAATAAAATACTTTATTTTATAAAAGCATTAAATGCAATATTTATAATTGTTATGTTAAATTTTATTCAGATGATCTTCGTCAGAGCCCAAAATTATCCAACACACAAGCGGATATGAACAATGTTTATACATGGAAAACCCAAGTGGAAAATCACTGCTTTGCTCAGAACTTTCACTAGAAAAAGATACGCTTCTCGTTATTAGAAATTAGTGAAACAATATTCCGAGTGTAGAAAAATACAATATCTCAACCCAGAGAAGTTTAAAAGCGGGAATATCTTTAACCTCGATCTTCGAGAAAATGCAACTTTTTTTCTAAATAAAATCTCCTAAGAAATTCTCGATCTTCGCACTAATTAGATAGAAAATGTCGAGGTTCTGAGCTCGGTCTTCAAATCGATTCTGTCCTCTAAGGTGAGAATCATTTATGATTTTTAGTGGCGGCCTTGTAAATTGCGGAAAACTCCAACCACTCCCATCTGACATCCCCCGATCGACGGTGTATTTTGATGATCGTGCCTTAATGATGAATTGGGTGATCTTAGATTCGTTGGATTGCCTTGACGAGCCGCCGAATAAATATGTCGCTTTGGTGACCATATGGATATCTATTTTATGGACATTTTGATCTCGAAATATTTCTGGAATACGCTGATACTATGTTCGCTCAAACATTTGTAAGAAAATCGGTGATTAGATCAAGCATTTAAAATGCTTGAGATTCGCTTAATTAATCGGCGATCTATCAACTAACTTAATATAATAAAATATTTTATTTTATAAAATCATTAAATGTAATATTTATAACTATCTTAGTACAATAAAAGAAACGTTTAAGATGCTCCATAAGTAATTATCATTAATTGCTCATAAAATCAAACAAATGTAGAATTTATCTTTAAGTATTTAAAGCATTGATTTCAAAAAAAAAAAAAAAAAAACAGTTCATCTTCTTTCATTTTTTTTAAATGCTTGAATCAAATTCATATCACCAAATATGAAATTTATTTCTCAAATTGAAATCATAATTGTGAGAATAAACATATTGATCACATAAACAAAAATTGAAATTGCGATCAAGTATAAAGCAAATATTAGCTATATTATTTTACTCAAAATCAACAATATAAAAAGACATCTAAATGATATCGATGCTTCATGCTCATAGCAAAATTATTTGCTCAAAAATTTAAATCATGTACTTTGATCTAAAATTTTCAAATAATCAGTATAAAAGATTAAGAGGAAAAATCATTTCTCAACACCAAATATTACAACCGCCTGATACCACTAATAAAATATATGAAGATAAATAAATTTACCTTTCTGATCTGCCAAATCATGAAGATTTAATCGAAGCATACGAATCTATGGAATAGTTATCGGGAATTTGACCTTCCACTTCTAAAATGTTGTTCTTGAGAGAGAGAGAGAGAGAGAGAGAGAGAGAGAGAGAGAGAGAGAGAGAGAGAGAGAGAGAGAGAGAGAGAGAGCTCTTTTTTCACTCAAGATGTGTAAAAGAACCCATTTAATGCATAAATGACTTATTTATACTGAGATTTCATTCTATTTTAGCCTACCATTAAAATAAAATAAAACACCCGATATGATAATTCATACAAAATTAATAAGATGTCTCAAAAGTCTAAAATTAATTAATTTTTATTTGATCACAAAATTAATAAATTTAAAAATAAGATAATACATAATATATAATTAAATTCATATATGAGTCTACATTCAAAAATTTTTAACACTACATTCATAGTACGCCTAATGATCTTTCTTCAAATTATACTTTTTTTTTTTGTTTTAACGAATATTGCCCGAAGAAGAATGTTTATTTAATTTATTTGTATGATGGAAATATCAGTCATAATGGCGAGTTTCTCTTCCACATTTTTTTTTTAAAAAAAAAATTTAATTGTTCTATGTAGTAGAACCAAGAAATACTATTTATTTTAAAATTAATCTTATTGAGAAGAATTCTAATTGACGAAGAACACTTTCAATTTGGCTGGGGAGAACAAGAATAAACTAATGTTGAAATCAACTATTTTTATACAAAACATTTTTTTTATAAAACTCAATAAAAATACATCATATAAGAATAACTAGTTATTACTTATAATTTCATTGAAAATAGAAGTTAACTCCAACAATTATTTTGCATTTATGTGTCTAACATCTAAAGTTCCATATTTACAAATATAATATTTATTTTTCTATGCATGAAAAGGTGCATTTTATTTTTAAAAATGAATGATAATGTTATTTCTTATGTAATATTAAAAATTTTGATGCTATTTATAATATATATATAATATTTATAATTTTCATAAAAATAGAAGTTAACTCGGATAATTTTTATGCATTTATATATCTAATACCTAAAGTTTAATATTTAAAAATATAATATTTTTTCTAAGAATAAAAAGGTGCATTTCATCTTAAAAATTTAATGATAGTAATATTTTTTATATAATATTAAAAATTTGGATGTTATTTATATAAATATGAAAATTTAGATGTTAACTATATTTAAATACATAAGAATTGGGTGCTATTTTACATAAATTAAATTATTTTTTAAAAAGTTAATCTAGATAAAAAAAAAATCAAGGCAAGCTTAACATAATGGAGGTATTATTTTATTTATTTATTAGTTAAAAAAAATTCTACAAGGTTTTCATCTCATGGAAAACTCTTTGAATGCTCACATAACTGCATATACTATTTTAACTCATCTTCTAAGTGCTTTATAATAATCCAAAATACTCCAACACAAATTATTTTGTATTTCAGCCTTTGATTTCAATTTTAATTCTATCTATTTTTCCATATAGTGCAAACAGGCCTCAAATTAAACATAATTTAATGTGGTGAAAGCTCAGTTAATTAATAGAATTATATGATTTTAAATTAATTAACTATTTCATGTCAATTTAATTTGAGCTGTCAGTTGATGGAATCTATGGAGAAAATAAAATAAAATATATTTTAAAATTAATTTAGGACTTGAAGATATAATAAACCAGCTGTTTTAGATTAAAATAATTAATGTTATAAGATAAAAAGCTCATTAATTCATGTAATTGGTGAAAAGAACTTGATTTTCTTTGTCCAAATTGACCTCTTTATTATCTCCTCCAAAATAATATAAGCATTTGTTTGTGGAAAACAAATTACATCAAAATATTCTCTTTTTTATATGTATTTCAAGATGAGAAAATAGATGATTAAAATTAAAAAGCACAAAAAAAAGAAAAATTATTACATACAAAGTCCAGATGTAGCTTCTACACATCTGGACTCCAAAAAATAAAGTGTCCATTTAACGCAGTTGTAACTTTCTATAAATCTAATTATGAAGCTGTTGTGAGGAAAATAAATTTTTGAAAAATAGTTATATGTGTTACAAATATTTTTATTTTGAAAAAAGAAATTAAAATAGTAATTTTCTAACAAAAACACACTCTAACATTGATTCTCAAAAAAATAGCCATAATAAAATTTTCTAAAATAAAGGCCAAAAAAAAGCTATCGCATTTCTAAAATCAAAGAATTATCCCAACATTATATTTTTGTGTTGTCAGCTTTACATAAGCTAGTATGATCGAAGATTACAGATTAATATATATTAAGATATTATATATTATATATAATAATATTATATCAATACATGAATTTACGAAATAAATATCAATTATAATTCAAGAGAATGACATATATTAAAAAGTCGCATGTAGAGCTACATCAACTACAAGTACTAATCTCAAATAAATTAGAATAAACCTATGAGTTTGTATATGTTTGCAAATACATTTTCTATTTGTTATGCTTAAAAAATTAAGTAAATAAATAAATAAAAGTTAGAATTTTCTCATTTGACTTCCCCAAATCTCAGAAGATTTTTTCCTTTCATCCATTTTGTTATAATTTAACCTATTATTCTTCTAAAACTGATCTCTTTGACTGTGTTTTTGTGATTAGTAAAAAAATTAGGCAGTGAAGAGGATTAATTTATGCATAAACTAATTTTAATAAAATATATTAAAAACATGTCTGTAATCCAAGCTTTCTCGATCCTTATCCATGCATAGAAAATTTCTTAGAAGAGATTTTTTTTTTATATATTTCAAAATAAATAATATAATATGAACCATTTGATAGATGAAGCTTGTGGTCACGTGGCAGGGAATAGAACCAATCCTAAAAATAAATAAATAAAAGTTAATTATGAGTTATTTTATGATCGTATATAATTAGAATTTTGCACAGTTAAGCAATAAATTTATTTCTTCCTGACAATCAATAATGATAAAAAAACAAAAAACAAAAAACAAAAAACTTAGGGCCTGTTTTGAATAATTTTTCTTAATTTTTTGTTTTGTATAATTTTAAAGTATTCTTTTTTATTTTTGAAAATAAATTATATTATTTTTTAAAATATTCAAAATAAATTTTGAATATTTTTAGAAATAAATATCTCCAGCAAACATATTTTTTCTAATTAAAAGAAAAATAAAATAAAATTCAGAAAAAAAAATTAGGGCCTGTTTTGAATCTTTTTTTAATTTGTTTGTTAATTTTTTAAAAAAATGTTTGTTTTGTATAATTTTAAAGTACTCTTTTTTATTTTTGAAAATAAATTATATTATTTTTAAATATTCAAAATTTTTTGAATATTTTTTAAATAAATATCACTAGAAAACATATTTTTTTTCTAATTAAAAGAAAAATAAAACCTTGTAAAAATAGTTTTTCAAAGTAGTATAAAAATTTATGAAATTTGAGTGCTTGACTTTAACCAAGAGTTCGGTTTAAGTCAGACATACATGAGTTTTAATTTCACTCAAATATCGTTCAAGTCTACACGATTCATGTGAGTTTACGCTTAATTTCACTCAAATATCCCCCCTCCTGCTACAAAAAAAAAAATTGTCCAAATTAAACTATGGATTCACTATTTAGTACAATTTTAAATAATAAATAATAACAATAACAATAATAATAAAAATAATCATAAATCATACTAATTAATGCCATTTGGTCAAGTCCTTGCACATGCATTGTGTGTGAGTTTACGCTTAATTTCACTCAAATATCGGGTTCACAATATCAAGGAGTTTACGCTTAATTTCACTCAAATATCGCTCAAGTCCTCGCGCATTACATGTGAGTGAGACGCTTAATTTCACTCAAATATCCCCCCACAAAAAAAAATTGTCCAAATTAAACTATGGATTCACTATTTAGTACAATTTTAAACAATAAATAGTCACAACAACAATAATAATAATAATAAATCATACTAATTAATGTTATTTGGTCATCCACAAATGTAATAGAATGAGTGCATGAGAAGAAATTCAATTGAACAATTCTATTCTTTAAATTCTAGTTTGTTCACCTAATGAACCAAATAAATATAAACCTCAAATGAACCAAATTTTAATCATTTCCTTGAAGCCAATCAAGACAAGGGGCCAGCAACAATAACTATTCAATTATATTTTGATTAGACTTCAATGCATCAATAATTTGGTCATGAACTAAATATATTAATGAGATATTATCAATTTGTAACATTACAAACTTGTACTTTCATAATATATAATTGTTTTGAAAACCAAAGGTTGTTCAAACTTTGCAATAGAAATATGTTCTAAATTGCTATTTATAGATCACTTGTTTAAATTTTTTTATAATTATCGCTGATCAAATTGGAATACCTCATTTTATTTTTTATATTTAAGCTCAAGATAACTAAATGTTAATTTTTAATCGTGTTTAGATTTATAAATTAACCTAGTTTAAATAAGGTTCACATGAACATTACTAGTATATCATTCTAATTAATTTTGAAAATAACATGTTTAACCTAATTAATTTGGCATAAACCCCTCCAAATCATATTTTAATAGATTTTTGATTCAATTATGATTTAATTTAAGTTCTTAAATAAACTAAATTTGACTATTAATTATTAGGTTTATATTTAATAAATGATAAATAATTTTAAATCAAACTCAAATTCCTAAATTTGATTTGAATCAAAATAATTTTTTTTATTTTTAATGTTTTATCTTGTTTTGTTTATATTTAATTTTAAAATAAAATATATTGATAAAATTATTTTAAAAATATTAAATATAAATATTTGATTATTTTTAAAAATAATATTATTTATTTTAAAAAATAATATAAAATACATTAAAAAAATACATCAAATAAATCTTTTTTTTTAAATAGCATAAAAATATAATTGAAATTACAAAATAAAATTATAAACATTGATATATTTAACTGAGTTAATGTAATAGTTCAAATATAAAATTTTAAATAGTAAAATTAATTCATGCATCAGATAACTTTCAAAAAAAATAAATAAATAAAATAAAAATAAAAATATTTTTTGTATTTTCTTGATTTATCCAGAAAATTCTTTTGTACAGATCGATTATACATTTTTTAAAAAAAAATAATAATAATAATAATTATTATATAGATAAATTTTCAATTATAAGGAAACAGAGCAAATAACATTCAAAAGAAGTGTCGATATTTTCTTGATTTAAAAAGCTCTATTAAATTATTAAAAAAATTTGACAATTTTTTCTTTATTTTTTTTAAATTTATCACTCAAAAATCTAATTGATTAGACATAAAAATTTGAGATAATATATGTATTAGAATCTTTAAGATTAAATTTAAATTAATCAAATTTAATAATAAATTTATACTAAATTGAATGTCTTGAAGAGATGCACATTTAATTAAATACTAAAAGGTGATTTGAAGCTTGAAATATTAATTAAAATTCAAAATGATATGCAAATATAGCATGCTTATAACTAAATTGAGTGACTAAAAAGAAATTTAAAATAATATCTACTGCAAAATACAGAAAATTGTAAGTTCAATTTATCATTGATCAATGTAATTAATCATGAAGCTCGAGTGAAAAAAATTGTTAAATTTCAAATTTTATCAATTTTCAAAATATTTTAAAACAAATAAACAATTAATCAGTGTAACAATATGTAAAATAAAAATTTGTTTTAACATATTTTAATCCACAATGTTAATGAGTAAAATTCAATTGTAATCTCTCATCTAGTTACTAATATCAATAGATATCTAAGCCTCAAATATTGAAAAATAATTTACATTAAATAAAATTGTTTTGATAAAATAAATAGCGATAAATAAATTGTTAATTATTATTTATTTGGACATTTAATGAATTTAATCAGAACTAAAAGATTTAGAGATAACCCAATATTTAATTAAAATTAAGTTTACCAATAAAAAAAATAAGACTTAATTAAAATGTTAATTATTAAGAAATATTCTCTTTTCATAAATAAAAGATAAATGGATTATTTTTTAAAATAGCAATTTTAATTGTAATTAGTTAAATTTAATTTTTTTTTTTTTAATAGAAAAAATAGTATGTTCCTTTGAGGAATCAATAAATATTATTAGTTTTGATTAATTTTATTAATAAAATTTAATTATTTAAAATAGTTAAAATATATAATTTAAAATAATTTTATAATATTTAATAACTAAATATTTATATATTTAGTTATTAATTATTTTATTTATATATAATTAAATATATAATTTAAAATATTTTTAATTATATATATAAATTTATAAATTTATTTTATATTTTATTAATTAATATAATTATTTAAAATATATAATTTTTATTAATTTTGTTAATATATAATATAAAAATATTTAAAATATAAATAAATAATTTTAATAAAAAAAAGAAAGGAATAAATTATATAAAATTTTATAAATTATATAAAATAAAAAATTATATATATATATAAAATAATATATATATATATATATATATATAATATATATATATAAAATATAATATATATATATTTATTTATTATAAATATTTAGTTATATATATTTAAATTATATAAATATTTTTAAGTTATATAATAATTTAAAATATTTAAAATATATAAATAAATAATTTTAATAAAAATAAAAAAGAAAAGAATAAATTATATAAATATTTTTATAAATTATATAAATAAACTAAATATATATATATATATATATAAATTTATTTAGTTATTTATCTATTTAAATACAAATATTTTAATTATATAAATAATTTAAAAATAATTTTATAGAATATTTTTTAATTATATATATATATATATATTAATAATATATATAATATATATATTATAATATTATTAATATAATAATATTATATAATTATTATTTTATATAAATAAAATATTTATATAATTATTCTTTTATTTATTTATTAAAAATTATTTATTTATATATTTTAAATATTTTATATTATATATTAACAAAAATTAATAAAAATTATATATTTTAAATAATTATAATTAATAAAAATATTAAATAAATTTATAAAATATATATATAATTAAAAATATTTTTAAATTATATATTTAATTATATATATATGTTTTAAATTATAAATTAAATTTTGAGAAAATATTATTAAATATTTTTTATTTGATTTATATTTTAATTATTTATATTTAATAAATAAAACATTAATATAAATATCTCTCTCTCTCTCTGTTTTAAAAACCGGAAATCTTAATTTCGACAAGAAACATTAAACCTTCTGAGCTTATTTTGCTAAAAAAAAAAATTTTACTAAATTATTAATTTAAAGTATTTATTTTAAAAAATAAAAGATAAATTATCTATCTTAATAAAAAAACAATGTATCTATTCAAAGAATAATATGTTTTAAATTTTATAAATACCCCCTTAAAGAGTAACGTATGGACACTTTTTTTAATATATTTTTTTAATTTGCACTGAAATATTTCTCTCTAATTGGGTGTATAAGTGCTCTCACTATTTGATTTTGGTTAATTGTCACGTGTAAGATCAATAGCAAACGTAAGCAAAGATATGAGGTCACGTGCTCCCTCTACAATTTTATATTTATTTATATGAATATAGTTTTATAAATTTATTTAATTTATTTTCCCTCATAAAATTTAAGATTTAAAGTTTTATATATCCATTTAATAATAATAATAATAATAGTATAAAAATAATGCAAGTTGTTAAATAAAATTAGAATAAATTGTTTTTTTTAATTGAGGTTTATTTTGTTCACCTACTGAACCACATAAATATAAAATTCTTATAATTCAAATTCAATTAGTTGTCTTTAGCCAATCAAGAAAGAGCCAGCCACTAACGTTCAACTATCTTTTGATTGGTCTTTAGTGCGACAATAATTAGGTCATGCAATAAATATATATATTTTTTCATTTAAATATCACCAATTTGGAACATTGAATATTAATTTATGTTAAGCCTAACATAAATTATTTTTAATTGTATTTCTATTTAATGGGAATGACTTTTTAGAATTTTTGGAATATTTAATTTGAATTCATTATATAAATTGGTAAGGATCATGTGCTTGATACTAGGGTTGATATCAAGTAGGTGTAGGTGAGTTTAACAGAAATAAAAATTAAAATAATTTCATTTTAAGAAGATTTATATATATACCACACAATTCTTATATATTTAAATATCTAACACCTAAAATTTGATATTTACTAATATAACACTTTACTATATTTGAAAATATATATTTGACTCTTAAAATATGAGTGATAATGATATTTTTGATGTGATATTAAAGATTAGAGTGTTATATATGTAAAATTGAAATTTAGATGATAGATGTGTAAATACATAAGAATTATGTGATATGTATATAAATCTCTCTTAATTTTATTAAAATAAAATTTAAAATTAATTTGAGAGTAGAAAATTTAATTAAAGATGTGTTAGAGTCAATTTTCTGACTATTTTGTATTTTAGAAAGAAATCATAATTGTATTTGGCTATCAGTTTTGATTACTTTTCAAAAATATTTTGTGATAAAAAAAGTGGTTTGTAGATAGTTTTTAAAATATTTATTTAGATAATAATTTTTTTTTAAAAAAAATAAATATTTATAACACAATAATAATTTTTTAAAATTTTTTTCGTAATAATTTTGTAATCAGTTTTTCAAAAAAAACTACACCTGCTCCCAAACAAATCTTAAATCAGCTTAAAATCAAATTAATACTTTTAATAGTTATTTAATTGAGTGATTTGAATGAAAAGATGACTCAAATGAAACAACGATTTGAATGAAAAGATGACTCGAATGAAATAATTCGAGTAATGGGGAACATTTTTTAAATAGATAGAAACATAATTTAACTATTTATTAATTAAAAATGCTATTATTGTGTTTTAGAAAATTCTTAGTAGTGAAATAAATTCTTACATCTTAGCTTTGCAGGAACATTAAGCGCATAGATTGTTGAAAAAAGAATAAGAAATATTTCCAATATTTTACTATGTAAACTTTGAATTATAAAATTTCAATCTTCCGAAAAATAAAGTTACAAGGTGTGCATGAAATGCTTGAATTAAGATGATAATTATATAGTGATCATGAATTGGCAATGGACAACGATGATGGTCGGCAAATGAGCATGCTGCGATTGTTGAAAACTATAAAGCTAATTATAATTAAAGAGAGATGAATTGATTATAAATAAGAGGAGCACAACATCTAATTATAGATTAAATTTCAATATTTTGATTTTACTTTCTATTTATTGATGTATTTTCAAAATTAGAGAATGATAAATTAATTATAATTCGTATTAAATACTGTTCATCTGTAATATTATTTCAACTAAATTATAACTTACATTTTTTTTCATAAAAAAAGTAAAGTGTTCATTGCTTAGTTATAGTATTTTGATTAGATGTGGGGCATTATTTTAATTCTAAATGATCAAATTATCTCCTCTTAGATTTTAACTTATATAGCTATAATAAAATAAGATAATTTTTTTTTTAATTTCCCCTTATTTCTATGAAATTCAAGCCGTATATTTTCATCAATGACTCACAAATATCTCGTCAACACAGCTCACTCAAGACCTGATATTCATGATAATATTGTGTTATGATTATTATTATATTTTTTTTAAAAATAAGTATTCAAACTTTTATGAATTTAAATTATAACACAAAGGAAAAATGAATTTTTTTCTCCAAAATAAAAATAAAAATCACATTTAATAGCTTATATAGATCACTGAAGATAAGAATTAAAAAAAAAAAATTAAGAAAATTTTATTTTTTAAATCATGAAATTTTCTCTATATTTTAGCACCCTAACCAAAAGGTTATATATATATATATATATATAAGATTAAAATAGGTGGAGATATCATTAGCATAAATGATAAATTATTAGGTGTGGAGTCTAGACTTAATTTCTATATCGAGACTCTAATAATATAATATCATATGATGCTCATCAATATATAATTGCTACATATTAGTTGTGAATTATTATGTAGTGTTATATATTAATATGTATATAGATGTTGTTTATCATTGTGTATTATAATATATTTAATATTATAATAATTGAAATGATACTAAAATTTCACTAGTTGAAATACCTAATCACGTCGAAAAGCAATCGATTCTAAATCAACTAACCCAAATCAAGTGCTTAAAATATAATTGAAAATTTTGGGATATCAGTCGTCTTGTAAATATGGAGTGTTTATAGTCAAATCGAGCGTCTTGACGAGCCGGATCTAACAAGCTTAAGATCTTCTAATTCCGACATCATTTGAGCATTCAAATACTTAAATACATCAGATGATCGAAAGAATCATTTTGAGCCGTCCGATGGAGTGATTTAGATTTTTCCTGTATTTACAGAGGTGTCACTCCTATAATTTATAAATAGCCTCTCATTCTTCACATGAAGGGAGGCCAAGCTAAAGAGAAGAGAGAGCTCTGAGGCTTGAAGAACCTTCAAGCATAAACGCGTTACGAAGTCGACAAGAGCTTAATCACTATCGCCGGGTCATCGCCGCCGACCATCAGATCGCCGCTGATCACTCACCATCGGCCCTCAAGTAGTCCCCGCCATCGCCAC